>PYAF01004757.1:3191932-3246149 GCA_007407185.1 Glycine tomentella
AAAATTATGTATCCTGAATCGAATCCAATGCAAGATTTGAGATCTTTAGAATGGACTGACCTTTTATTGAAAGTGTTTTACTTGCATTTGGTTTTGAAGAGGGAGGGTTTTTCTATTAGCTTTTGCCTTAGTGTATGTTTGGTAGACTGAAAAGAAAAAAGATAATTTTTTTGAATTGAAATAGAGTAAAAGTGTGAGTTTTACAGAATATTATTCTTCATTTCATTCTTTTTGGCCTCTACCAAGCCGAGGATCAGTATTGCTGCTTTTGACATTCAACTATTGGGCTAGTGCCATTTGTTGGGTTCAGACCTGCTTAGCCTTTTGTTGTTTCGTCGGGCCTCAATGCCTTTAATGAATGGACCCAAAAAATAGAAACGTAAAGCAAACGGATATTATTTGCGCACCTTCCTTTCTAGAATCCATTGCCATCCTAAGAGGAACTATTAGATTTACTTGGATTTATCTTTGTATATTTGGAGATTAAAAAAAATTAAATGACACATTGACACTTGACGACTCATGAGTTTGGTCGAGTGCCCCAGAATTAACAAGTCTAGAAAGAAGTCTTGCTCGTTTGATTACACAAGAACATTAGCTTTATCGATAATGTAATATAGATAATTCTGTCCACCGAAGCACCTAATACTATTGATTTGTACATAAGCTAACTTATAAAGCTTCGAATATTTTAAGCAAGGCATCCAAAGGTGCACATTACTGAAGGTTGCGGAGCCATATAAAAGACACAGGAAAAATGGTAAAAACTGACATATCTTACTATGCACACTAGAATCTATCCCAAGTTACGTTTTCACAAAGGGTTGGGACTTATAGGTTAAGTTCTTGCTTTCCATAAATGCGTTGAAGTTCCCGTGTTGCTGCTTGAAATGATTCTGGATAAAGTTGACAGGAGATAAAAAAAATTGGATAAGTGACATACCAAACAAACGTAAATGTGTTTGTGTGTGCAGTGGACAGAAGGATTACATTACCTTTCCAGTTGCGAAATGCTTTCTGATTAATTGGTGCACCAAAAACTGTTTGAATTGTATCAAACAACAAACTTTCGGGGGTACTCCTCAATTCCTGTACTATTTGATAAATAGTCTTCCCATTCTCAAAATAAATGTGATTGTTTGGATGTTTTGTTTTGCAGCCAGCATGTCTCTCAAACTCGTAAGCATTCAGAACCTGATAATGTAAACTATTAATCAGTCGATGAGTAACTATCACAGATTTTAAGAAATATAGAAAAACCTAAATTAAGGTTTGGTCAGGGTGTACACCAGTGGATTACCTTTGTATAGTTACATGACTGACACCCACAAAGATAACCAGAGCCTTTTATAATTCCTCGAAGTTCCTTCATTCATGCAGGCATATGAGTATAGCTTATTGAACAATGTTTCAAACAAAAGTAGTAATAGACAACAAAGACCAAAATTTACCTCACGTGACACAGAGATATACTTCACAGGAACTCCATCAAGAATACCAGTAGATATCAAGCTTCTGACATTAGAAGGGAAGCTGTTTGGAGCTTCTTTCTTTGCTGTTTTGAGCTCTTGTTTATTCTTGGATACAGTTTCAGACTTAACTTTTGCTACCTGAAGTGTACTTGCAACTGCATCAGAACTTGACACATCCAACTCTTTCTCGTGGGCTGTTGTTGACAGATGAACTGAAGATTGATTATATAATTGATCATACTCTGAAGCAGGCCTACCCACAGAGATAATATCCCTTTCATCTGGGAACCCACCAAAAGAAATTATATTTGTGTCCTCTTTATTATAGGATTCACTAATTGATATGACTGAGTCATCACCTTTGACAAAGGAGGCACTAAATGATCTGACATGTGCATCCCCTCTGCTGTAGGTGAGTCCCATTAAAGTGGCATCACCATCCTTGTCAAAGGCTTGCCCTATTGATGCAGACCTTGTCTCAACTTCCCTATTATAGGCCTGATGTAGATCACCATTACTCTGCCTACCAAAATTATGTCCCTCCAGAGCCTGTACATCATTTTCCTTAACCTGATATACTTTGACTTTTTTTATTCCACCAAAATTTACACCTGCTTCAGAATCTTCAATAGAATGAGATATAGACAAACCAAAAGATGCATCATCTCCATATTGATCGGTGACCATCTTTGATCTCACATTAGAATCATCAGCCAAAACATAAGAAGTATTCTTTTCAGTGAAATTGACAGGCCTGGTTTCAGACCCAAATAACCGGCCGATAAATTGGTTTGGGACTGAATGAAAATTGGGATTGTTCTCCCAGGGAGGAATATTTACATTTGAAAATTCAGGACTAGATTTTTCGTCTGCATCTTCTACAGCTTGTTTCTTGTTCGGAAAAAAATCTACTTCAGCAGCATCAACAAACCATTGATGAGGTCGTTTTGGTTCAATTTTGGTGGGATTATCAAATACTGTATCTCTGTCATTAATGTGTCCAGAACCCTTTACCATCCAAAATCCCTTGTTTTGCAAAGACTGCAGAAAAAAACAATAAAAACTTCAACTATGGTTCACATATAACTGTGCATCTTCAAAATAATTGTCTTCTTCTATTTCATTCACTCAAAATGACACAGGATAGAGGAGGATAGTCACATTCTAATATTCTATATAAACAAGAGGGGATGTATTAATTAAATAGGCTTGGACAATTCTCATCTCATGAGCTAACTTTTGGAATTGAGTTAAGTCCAACTCACATTCAAGAGATTGTGTTACACAACCAGGTATATGGCAATTTGCTGGAAATCTCATGGACTTAACACCAAGTCTATAATAAAGCAAATAAAAAGCAAACCTACTATGACTTTTGGTGAGAAAATCCAGGGATTTGATTCTAAATCCATAGTTTGTTATACATATATCTTATCAAATTACCAACTGTTAATATTTTATTTTCTTGTCGACAATTAGATTCCTCACTTTTCGTCTGATGTGCCCAGTGTCATTTGTGTAAACTATACAGACCCTTGAGTGTCAACACTACCCCATTTCCCAAAGAAAAATGAATTAAAAGAATGATTAGCTCCTTAATTCCAATTTCCAATGAGAAACAAACAAACACAGCACTGTGCTAGTACATTACAATCCAACGTGAACTTGACTACTTGTGAGACGGATTCAGCCCTTACAAAGGAACAAAACGGACAACACAAAACTTAAGTGAAAAGAAAGAGAGTATTCAAGGCACAACCTAATCAATCAAGTGAAAGTTAACAATTATAAATACCATTTGCTTCAACTTTTGCAGGTGAAAATATTCCTGAAAAATTCGCAGAAAAGTTGTTCCTTACTGACTTCAAGTGATAAAAATGGTGCCTAACAACACCTGCAACAAGAGAAAAAACCCTCTCAGCACTGTTCACAAACATAATTCAATCTCAACATCTAAACAACGAAGGAAAATGCAAACACAGCAAGTGACCAAAGAGAATAAAATAAACATATAAAAATGAATGAATGTTCACATTTCATAGATATTATACTTTCAAATAATGATAATTACGACACAACGTATCAATCAAAGGTATTTTCAACAAAAAAAATAATCACAGAAACTGAAAAATAATGAAATTCAACAAATGCCGCTATTGGAGCTCGGAAATTGGGAACAAGCGATGGATCACCTTGGCAAATGGTAATAATATTGAGTAATAGCATAGAAGCTTCTGGAAGATTTTACGATCCGTGTCCTTAGCGATTGCCGGAACCCTAACCGGACGATGTTTCCGACGCCGGTGAAAGCGTAACAGTTTTCAAAGAGGGTGCAGATTCATTCATATGATATGATAGGGTGTGTGAGGAGCACTCGATCTTTCCTAATCCAAGGGATATAAGATAGGATGAACCTATATTTGAGCATAACTCGCGGTTGGGTTACTCGATGGCGTACACGTGTATGATAGAAAATAAATCAGGACCGTTACTCAGGTGGATTAACTTCTACGACATCTAATTGGTGAGGTGTAAGAGAGACTCCAGGGGTACAAATTTTAAGATGTATTAGGGGAGATAGGAAAGAAAGAAAGTGAATGGAAATAAAGAAGAGAGTAACAGGGAAGAAATAAAATTTATTTTTAGATTATTTGATTTTAGAAAAAAATATAAATTTAAGAAGAAAAATATTAAAAATTCTTCTCACATTGATATTAGAATTAAAAAAATGTAAATTTTGAATAAATAAAAGTATTTTTTTATTACATTAAACTGGTTCTTTGATATAATTTTAGAAATTTATCAAAATTTAGCTAATTTAATTTATAATAAACTTATGAGTAAATTATACTCGCACTTCTTATATTTTTCTCAATTTACATATTATATTCATTCTTCCATTTTTATACATTACTTTTATTATCTTTTGTTAATGTCGTTAACTAACGTCAATTGAAATATCAAAGCAGAAGAAATTGTCTGTTATAGTAAATTACACTCGCACCCTTATATTTTTCTCAAATTGCACCCCATACCCCCTTCTATGAATTTGACTCTGATGGACGTATCAAGGCTGTTGATGTCATTGGTCCCGACAGCTCCATTTCTAGGGAACCAGATGCAACAATGATGGTGGCTGAAGCTACGACAGGGGACGAGGAGGTGGTGGAGGTGGATATGACGGTGGCAGCGATGGCTGGAGTGGGTGCTCAGACGCCGTGTTGGTTGGCGATGACGACTATGAGAAGGAATAGATGATGCTGCCATGGGAGAGGGAGGAGGAGGAGGAGGAGAAGGAGGTGGTGGTGGTAAGTGAAAATGAGTTGTTAAAGAAGAGAAGAGTTTGTAAAATCCAAGATGTGATTTTGAGGAAAAAGATGAGAGTATTTTAGACATAAATTTTCATTAAAAGTCATGTGACCAACATGCAATTTGAAAAGAAAGACACGGGTGCAAATATAATTTATTCTAATCACACACTTTATTAATGAAATTATCATATCATCCATACTTCTATAAAAAATAATTTGAAATTTTATATTACTCTAATATTTTTTATAAATTTATTAGTTTTTAACTTTTTTAAATTTTGTTTTTTATTTTTTTTTCTTTGTCATTGTATGTATATTTCAAAATATTTGTGGTCAATAATCATTATATATTTTTTGAATTTTGTTCTAAATGCTTGTGTATTTGGTTATTGGTAGACTCAACACCACCGAGGCCCATATGTTTTAAGATTTGAAAAAAAAAAAACAAAAGTATTCTAGTAGGAAAAAAAATGAAGAAAAGATGGGTAGACAAAGATAAGTGTGGGCAATTCTAATTTGTTTTTAATCTTACAGTTAATGGTATCTACCATAACAGATCCGATCAACAATTACTACCCTCAACTAACAGTAACCGAATCCTTCATATTGTTCATGAAAAGAGCCATGATAGTATGCTTAATATGCTTTGCTTAACGGTAGTCAGCAAAATTTTCGTAGTACTTTCAAGTTAGCACCATGAATATACATAGGATAGAACCCTATAGAACCACGCGTACGTCATAAACTAAAAAACGCGGCAAAGTAAGAAACCAAAAAAAATAAAAAAAAATAAACAATTTCCAAAAAGAAATCGCCCTAAAAACACTCAAATCGATCAAACGAACAAATTTAAAATAGGTGTCCTTAAATTGAGGTTGAGATCATTCTCGTACGGTGCCAAGTTCAAGTCCAAGCACAAACGAAGCCTTTTAGTACCACTAGATGTTGGCACAGCATGATCATGAGTTATCAAACCATCATTTAAGGAAGTTCTATGTTTTCTCATGTGCCCTCCCAGTGCTTGTCCAATCCCAAATTCAAGCCCACAAATCGGGCACTGGTGCATCTTTTGAGTCATGGTCGAACACGAAAGGTTTGAAGCCATGAGCTTTAGCTTCTTGTGGCTGGCTCGGTGCCCCCCAAGTGCTTGAAACGAATGGAATTTCCTGTTACAAGTCTTGCACTTAAAATCACCACCACTTAGAACCCTCTCTTTTGATGGGGTTTCAATTTCACCAACTTTGGTTAGTAACATTAAACAACTAGCCATGCCCACCTCACTCTCCTTATCTCTGATGGTTGTGTACAAAAAACAACAACGTTGTTTGAAAGTGCTCAATTGGTAAAATGTTCTCTAATGGGGAAGCAAAGCAATAGGAATATATGTTTGGAATTTGAGGGCACTGCACTATATATAATGTATGTTAATGTTGGTTTGGGAAGAGGGAAGTGACGCGGTTAATTAGTGCCAGAAAATTGCCATTGCTTTTTCTTTGCAAAGAAGGAAATGGACAATAGTGGGGTGTTAAGTGTGAGTGTGCATCAAGACACAGGGTGATACGAGTTTTCGTGCAGGATCAATAGCTAAGAAAGAATAGATAGCGTGACCGCGTATTCATGTTTGTCTCTGTTGAAGATTCCAAGTTCCAACAGAAACTACAAGCCACCTTCAGGGGAAAGGAAATTACGACTCAAATTAAATAATTATTGATATTCGCACAGTTTTTATATTAGTACATTGTTTCCTAGAAATGCTAAGATTTTAATTCCATCAGTTTGTGCCACCAATTATGCACAAATCAATTCTTTACAATAGGTATAAAGTATAAACAACATACACTCATTTTTTTTATATTATTTAATTTCCTTTAAATAATTAATGAAACAAGAGAAACTCACTTTTTCATTGACTGGAGATGTATCTAATAATAATAAAATTTTAATTTCCTTTAACTAGTATTTTGAAGTGGGTCTAAAACATATATTACTCAAATGTAAAAAAAGAGAGTTTTGGGATTGTCCCTAAAGTCATGTGATATTCATTATTTCGGAGTTTTAGTTGTTGCTCTGCACATTTATTGTTTTATGCATAGTTAAGCTGGCAGACTAGGTTTATGTAAAAAAAAAAAAAAAAGGCTGGAAGACTGGGTCAGTTATATCCTAGCGGGCATTTGACCTCGGGTTGTGCTAAATATATTGTACAAATTTTAAAACATGCCTCAATCATGTGACCTTCACGTTATTAAAGTAATGTTTCAATCAATTGAACTAATAAGTTAATTATACTAAAACAATTAAGTTGATACATATAATACTAAATTTTTTAATGTATATTTATTACAAATATTTAAATCTTTAATTGTTTAATTTATTTGATTTCTTTATCTTTTTTCTTATTTTATATTCTTATTTTATTAATTAGGGATATTATTTTTTATTTTATCAATTATGATAATTGTTAGTTATGATCCTATCAAATAGAATTCTCTTTTATTTTAATTTTATCAATTAATGAGTTATATATAATTCATTTAATTTGAATTTTATTTTGATTATTGAGTTATTTCTCATGCTATTATTTTAATATTTTTAACATAATTTATTATGTAAAATTATATGTGTATTAAATATACATTAACAAATTTAGTGTTATATGTATCAACATTATTTGTTTTTTAGCATAATTGACTTATTAGTTCATTTGGTTGAAACATCGCTTTAATAACTTGAAGTTCACAAGGGGTCAGGGACATGTAGTTTAGGAACAATTCCAAAACTTTTTTTTATTTTATTTTTATATTTGAGTAAAATATGTTTAAGACCCACTTCAAAATACTACTTTGATTGATTATATTTTTCATAAATGAACAATACTTAAAAATAATTTTTCAAAGTTGTGAACATTATAATTTCAAAGTTCACATGACACACTCTTACAATTTTACTTCTATGGAAAGTTCAAAGAAAAAAATCGCAATAACAAGAATCAAGCACACTAAGGAGTAAAAATTCAATTCACTTATTCTCACTAATCAAAACTCAAAAGTCTACTTCCACAAATTCCACCCTTCCAATCCCCATTCCCCTGTCTCTCCTTCCCAGTGCCGGCCAAACAAACATTAATCAATCTAAAGCAACATTATTCATCAATCTTAAGTATAAAACTAACAAGCAAATTTTCTTTCAGGGCGACTAAAGTGTGTTTGTAACCATGTTCAACAGAAAAATTTGATTTTCCAAAACAAAAACGCCAAGGCCACTTGAGGGTTGCTTCTGCGTTGCATTGCTTTCAACGCTTTCACAAACACTTCAAATGTGTGTTTGGAAGTCTGTTCAGTTGAATAGACACCAGTTCACCTCATTTCCTCCTTCTACATTGAGTGCTCTAAAAAGTGTGATTTTCCATTTAAACGCTTTTAACCGATTTCCAAACACACCCTAAAATCTAAAATTCAGTGTAAAGGCGACACCCAATGAATCAAAAGACACTCATTATTTGTACCTGCCTCCCTTAACCACTTTCCCTTTATGGCTTTATCTCATTTAAACTCAACATGTCTATCTACACCACATAATCCAAAAAGCCCTCGATCACATTGGAAAAAAAAGGAATTTTGTTTGGAAGAGGCACATCAGAGATGTTCATCTTGTCTTAAATAAGTATGTTATTTACACCAGAAGTTATTTATTCAGTTAAGAAGATATCTTTCTTCTATTTTTAAGTCCATTATTATGCATCTTATAAATTGTTTGGTTAAAATGTTTTGTTATGTTTGGGGAATTGGGAAAGTGGTGAGATTTTTTTCATGATTATACGGGGCTAAACGCCCTAAAACAAAACAAAAATATATATGATTCGGAGTTATAGAATCATTACAAATCAACATGTCCTTCATAAAACTTGGAGGGAAATAAAAAATAATACAATAATGATCAATAGACGACAAATTTATAAAATACTTAAAGTCATGATTTAAAATACAATTTTATTATTATTTTTAATATAAAATACTTGAAATCATGTCCTGAATTACGATTTCAGTATTTTTTTTTATAAAAAATTATAATTTTAATGAAGTCTTATTTTAAAACACGACTTATCTATATTTTATAATATTTTTCAAAATTTACTTATTTCTGTAATTTTTTTAAAAAATTACTCCATTCATTTCTGTAAGTCTAGTTCAATAGACTGAGCAAACTTTGTAAAAGTATTAGCAACCATATCGTGTTCTCTCAAGACAAAGTTCCAAATTACTTTCTTAGCTTGACGCGCCGGAAGATAAATATGGAAGGAACAATTTGATTGAGATCTAAAGGAATCTCATCTCCCTTTTAATATGATGTCAACTCTAGAGGAAATGATAAGCAATTAATTCGGATAAATTATTTTCTTTTCTTTTTGACCGAACAAAAATTTCTGTTTAATTTCTTCAAAAGTTAATTTTAGCTTTTATGTAAGTTAATTTCAACTTATAAAAAAAGTTTAATTCATTTTATTTTCATATATTTTCTATAAGTGCCAACTGGAAAAATAAATCCTAATAGGCATTTCTTTGTGCCTATTTCTCTTCAAATTTAGTGTAGCATTGAAAAACTAACTCCCACATTCTGGCAGGAAATTATCTTGTTAAGCCAATTACAGTATCCAAAGAATCTGCAGTATTATGGTTCTGAAACAGTAAGTTTTCCCTTTCCTGTTTCTTTCACATTCTCATATTTATATTATTTGCCATGATCATGAAGATTTTTGAATTTGTCTATTTCTAACGCTTGCATGATAATCTGGTTACAAGTTTATTAGTTGATGGATATTTACCTGACACCATAATATTGGAATTTTCTTTACAGTAATTGTATTTTTAGTCTACTTATAGAGTTATAGAAGCTGTAGAATCATCCAATAATCAGGTAGCTACAAGCTTTACACAACAATTTGGACAATTTGATGAACTAGCTATTCATAGTTTTACTCAACAAATTTTGTCAGGACTAGTTTATTTAAAAAAGGACCAAAAGAAATAAACAATCAAAGAGTATTATTTTTTATCATATATTTACTTAATTTTCTACATCTCTTTCTATGTTATTTTCTTTTTTATCATATTTTTTTCTTTTCTTTTTACCTCATTTTCTAATCCATCCACCAAAAAACGAATGCACTTTATCCCTATTCCATAATCAAATGCAGGGTTTTTTGACAAACTAGGGATAAATTTTTTTATTAATTACCATTTAGGAGTAACATTTAAAAAAATTACTAAATATGGATGAGTTGCAACAGATGTTATGACTTCTAAATCAGAATTCGTAACACCTGTTACGACTTCTAACTTTTTTTAATTTTTTAACTAAAGTTGTATAAGTGTTTACAACTTATAAATCGTAACTTTAAAATCATAAATATATTTATGACTTCTATTTATTTTTTCATTTTTTTATACTTATCATAACTTTAAAGTGGTGAATTATCACACACTTTAAAGTTGTACACGGTCTTTTTCAAAAACAAATTTGAAACTTCCTAATTGCACCTCCATTTTTATTAAGCATACTTTCATTATTTCTTTTAAATCTTAAATTCTAAATCGTAATATTTTTAAAATATACCTCCCAAATGGTATTTAATTTTTTTACCCCCTTTCTTAATTAACATAAATTTTTTGAGTTGTCACCGTGTCATATATAGAAAATTAATTAAATAAATAAATATCAAAAAAATTATTTACTAAAATATTAAAAAAATATTTTTATATTTATTTATTTATTTAATTTTTTATACATGATGTAGTGGCAGCTAAAATTTTTTATGTTAATTAAGAAAGGGGGTAAAAAAATAATTAATTACCATTTGGGAGATATATTTTAAAAAGATTAAGATTCAAAATTTAAGATTTAAAAGAAATGATGGAAATATATTTAGTAAAAAAGGTGTACAATTAGTAAGTTTCAATTTTTTTGAAAAAATGACTGTAAACAATTTTAAAATCGTATGATAATTCACAAAGTCATTATAAATAAAAAACAAACATAAATATATTTACTACTTCAATAACAACTTTAGTTAAAAATTGAAAAAAATTAAAAGTTCATAATAGATGTTATAATTTCATTTAAAAAGTGTTATAACTTATCTTTTGATAATTTTTTTAAATGTTATTGCTAAGTGGTAATTAATAAATTTTTCTACCCGATAAAAAAATCCACTGAATATCACCGTCAAAGTCTTGCGCGTGCTTTAAAATTTAAACGGGCAAAGCCGAAGTAGAGTTTGCTCACTCAGTGCTTACATTTCCTATCTTTCAAAGTCAAAGGATTAACAGTGAAAAAGGCTGCGACAAATTAAACTTTATTTTATGTGCAAACAGACAGTGTTTAACCTTTTTAATATGTGTAAAAAAAAACTTTTTAATAAAACATTTTTCTTCTTCTTTTCTTTCTTTCCTTTTTAGTGTATTTGATTGGAAAAAAAATTATCTTTTTTAATTTTACCTATTAAGTTTACAAAACTTAAAAGAAAAAAAGAAGATCGATTAAAATCTCTTATTTTTCATTTTGACTTAAATTACTTTTAAAATTAAAAGAAAGAAAGGTGACTTTTCCTTATTTTGAATTTGAAATTAAACCTCTGCTTCTTAAAGGCAAAGACAGAGCCTGTCTTCAGAGATTCTTCACGTGTACCGAGTACGCATCTCCTTTGTTACACTATCACACTCTTCTAGCCTCAATTCTTTACAGCTATTTTGTCCAGGTTCGTCATCTTCTTCTCCATGTCTTGGTATTTTATGTTCGACTTTTAAAATCAGATTTTTATTTTTTGGTTATCCATTTTTGTTTAGCAAAACCACGTTTAGAGAGGAAAAAAAAAACATTGCAACATTTTCTATGTGTTCTTTTGTAAAAAGAACCATAGCAAATATGACGTGTAATTGGCTTATATACCTTTTGTTCTCTTTTTGGATTGAGGAGCATTATTTTTGGATAGCATGATAAGTAAAACTAAACTTTAACATGGTTTATTCATAAAACTCTATTATGACATCAATTTTTAAGTCTATTAACAACTGGTTATGTAGTTTAAATTAGTTGGTTTAGATTAGTAACTAAGGATTTAGTATGGATACAGGAACAAATGCAAGACGCGATTTGCCATGCTGTTGTTACAAGAAGTGATTTTGTAGAAAACGTTGCTTTTCAGGCTGTTGCTATGAAGACATAGTGAACTAATCATATACGGACGAATCATGGATGCTTTCTAACACAACTCGTTAAAAATTATTCTTTTACTGTTTTTGTGGCATAACTCATAAGGGTGTGAATATAATAGTAATTTTTTTCTTTATTTCTCCTTACATACCAAATAAAGGAAGGGGTTAAAATTCTGCTCTTCATCTCTTTTAATCAAACTAAACAGATCTTAATTTTACTCCCTTTCCGTAATTTTTTCTCTGTTTAAATCTTCTTTCCTGAATTTAATAGATTTTTAAAATACTACTAACGTGATTAGATCTTTAACATTAATGAAGTATACTCAAAAAGTTAAATAAAAAAAAGCAATTACCACCGCCACAGAAGAACCATATTACGCCAGTAATGGAAACAGATACCACCCCTTACATAGTTACATGTACCGACTTTAGGCCAAAACCTACATATCAAAATGGACAAGGGCTAGTAGTATTTTCTTTCCATAGCTAACCCTACCTCGACGTATATGCCCACCATGCCGTGATTTGCAAATTGCAAAGCTCTAGATCACTATACTGTCCCTAATTGATCAATACAGATCCTATCTGCTTCCATATATTTATACATTCTTCCACACTTCTCGTTCTAACCTCACATCCCTAAGCTTTTTGTCCTCTTCTCGACTATCAATTTATTGTTGTGGGTCAAATCTTTTGCTCCCATGTCTGCTACTGCTAACAATATGCATGGAAGCTCCTTCTTCTTTTTTGGTTGGTAGTGTCTTCGACTTCCGTGGTATGCACTTTGCCCGCACTACTTCTCCTTCATGCTCCACTATTTGCAACCGGGAACCACTGCAAGGAGTAAGAGACAATAGACAAACCCAAACTTTAGACAAAACCACGTAATTGATAAAGTCGCTGTCATAATCATAAAGGCAATATCATGTCATCTAATGACATTTTGTCCGATAAATAAACAAATTGTTGTGCAATTAATAACAATTATTATTATGCTATTTAATAACACTCCTACTAGTAATTTCCAGTACATGATTGATTAAATGATAGTATAAACAGTAGCCTGCAATCAAAACAGAGCATATAATATCTGATGTACTCATTGCCCCAAGCGCCCAACAGAAATTCCTCTCTTTTTTTTTTTTTACCCCGATGCACCCCAGTTGCCGCTGATTTCGTACTACTAGTATAATTATAGGTGGCAAACTGGCACGTTAATTTATGAAAAACGAATGATCAACTCTTCGGATGCTTCAAATTAGAACCCACATACAGAAGCTGACAAATACTAAATGGGGCCAAAAAAAAATGACGGGTATGAACACATGCATCATTAACTAAAATTTAAGAAATATAATTAATTCACCATACATACTGGGTACAACAAGATGGGACAGATCATAAATTGTTTAAGAAATATAATTAATTCACCATACGCCACTGTCAAGTATCAGCATCTTATGTGACGGTGCAAAACCAATTGTAACTAGCTGCTAGCTATCCATTTATGTAAATTGTTTAATTTTCACACCCAATTAGTGAGCAGATCATAAACAAAACAAAAATCAAATGACACTTGGAGTTGGAGCAATATCTTACAAAAGTTTAAGCATGACTACTTTGGCTTTCATTTTCATGAACCTAGAAATAAGTAGAAGGAGACTACATAATGAACTAGCAGAATGGACAACATCCGGAGACAGAGAAAATGGGAACCCTATCCTGTTGTGACAATAATACACAAGATATACAAAAATTTGAAACCCTAAAATATGTTTTAGTTCGGAATTTTCGAAATAACTTCTAAAATGTTCTCTATTAGGTCCATCTCTGAATACCTACATAATACAACTAAAAAAGACTAATGAGTAATGACATAAACAACAATTTATACGGAAATTTTAGTAGTATAATGGAAAATGTTAAATGTAAACCCCAAGTTTTTAGGGTATGAGTGGAAGAACAAGAGAAATGAAAAAAAAAAAAAAAACTGATAAATATAAATAAATGATGTCATAAAAAGAAAAATAATAATAGTAAAAAATGAAATGGAAAAGAAGTCAGGTACATGAATATAATAATGCTATTATAATAATCTGACCTACAAAATTTGTATAGCAATATACTTTTTTATAGTAGTATGTCTTAAACTCGAATAATAAAATCTGACCTACTGTTCAAATCGAATAAAATTATTTTTTATATGTCTTCAATCTCAAGATGCTTTCTACGTCCTACAAGCATTCACACATGCCTAACCACAATTTTTATTTAACCTAAGGACCAGAAATAGTATGAAAGTCAATCGGCACATTCTCCAACGCCGCTAATTACTAGGTACATGCAGGGGCATAGAATTTACAAAAGTCACCTCAAAACCATGGTTATAAAAAATAAATCTATGAATAAGATGTATAAATTGTCAAATATTAGAGAATAAAACTTGTTATTAGATCAAATAATTGATTTTAAATAATACTTCTAATATTAGTTATCAAATATTCATTAACCACGATTATCCATTGCCAATAAGCTGAAAGAACATGCGTAACATACCTATCTGCATTGTAAGAAGAGGACCTCTTCAAAGCAGGGGTTTCCACTTTCTGGGTCTCGATCAAGCTCCCACTAAAATATTCTTTATCTTCCAACCTCACCCTGCTCATATCTGGAATTTCCATCGATGTCCCCGTTTCCTTCCCCGAATGATTCCCTGCTCCGCGGGGCATCCTGGACTTGTAATGCCCAACCAATGAGAACCCTTGATCCTTCACCGCGTTGGCCCCACACTCCTTAAACGACACCGCACCGCACGATAACAATTGCAACAAAACAGACGAAGCTCTCATCCTCCCACTAGGACAGCTCTCCACCGTCAGATTGTCCTTCTGGGATTCCGAAGACCGCAATCCGAGCCGCCCATCCGCCTTCATCAGCGTCTCCAGCGTCTCGGGGCTCGAATCCGACGGTGGAGGAGAGATCTCGTCCCTACTCAGCTCCGTAGTGTGGTTATTAGTATCATTATCATCACAAGTCACGTGCGGGACCCTCTCTCCCTCCATTCCCGCTTCAATTCTTCCATCATTCTTCTCTTGAATCTCCACCGCTTCTTCCTCCCTCGTGGCCCTCCTCCGCCTCCGCTTCTCCTCCGTCTGAGTCGCCGCGTCGGCGCCGATTCTCTCAGCCGAGTCACCGAACGATTCGGATTTATAAACTCGGTACTCATTCATATCAATAGAGCTCCACGACTGGTTTCGCCGTCTCGTGATCGCCACCGGCGAATCGGACTCTTCCTCCGATTTGTTAACCCTCGCGGCGGAGGCTACACCGTGCTCAACAATCTCCGATCCTTTGAGAATGTAGTCTTGTCCTTGCGTCGGGTAGATGAAGTCGTTGTCCGACAAATCATGCCAAACGAAGCCGTTTTTGTAGCTCCTGTATACCACCATCAAATAAATAAAATAAGAATAAGAAAAACGAATTTGAAGTAGTGGAAAAGAGAGAGAGAGAGAGTAGAAAACAGTACCGTTTGGCGGACCAAGAGTACAAGGTGGCCATGGCTTTGCCTCGGAGAGCGTTCAAGCGGTTGATAACGTCTTTGAGGTAGAGACCGTGAGGCGAAGAGAGAGGAACTTCCATGAAGTGAGGGTGCTCGAGTTGGCCGTTTCGGGAGAGGTAGTAAACGACGGAGACTTTTTTAGCCGTTTTGGTCCTTGGCTCGGCCCAAACCTTGGTTCTCTCAGGACTTGTTTCTCTGTCTGTCCATTTCTTCGGGACTTGAAGCTCCGTCGTTATTCTTCCCCTGGAACTCGAACTCACCGACATTCTTTCTCTTCTCTGCAGAACCTGGATGATGGATGGTGAGTAGTTTGCACAGAGAGTAATGAGAATGAAAGGGATGTGCGAAAGAGAGCGCAGAGAAAAATAAAGAGGTTTTGGTTGAGATGGATTTTGAAGAGCGAGGGAATTGTGTTGGTGTGTGTTTATAAGAGGGGGTGTTTGGCGTGTGATGTGGGAGGGAGAGAGAGAATTCAAAATGTGATGCGAAAGACAACAGCTACCAAACAAGGAATGGCTGTTTGGGATTCAGTACTGCCAGACCTGTCACTGTGACAGTAGAATTCTCTTTAGTTTAATGCATTAGCTGAACCAGAGCTCGAACGCGCAGAATAAAGCAGAGCGCCGTCGTACCGGCTTTGTTTCTTCCTTTCTTTTACTCTCGTCAAACTCCAAATTATGGTATTATTCGATAGAGAAAAAAAAATAACAATTTTTTTAAATTAAAATAGAGTACAAAAAAATAAGTTTTATCTCATTGTACTGTCTTTTTCTCTTTTCTGTTTTTTTTTCTTTACTAACGAACCAAGCCTAATTGCATTTCAAGTTTCAACATTGTGAAAGTAACTCACTGCTGATTTTCCTCTCGCTAGTAAGTACAAGTATAAAAAAATTGCTCAGACAATTTCAAAAATTTACAATGTAGACTTTTATTCCATCTTGCTTGTTGTCTTACCAAACTCTGACCAAGTAAATTTACGGAATATCTATTTGACAGCAAGTGAATAGAAGCCATAAGATACTAAAATTCGGACGATTCCATTTTTATCTGGAAAATTCAAAATTCCCACTTCAACTGTTTGCATTTAATGCTTCAGTTGAACAATAGTAGTACAAATATTATTACACACTTTTTCTCGCGTACAGGTTTTATTATTAAATTAAATTATACAATTGGTTTCAATTTTTTTTGTGGTCCCGCGGTTTTATGAAAGAACTCGCAAAAGTCTACGTTTATTTTGCTTTGCTCTTCCTTTTTCTATGAATTTTCAACTACTTTTCATTTGAAAAATTCAAATGTTTTTCAGCTAGGTTGACCGCTCAGACTTGGACACAATGTTACGCCTAACTTTGACTATATAGAGTTATGATGTCGCGGTTCTCTCACGGCATCATTCAAGTTTTATTAAACCTACTAGATGCCTAGCTATTGAATTTAGGGGCCTAACATTTTTATTTTATTTTCTTGAATTCTGTGTCATGAAAATAGTGGGTCCGAATCCAGATGGCGATTATTTATGGGATGGATGCGATCGTTGACCATGCCCAAATGTTCCCAACGCCTCCTAAAAAGAAGATATCCATCTATACATTTTACAATATTACAATACTATCATATTTTTTGGACAATTCATTATTCTGATCCAAATAATGGTTTTTGTAGTTGGAGCGCGCGGTAATTAACGCGAATGACATGGCTTGGCTAGCTCACTTGTTTATGAGAAATGGCTTCGACGAGGATTGATATTTGTCGGAAGATAAAATCAAGAGAGTGAACGGCGTCAAAGTATGATGACCCTACAGAAGCATATATATGCATGATGGATCAGAGTATAAAGCTACAAATGAGCAATATTGTGTCGTTCATTTCCGACGAGGACGCGACTATGAAATTGATGATAAATAAAATAGAAGGATTTCGGAAACGGGCGTGGTGCGTGTGTGTAAATGGGAAATGGTCGGTTGGTCCAATTTATCGGCACAACAGTCCAAGGGATGGATCGAAATTGGCATGAACAAAGTCATTGAAGAGCACATGCATTTGCTAATACCCACCAAGCCCACAAGGCAATGGTCCCAGTCTCGGAGATACCGGGAGTGAAATCCTCCCACCTCTCAACAAGGCTTATGTTCCCACCTGTTGACTCAATTAAGGAATTAAGGATTCGTTGAATATAAGTTTCTCACAAAACATTTCTAAAGAAAGAAAATTAGAACAAAAAATAAAATGAATTTTTTTATAAATTAAAATAAATTTTTCATTAGTTTATTTATAGATGTTATCTCATCTTTTAGAGAAGTTATATTTATGAGCTTCTAAAAATTTGTTAATGAAAAATTTATTTCTACTTTTGAAAAAGTTCATTTTATTTTTTCCTTCTTATTTTCTTATTTTAGAATTGCTTCTAAAATAAAGTTTACCTAAAAAAATCTTAAATCATCAAGCATGCCTATATTTATTTATATATAATGATATTTTTATAATGTCACACGTTACATGTGTTCCATAATTACTATTATATACTAATCCACATCTCAGATCAATAAACCTAAATTACTAGTTTATATGTATCAATCATCCTAAATATTACGTTAATAATTCGAGTTTAGAAACCATTTGTGACCTTATATATATTAATGTACTCGATGAATGATAGCTCTTTTATCATTGTTACAAATTCAACCAAAGTTTATTGATGTGTCGCAGTCTCACAGATGCATGTGGTGGAGTAATGCAGTTGCCAGGGATGCCAAATGGAGCTGAATTGTTTGTACGTAGTTTGTTATTTCAAGTCTGTTATTTAATTACTTATTTATAAATCAAGCCAAAAAATGCAGGGAATGAGATGTCATGAATTTTGATATTGTAAAATATCGTGAAGATGCTGTCACAATATTACTATAGCAATGCGGGTGCAGATATTATAAAAATCTTGCTGTCATGGTTACGATGGTGGACTACAATTTAAATAATTGGCCAAGATCAGAAATTAGTAAGATCTAGAAGAGGACGCTACGAGAAATAAAACACCGAGATCACGTGAATTCCATCTGCGATAACAAATAATTTGGGCGTATAGATATGAGAGAAGAGAATGAGTGTCATGGAAATGGAAAGGACCCGAAACAATTGTTTCAAAAAAAGGAGAATTGAGATTATGAAAATCACTTTTCTAGAGATTATAGAGTTTGTGTGTGGATATAAAGTTAAAAGTGTTTTTGAGAAAGAAAAAAAAAACTATATATTTTCAATAGAAACAATTCAACTTTTTTGTGATAGTTGAGGTATAATTTGCTTTTCTCATAGGGACATATATAAGTTGGGAACAAGTATTGATTTAAGGATAAGAGATATTTGACAACGAAGGCTGGTTCACTTGAAAAGGGTAAGACTTCATACAGGCATGTGGGTTTTTGGGTGAACACTAATATCCTTTGGAAACAAGAACTAATTTCTTGAAGTATTTATCTATTCAAACAGTTTTTTTCAAACAAGGACCTAAAATCAAACCTATAAATACATGTTTAATTAAGGGACAAGATTATCCATGAACTATCACATTATATATGATCTGTTTCGATAAATTTTTTCATCAGTAGTGTTATAAAAGAGAAAAATAAGAAGAAAAAAAAAGAATAAGTTTATTCATATAATCTAACAGTAACTCATGTATACATTAAAAATCATTTTTTGAGAGTTTAGTTTTATTTTAATCATTATATTAATGTGAAGTATTATTAATTTTGTTGATAATTTATCTTTGTCAAAAATCTGATTAGTTATTTTTAGTGGATAAATAAATTACAATTTTAACTTTTAAAAAAAATTATTTTATTTTTTATTTTTATTTTTTTCTTCTATGAGTGCCTATGGAAAAATTATCCAAACATAACCATGTTGACAGAGATATGGGTGTGATTTCTATTGTTAATGTGAAGATTTTATCAGTAGGTAATTAATTGTATTTTGGATAAAGACTAGATCAGTCAAATAAAATAATTGGTAAACTAGCTCAATGTCTAGTTTAAATAATTTATTATGGATAGTTTAAATAAATAACAATAATAGCCTTGAGAAAATCTGATAAAAATTAATCACAATATGACAATGAAAAATATTTGATATATAAAATAATTATATTATCAATTAATAAAAAATTATTGTTGACGACACTTTTAAAATATTATAAAAAAATAATATACTTATTAATATTATTCAATTTTGCAGGTTCTAAACTTAGTATTTTTAGATTCTTCATTAGTTTAGAATTTGCATGGATGAGAATATTGACCTGTAAAGATTCACAGGATTTTAATTAGATATCAAATCTAATTGAAAAATAAATATAAGTTGAGATTGATAAAAGTTCATGGACCAAAGATAATTAAACCTTTTAATTTTGATAAAATATGACCGTTTGAAACTCGGTTCATATTTTACAATATCTCATGATTTTTTTAAGGAATATCTCATATGATAAGAGAGAGAAAACTTTTCTTATTATTCAATTTAGGCTACTCTTTATATTTTATTCGAGAATAATAGTATATTTCATTTTTTTTTATCAACTATTCTATTCGAGTTTCAATGTTTTCACAAAAAGAAAAAATAAATGAAAAACGCGAATGTCATTAGATCAAAGATCCGTAACATTTGGGGCCATCTAAGTGCATATTTGGAAATCCCTTTAAAACATTGGTTGCACAAAGTCCAATGCATCTAAACGGGAAAAACACACATATCTAGGCAAAGCTTGTGAGTGTAACTCTTTTTTTTCAACGCTACGCAACTGGCACCCAAACACAACCTCAATGATCAAGTTTTATACAAGATCATGCCTACAACAAGGGAACTACTTTTACCCTTATAAAATTGCTCTTATCCCCTATGACCAAAAATATCCTTGGAGCATTTTAATTCCACCCCACCACTCTTTCCTCCTTTTTTTTTTATTCATTCATAATACCTTTTTCTCTTTCTCTTTCTTCATTAATTTCCTTTTTTTCGTATCTTCACTCTCTTCACTTACACACATATCTCCTATTATTGAGGTATTTTTTTACTTTATTTAAACCTAACAAAATTAAGATCATTTTTTTTTACACAAGAGAATCACGATTTGATTGTGTATATATAATAAAAATATGATTCCATTATATATTATGTAATAAAATTATACTTTTATTGTACATGATGTATTTACTCCTTTGGTGATTCTGTTATATATTTTTTTTCCACAAATTCAATGTAAAATAGAATTGCTATTATGCTGCATTAGTGGAGGTGAAAAAAAATATAACCAAATCATAATTTTGATGTATATCTAAACAAAGAAATCATAATTATGTTATACAATATTTTTTACACTTTTTTAATACACAATAAAATTATTATGATTTCATTATATATTATATACTAAAAGGTGATTTTGAAATTTTAAACAGTCATAAGGAACAAATACAAAGGAATTGGAGCCAATAGCAACTCCACTACAACAAACTATATTTAGTGGCCCATGTTCTGCTTCATGTGAGCTGCGCCTATTTGGCATCATTTTGAAAGGGTCAGTGCAATTATTATACTGATAATAATACTTATAAATTATTTATTATAATTATTTATTGTATGTAAATTAATATGATTTTTAAAAATCAATTTAATCAAATTATAGGTTTGTATAAGTTTGTTGTAAAAGTATTTTTTTATAACTTTTAGAAGTATATATATGTCGGTGTGCTTATCAATATATTTAATTTTAACATCGTGGAACTTCCGTTCTCTATACTTTATTTTTCATATATACTTTATACTAAAATATTTCCTTAATGTTTCGGGATTAATATTCTAACATAATATGTTAATTAATATCTTACTGATTTTTAGAGAACTAGAAAAATAAAAAGTAATTAAAATTATAATGTTTAATATATTATAAATTTAAAACAATATATTTTAATTATAATAAGTATATTACGAATATTTATTATTATTTCTTATTCTTCAATAATCAGAAAGATCCTTTTCAATGTAAAATCAAAAAATTTCTTAGTAAGAAATTTAGTTCTACCTTCATCTTGTTCTTGTCTTTCTTTTTCTTTATACCCTTACTATTCTTTTCACTATCTGATCCTACATAATCATTTTCAATATCTTTTTCTTGGTTTGAGATAGATAATTCAAAATTTCTTTTATCAGGGTATTCTGCTTTTGCCCGATTTTAAGAAAATGTTACAAAACTTTTATAATCGTATTGAATGAGTTGGTGAGCGTATCATAGTCTTTTTACATCTTGAAACTTTTCTTCCAACTAGGAAAAGTCAAATTTTCCCTTCTTTCATAAGAATTATTTTATATAAAAAAAACACGAGTCAAAAGGGAACGGAGTGAGATGGAAGCGAGTATTACATTTCTCGTTCTCCCCAACTCAAAAATTGTTCTTCGACTTCGTCCTCGATCCCGTTAGATTTTAAAATCCATCTCCATCTTTGCCCCTGCTGGGATCGGGTTTTTTCCGCCCCGCCCAACTCCGCCTACGCTATTTGCTTAAAATTTTAAAAAATAAAAAATAATATAGCTTTTTTTATTGAAAAATCGGACGAAAAAAATTAATTAAGTAACAAAAAACAATAACAAACCCACATTTAAAATATGAGATCATAATTTAAAAATTACAAAATAAAATCAATCAATTCAATTAAAAAATTAGAAAATAATATTTTTATTTTATTTATTTTTTTAATATTATTTATTACGGGACTGGAACGTGCTGGGCGAGTATCAGTAATCCCATACTCGCCCCTGCACTTGCTTTTGACTATCGGGAAAATCAAACCCGAATCCGATAAACTCAATTTTTCTCGGACAGATTCGGGCGGGTATCCATGGATTAGGATCCCGCTGCCATGCCTAGTCAAAAGCATTCCTAGAAAACAATGTTTCAAATCCCTAAAAAAAAAAATCATATCAAACACTGATGTTTTTATTTATTTATTTATGAAATTAGTGTTTTTTATATTCGTTTTTTTATTCATAGTCATATAAATTTGTATGACTGAATGGGAAAAAGTAGAATTAATGAAAAATAAAAACTTAAATTGACCTTAACTTGTGTTTGAATTGTTAGATAGCAATAGTTTTTTTTACAGCAAGCATATATGAGTTTCCTATCCCTTAATGTCTACAATGAATTTCCTATTATGATTCACGAACATTCTATTTTATTCTTAAAATATATGATAGGAATGATTTTAATTTTAAATTTATCTTTTTTAATTTAGTAAACTTGGAAGAGAGAAGAGGGAAAATGAAAGGACCGAAAATCTCCCTTTCCTTGTTTTGTTCCCTTTTCATTATTAATTATTAGAAGGGTTTTGAGGGGAGGAAAGTTGGTAATAATTTTTAGACTTTACTAACTAAATAGTCTTAAAATATTATTTTAATTTCTGTAAAAATATTATTGTATTTCTTTATTAATATCTGTTAGGGGATAATAATATATAATACATATTTTTCCAATCCCTCCTTGCAAACAAAATTAACAAATAGATTACGTTCTCCTTTGCTATTAAATTTAACCAAGTAAGATTTTCTGTTGTCTATTTTATTAAAATATGTATGTACCCTCTCAAACAAATGAAGGATATCTTCCAACACGTGAATCAACTGGCATGCTTTAGTTTAACGGGTGATTTTAGATTTGATTACTAAGATATGTTTAGATACAACTAAGTGTTTTTGAAATATTTTCTATTAACAATATTTTTTTTTCTAGTATATAAATTTTCAAAAACATTTCTAACCTTATATTCAAATATACTCTTAAGCATGTAATTATGTTAAATACTCAAATGAGAGTTTTGTTGCCTACTGTGATACTATTTATTGTGTCTAATGAAAAATATTTGTGGTCTTGATCGAAAAAATAAATGAAAGATAATTATAATGTTATATAATAATATCTTATTCTACACTATTACTTTGCAAGTAATAAAGAAAGGAATATCTAATTTTTTTAATTTAAAATAAAAAAATCACCTCCTTTGGTATTCTACTTAAATTCTCATTTCTAACTTGCCATATAGTCCAACGAAAGTTTATGGAGGCTTCAATGAATAGAAAAAAGCAAAGAAAAACGATTTTTTCTCTCTCGAGATTGTATGCAAGTGTTTTTTTTTGTTAAAAAGTGAAAACAAAAGAAAAAGTAATAACTATAATGAATGATGTCATGAAAAATAATAAAAATATAAATACAAAACATATGTGAAATTTGGGATGTAAAAAAATTAAGATTAAAAGGAAATTAGAGAAGATAATTTTTGGATCTTATTTGCTATGGTAGTGGTAAAGTTGTTATGTCAGTATTAAGGCCTCTTGGTGAACTTGTATGGAATAATGATATGCATGACTTTTTGTTGCTTTAAAAATCTAGCTAGATGTAATCTGCTTTTTGTGTTTGTGGGCTGAGTGGAAGTGCTTCATCACCGCACCAGTCCCCACCTCATGTAGTTCCAAACAAAATTTTCGTATGTGAGAAATGATGAGCATAGTTACATACTTACATAACCAAACCAAATTATTCTCAGGTATCAATAGTGCAGAGGAAGTTGGGCCCATTAGAAGCTAGTAATAATATGGTTTTCCATATTCTTCTCATCCAAGAAACTAGTATCAATGTTCAATGATTCACGAACGGATCATGATCCCTTCTGTTATTTCGTTCACAGTACCAATCTTCCTTTTTCACACATAAGGACAAATTTATCCAATTACTCTAGTTAACTTGTTATGGCAGTGCACGCATCATCAGTGAACTTGTTAATCATGTAGTTTTAATTTGTTGTGACGGAAACTTAGATATATTTCTGTAAAGAAAGATCCCATAATTTTTAAATATTAATTGTTTCAACCTTCTAGTATGGTTCCAAAAGGGCTGAGCATTTACTATGACAATATCTTTATATATATATATATATATATATATATATATATTTAAACTACTGAGATTAGAATTTTTGGGTGATTAATTTAGGGACCTACATCATATGTGCATGATAAGTTGCGTGTGCTATCCACTAATTAAGAACAATACAATATGCTTATTAATATACGTTTGTGCTTTGCATTATATGATCACCATTTGGAAACAAGCAAGAAATTGACATCAGGTTTATCTCCAGGTAGGTGTCAGCAAATACATACCATCCTTCTTCCCTCTCAACAAGTCAATTCCAAGTATTGAAATTTATAAATCAATAGTATGTTACTATTTAATTACATTGGTGATGCCCAGTGTACGTACGGCTTTGTTACCAAGTTCGAATGCTCATCATCACAACGAATAACTAAAAGCATTGAGTTTTAATTTGTGTGTGTATGTCTATACACACACACAAACGATGCATTGGAATATGACCTTACAAAGTAACTGGTAGTATTAAACTTGTGTTTAACCATTTATTCTACGGAATATTTTATTATTTAGAGTAAATTAAATTAACAGAAATGAAATAAAAAATAAAAAATAAAAAATACAAATATATTTAAGCCTTAATTTAAAAAGATCGTGATTATCCATTTCCAAACAAGTAATGAACACTATGTGTGTGGTAAAAACATGAATTGAAAACCCACATTTTATACGGTCCAAATAGGTCCGGGATAATATTCTGAATTCGTATGTGCTTTCTTGTTCAGCTGCATCACGTGATTCGTAAATGTGGTACACAATAAAGAGCAATTTTTGATTTTTTTTTTCCCTTGAAAAAAAAAAAAAAACGAAACAGCATTATAAAGCGTATCACATTTTTTTTTTTTTATGTTATCGTGGCATTAAAATTAAAATAGTCCAAGAATGCTTGGATCCATGTTATCGTGGCATTTTTCTTATGAAGGATAACTGTTTCACAAAAATAAAGAGGCAGTCTATAGTCATCAACATTTAATCAATTTATATAAAATATATTTTATTGATCAATGTCAAATTAAGATTATATATACTCATCAAAAAGAAATATCATTATATATTATCTTAATCACAATCTTATGTTAAATATTGTAAAATTTAAGTAATAACTATATATATAAATTGAAAAATTATGGCAGACACCAACTAATGTGAGTCAAATTGAGTAGATACGTTTAAAGATGCAAAAACTCCTTTTTGTTTATTTTATTTATTTATAAGATTAAACTTAAAAACTTACTTAAAAGGAATGAAATTCCTCTTTATCAATAGACTTTGACCAGAATAATTTTGTATCAAGTATCAACTCATAGAATGTTTTACGCACATGCGAAAGTGAGATATGATTGACTGAGCTTTTATGAAAGTTGAAGGTATATACACGTGGGATGTTTTAAATGAGCTTTTATTGAATAATTTTAGATTAATTTGATAATAACCACTTTCAATTTAATAATATATTCTGAAATAAACCTAACCAATAAAAATGTATTTAATTATATAAGTCATAAGAAATAACTTTGATTTATACTAACATAATCTGATCTGTCGTATAAAGTAAAAGGAAAGTCAAAAGTTAGCATTTGTGGAAGAAAGTTATAGTAGAGGATTGGGATGGCAGATTGGCACTGGAGTGATAGTTACCTGCACTTTGTTCTTGTTGCTTGGTCGTGTGGCATAACATAACTTATTTAGGTCTAAATATACTACTTTATTTTATAAAAATATAGCTTTTTTCATTTAAATTTTCATTTTTAGCCTTTATATATTTAGTGAAAATAATATACTTTTAAATAGTTTTTTATTAGGGATTTAAAATAAATAAATTTTATAATTTGTAATGATTAAAAATAAAATATTAAATAAAAATATATAAAATAAATAAATAAATTTATAAGAACAGAAGAATTATTTAAATATTTATTTATTGAATTGAAAAAAAATCACTTGGGACCCCTATTCATTATCTAGTAATAAACGGTCAAGGGAATGAGTTATGAGACGGAGAGAGAAAGGGGAAGATAAAATTAAGTGGTGTACCCACAAATTGGTGGCATCCACCTCACTAGCCCATCTTTTTTTTTTTTTTTTTGTGGCTATTTCTCTAATATTTTTCTCCACTAAGAAACCTTCCTAGTCTCAAGTGATAGCAGCGCTAATCGACAATTCCAATCCCATGCATGTTACAATTTGTTCAATTATTCCAACGGAATTTGGTTAAAATCTGGGTTAGTCTTAAACATGGATTATTTAGTTTAGCACACTTTAATTACATTTTCAACCATGTCAATAGACTGGGTCATTTCTCTATATTCAATATACTTTTCTTAACAAAAAGTCGATTATGCTTCATTATTTATTTTTATGCTTATAAAATAGTGTTTTTTCTTATTTTTATTTTATTTTAATCCTTTTAAAGATTTTGTACATATATAAAAATTTAAAAATATAATTTATTAAACAAATATACATGTGACTACTCACTCTTTAATGATGTAATAAATTAGTATATTGTCAACATAGTTGTTATATCATCAAATGTTATTATTTGATAACAAAAATTAAAATTAAAATAAAATTCAATTATAGGTACTAAAACTAAAATATTTTTTTTAGAAGATTAAAATCAAATACCCGTATTTTATTGGAATCAAAAGGTTATTAAGTATGTTGATTGGTAAGGTGTGATTTTTCTTTGATAAATGGGTTTGAATTTTGCTAAAAGAAAAATCACTTTTAATTATTTTAATAAAATAATGTTATTATTTTCTGTAAAAAAATCGCTTGGAGATTTGCATGAACAATTTTTCATTATTGAAGTTCTTGCTTTTTGTTCACAAACTTGAGAAGTATGACGAGGACGTGCATTTTCAAAAGATTAATACTTTCTGTAATCGTGACAACAAAAATAATCACAAGAAGATATAAGCTCCTCATTTTCAGTGCAAATAGAAAAATATTCCCTTAAAAAAAATTCCAGAACTTTTTTTATTAGAAATTTATTCGTTGTAAGAACGTCTTGTAATTACACACCATTAACTATTAACTTAAAGATGAAGATATTTATATGAAATCATGTAGCATGACAAAAAAAAACTTCTATAAAAAGTGGAAGATGTTGTAATTGAAGAAATAAATTATGGTGACGAATTGACTTCTGTTTTTTAAAAAAGAAACACGTCACCACTCTGCCTATCTAGTTATCATGTTGTTATTTTTTAGTTCATGAATATATAACACTCATCATTCATCAACTTGACATATGTAGAATTCTTGAACCACACACAGAAAAGCAGGCCTGAATTCTCTGTCCAATTAAATCATTTGAGTGTATCATAGTTTAATTTAATTTTCACCTCCACTGAGTTTCCGAATGCAACCAATTTCGGATCTTTCTAGAGAATTATGTCTCCAAATCTTGTTTGGACTAATCACATAAGCCGAAAAATATATACGATATCGTAATCTTATTCTAATGTTGTAAATTGATAACTAATGATCAAATAAATATGATATATAGAATTCATAGTGAACCATACAGTTTATATTACAAAATCTAATCGATTAATTAAGTGAAATTAAGTTTTCTTTCAGCAATGCTATGGTAGAC
Source organism: Glycine tomentella (assembly GCA_007407185.1). Lineage (NCBI taxonomy): Eukaryota > Viridiplantae > Streptophyta > Magnoliopsida > Fabales > Fabaceae > Glycine > Glycine tomentella. The sequence continues at coordinate 3,220,055 of PYAF01004757.1, forward strand.
CATGTTTAATAGGTGGTTTATGATGGAGTATAATATAAAATTCTTCGATTAATCTTTCAGCAATGCAGGGAATTTGTGTTACGTGTAATTGTTGTATGTTTTAAACTTTCTGTAAATGGATTTAGGTATTTCTGGTACCTATTATTTAACGATATTTTTAATTTGTGGACAAAAAAAATTGTTATTATACCAAAGAATTTTAATTAGTAAAATATATGAATTATTATTAATTTTTTTTATATATTTTTTCAATTCTTATGGATAAACAAAATTAATCTTATTACTATAGATAAATCAAGATTTGAGTTCTCCAAGACTAGGGTTCCTATATGAAATTAAAATACCATGAAAAATGAGTAAATATATTTAAAAGACATTTTTGACCCTCAAGTCAATAATAATCTTACATAAGTGTATATTAAATGCTTAATGTTATAAGAACATTGGTTATTCATCATATACATATGCATGAGAGTTGTTTTTTTTTTTTTTTTTTTAATCAAAATGGTGATGGAGAAGGGCAAAGAAAAAGTATAGGTTTACATCCCAACTATGTTGGCATCCCAATCCTTATCTCACCAAAAAGATCCCCCTCCAAATATATTAATGAACTGAGATATACAAAACAATTTGGGAGGACCAAACCATACCCAAACGAGTTAGACTAAGAAAATCTATAGAAAGACAAACTCCTGCCTGTACTTGAGGAACTCTTGAACAGCAAAAGATGGAGGGGAATTCCACCAAGTATACCCAGAAGACTGAGCAACAAAAGAAACAAGTTTATCAGCACAAACATTGCCTTTTCAGTAAATGTGTGAAATTCTAAAATTAATAAGATTAACGTGATTTATACAATTCATCCAACGATTGTATATAGACCAGTGCACTGATTTTGGGTGGCTGAAAGCGTGGAGGAGTAAGGTTGAGTCAGTTTCCAACCAGAAGTGCCTCCAATTGTAAAAAAAAAAAAAAAAATGCTCTTTCAATAGCCAGAACAGCAGCCATAGTCTGATACATTACATGAGAGTCGAATTGGATTACCCATAAAGTGTTATACAAGTGGTAAATAATTTGAGCAATTTTTAAGCATACGTTAAAGATATGATCTTTGACTATATGAATGTATAACATGTGGTAAAATGAATTTTTTCTTAACTGATAGTTTACTTTTTGAAGAAATTAGTCTCATAAATTTCAAATGCTATGAACAAAAAATAAAGAATTGAATTGGATTCATATGCCTGGAGACCAGACCCTCTCTTGAACAATTATATAGTAGTGAATACTCTTCTTATGTTGTTTGGTGCTTGAACCATATGGGTTGTTTATCTGCTTGATTAACCTTAGATGCAGGGCAGATTGGTATGATGGGTACTGTTGATATGTTTTTTGGGGCTGTTGTTTATGTTCGGGTGGTTTTTCTTTTTGGAGGTATGCCATTTTTTGGGTATGAAAAGACTTTACACTTTTTTGGATTTTAGATGAAGGGCTACTGCATACAGGGGTGGTTTAGAGGAAGGGTCTCTGAACAGGGGTCATGATGGCTTTGCTTTATGTACAGCTTGTACATTCTTTTGCTGGATTTTCTGATGTATAGTTTATCATTATTATCTTTAATTAAAGTTTTATTTGCCGTTAAAAAAAAATTAGTGTAATACTAACATGCTAACTTTACTCTCGACATAGATACGATTTACTGTTCATGTGTATGGTTTATTTTTGTATAAAAAATATTGACTTCCGTCAACATTTATGATTTCGGGTTGTCTTAATATTTCGGCTTGCGCTCAAGGTAATGCGTAATAAACAAGATAGATTTACTTGGCAAGTAGCGGCTTAGCCCCTGACTCTTTTTTTTTTTTTTTTTTTTTTTTTTTTTTTTTTTTTTTTTTTTTTTTTTTTTTTTTTTTTTTTTTTTTTTTTTTTTTTTTTTTTTTTTTTTTTTTTTTTAATTTTTTTAATTTTTTTATATAATTTAAGTTTAAAAAGTTTAATATGCATATCAGGATAGTTACGTTCTTTAGTAACTATTTTTGTTTGGGATCTAGTCATGAAAATAATGTCATTTAAGTTTTCCTTTATATTTTTGAGAAAATATTCAATTTCTTTTTTTAGTCTTTAGCTCTTATTGTAGATACAATTGGATTTTTTTCTTTCTCTTTTTAGACAAAATGTACAAGTTTCATTTATTTTATTTTCCTTTTATAATTTTTTATTCCTATTTAAAAACTATTCTCTCCATTCTATTATAATTATTGTTCTAAGTTATTTTATACAGACAAATTAAATCTAATAAATAGATAAAAGATAATAATAATTTTATAAAATTAATCTTATCATCATTTATTCATTTTTAAAAACATAATTAATATTATATTGAAAAAATAAAATAATAATTATTTTGACAAAAAATTTCTTCTTTTATAAGACGATTATTATAAGACGAAAGAAGTATAAATATTTGCTTTTGCAATTTAATAGTATCCTCTTGATATTAATTTGAGAATTTAATATTATTTATAATCACTTGATACCGGGACATAAAGTATTGATAACTTAAATTCTGATGCACTGATAAATAATTAAGTTTTATTATAAATTCATGAAAATTCTTTAAAAAAATTATAAGTAAATACAATTAGTATTAAAAAAGACTACATTCTCTCCCCTCATCTCTTAATCAAACAAATTAAAGTCTAATTAAATTTCCTCTACCCCTCCTCTTTTAAACCAGTAAGTCTCTTAATTTTTTATAATTGATTGCTCTTAATCTATAGCTCAGTCTCTAGTAACAAATTCCACCAAATGTTACTTTATGTAACAGTACCAATCGACACTGGTAACCTAAATTTTAAAATTATCTTAGGTATTTTCCTTTCCAATTTGTAATTTGTAACATTAATAAAAACATATCGAACAAGTTTTGTTTTAAATTTACTTATATTAGTTTTGTTTTGACCTTTTAAATTATAATCAATCAACGGCGAGTTATGTGGCCTAGTTGATAAATTGAATTTTGTGTGAGCAAATTTACTTATAATATAATTTGGAGATATAAGATTGACTTAATAATTAAAAAATAATAAAGAGAGAAATAATGGAGAGAGTTTATAGGTTTGAATCTCTCCAAATTGACATTTTTAATAAAACTAACATTTATTGATTAAAAAAACAATTTATAATACAATTCAGATAGCGTAATATTTGAATGATATGGGTGTAAAAATTACATTCTACACTAACTAGTGCAATATAACTTTGGCTTAAATATATCTTTTATCTTTAACATATATCAAATTTTGCGTTTGTTCCTTAATAAAAATTTTCTTTGCATTTGTTTTTTGATATTTGAAATTTTTTGTTTTAGGTCCTTGCCAATAGTCTTTTGTTAAATGATGATGTGTATGTTAACTATTTTGAAATACAATTTGTGGTGGTTTCGAAATTATCAATAGTGATCTAAAGAATTAAATTACAATTATGGTGGTTTAAAAGTCGCCAGAATCGATTAAAGCAATAAAAAACAAATATGCAAAAAAGGTTACTTTTCCTCATTGATGTGGCGAGCTTTTATTGGATCATTTTGTTTCCTCATGTTCATATCAACAAATAAACCCGTCCCTTCCTCTATTTGGAATCAACCTTATCTACAAAGGCTTTTCCCTTACCACCATATCTGGCATTGAGTATAATCGTCTCGTTGTGGTTGTCAAAGTCCAATCTTCTTCGTTGAGTAGAATCGCCTCATCGGCACCACCTAAGTTTAGTCCAATGCCAAGATTGGAATTTTTCCCTAAAACCTAGATCTAGGACATTCACCACCCAAAAATGCACTACTGCATCTTAATTGATGTCACCACTGGCAACCCCCCGTCACCTTGCGTCCCTCACGAAGGTAGATCTGGCCTTGGATACGACTAATCTTTTCTTGGACGTCGTTAAGGGATTTGAATTGTGGGTCTTTGATGAAGAAATCAAAGACGTTAATGGGGTGGGAGAAGAATGCATTGACGAGATTGAGGCATAGTTGGCTAAGCACATCGTTTCCGAAGGCACCTGTTAAATCCTTGGCAAGTGCACTAATTCGTCCAAGTAGTAATTAAAATGGTAAATCCGAGTGTCGAGTCCATAGGGACTTTGATTGTACTCAGAGTTCGTATACGTCTAATTTTAAGCAAATGACAGACTAAAATTTGGTATTTGCAAAGTGATAATGCATGTATATATAAATTCAAGGTAAAATAGATTACGAAACAAATTATGTGCAAGAGAGAAAACACAAATAGTTGGAGAGGTGAGTTGACAATTGATTTAGAATATGGAACATGTTGGAGCTCAACTTACTGAAACTATTTTTAATGCAATATTAAAGATTTTTCGCCATTTAACATTATTTCACGCATTACCTTTATCTCCTAACCTACTCTAACCATGATTCCTCATGTGGAAGAACCTAAATTACCTAAGTTCACTACTAATCCCTCAAGAGTTACATCAAATAATGTGCATTAATAATAAATATGTATATTTTATTGTCATGTTTGTAGTATGATCATCCATGTGCATGTAGTGTTAGAGCATCTTTAGTGGTAGATCTTAAGCAAAGATCTTGAACTCAAGATCTGATCTTCACAAGATCTCCCAATAAAGGAAGTGGAGAGATCTCCAACATGGAGAATGGGTTCTTGTACAAGATCCCTCAAGATATGCACATTGTTCAAAAAAGAATAAATTTTTTCTCTCTTTCTCTCTCCCTAAGATCTCAAAATGAGATCTACCATTAAAGGAAAAAATTAGAGAGATCTTGAGAAATCTTTAATCCTATGTGGTACTATAGGGTCCACTAAAAAGTTGTCTAAGATCTCAATTTAAGATCTACCACTAAAGATGCTCTAACACTACATGCACATGGATGATCATACTACAAACATGACAATAAACTTAGAAAAGAGACAATAATACAAAAATAACATTAAATAGATAGTGAAAATCATTACATCAAGAGTGTTTAGTTGCTGAGTTCCTAACAATGGTGGTTTAACCTCTCATTGTCATGAGAGGCTTACCAAAAACAAAGGAAAACAAGAGACAATGGAAGGGAATGGAAGAAAATGGAGAACAATGGTGTAGAGCAAGCTTCTATGAAGTGAATTCTTATCTTTTTTGTGCCCTAGGTTTCTCTCCTGCTTAATGAATGAATAGAACAGTGTTTCTCCCTCCTTTTATCTTTAAAACACAATTCACTCGTCTTTCTTGATATTGGTCGCGTGTTAAGCCTGCAAGTGCGTGCATGCAAAGCCAGCTAGATAAGTGATCACGCACTAAGCGAGCTTGTCGCGTTGAGTGGGCTTATCGCGCTAAGCGGGCCTGTCGCGCTGAACGCCCTACTCCAAATCCTCAATCCATCTTTCAGGTCTCTCATGTGTAATCTTACAAAAAAATACAACCAACACACTATAAATCAACTAATTTTAGTATCGACTGAAGAAAAACTCAAAAGAAGCTAAATTTCTACGTTTTAATCACAAAAGAAACATTAAAATAGGAAAAAGAAGATAATTGCTATGTGATTGAAATGTATAATTTATGTATGCATAACAATTATCATTAGGCTGTCACCAAATTCACAAGGTCTTGATTGGTTTTGTGTTTCAATTTGGGTTTGCTTTTTAGCCTATTTGATTCACATTTAATTAGGATTTATTTTATTGCTTGTAGATGTAAAATTAAAGCTTTATTTTTAAATAACTTTTTTATTTTATTTTTTGCTTTTGTGAATGGTTTTATGATCAAAGTGTCTTTGCAGCTTCCTTGGTTTTGTGGCAGTGAAAATATTCGAATTGGTTGTTCAACCTTTTACATTCTCTCTAAGTATATTTTTGTTATGTCTATTATGGGGTGTTCCTTGGGTGATTGATTTGATCACTTTTAATTGAAATGCAAACAATCTTGGGATAAAATGTTGATCTATATGGATAGTATCTTTTGGTAGAAGTGTTTTTTATGATCCAATTGTCCATTTATGAGTGAAGGGATATGGATTAGAATCAAGAAATATTTCCAGAAATTTTATTTGATTTTTATTTTAATTGATTTTGTCAGTTTTTAATTATCATAAATTATAATAATAATGATGATTTCTAATCAGATATTGACAATTTTAAGCCAACACAAATCTTATAATCAAATCTTTAATGGACACATCATTACTTAACTGACTATAAAGATTTAAAACAAAACTTTTCAAATATCAAAAATTAAATACAACAAATTATTAAAAAATAAACATAAAATTTAAATGTATATTTAAAAAAAAAAATATTTAAGCCTATAACTTTTCACTTATATCACCAGCCTTGATTTTCTACGAGAAGCATTATGAACTGTTAGTTAACAACATCTATATTTAACAAAAAGTGAATCAAATCAAATGGAAAACATTCCTACAAATGCCAAGTTCGAAACAAACATTTTCTTCTGATTCTTTTATCTATTTTTTCCCTAGCTTGGCGGGGCACATGCATAGGCACATCTAATCTAACAACTTTAAAGTTTAAATCCAATCCATAGCATGCTAAGGGCTTTGTCTATTTTATTTAATTTATTCACGTTGTGAATTATTTATTTTCGCAAAATGGAATTGAACAGTCTAAAGTGGACTGACATAATCGTAAATCCTGTTGGCTGCTGGGACACCAAGCCAACATTAATTTGGTGTTTGTATAGTTCAATACGAGTGACAATTTTTCATCTGAATTAATATTAACAATAGCTTCTGGGATTTTCACTTTGTATTATAAGTAAAGATCGCCTATATATAAAACATCTCAATGATTTCTTCCTATTCTCCACTTTTAAAGTTTTATTTGTCTACTTCGACTTTCTCCTATAGGAAAACCTGGGCCTCCTCTTTAATAAAGTCAAGAAGCGCATCAATTGATCAAATTGTATAAGAAAACACCAAGTTGCTTCCAAAAGTCATTTCTCTCCACCCATTCATGTTATGAGCTGAGATTCATCATATAATTCCGTATCTTTTTACTCAATGTACATTATTAATTATTTAATTATTTTGAACTAAATATAACTCAGTTCACTCTAAACTCACATTTGCAAATTTTTTTCCGAAACTCATATTTTAGTATTATACACAAATAGTATCAAATATTACTTTCATTCTATTAATTTAAAAATATTCTTCAATTGATTGAGATTTTATTTCTAATAACTTTTTTATTTCTCATATTAAGTTTTAATCAAAGACACTTAAAAAAATTACTTTTTAATTTAATTAATAAAATTAAATGATATTAGCCAACTTTCCTAATTCCTAATTGATATAAAACCACTACTTGTTAATTAAACTGATAATGAATCCAAAATAGTAAATTTGTTACATGAACCATGGCAAACCTACGATGAATAATGATTAATTAGCCCTCGGTGATGCTGGTGCAAATCAAAGCAATCCCGAAAAGTTACATTGAAAGATTGATCTATTCCCTTCCCTTGATAATATTTATTTGTATCCTTTGTAATAGGTGACGTCACCATCCAGATCATTGCCCATAGCAAATGATGAATGTGCATGCGTGCACCACATGAACGGTGGATATGCAAGCTCTTGCTTATTATAAAAATACACCTCATAGAATGTGAATAGTGAGAAAACCACATATAAATACCACTAGTACCCGCATAGGTCTCCGTAAGTCTTCTATCAAGTGAAGAATTAAAGTAGCAACAAATATTCGATCTTCCCTACACTTGGCAGAAAAAAAAAATGGTTCAACAAGAAATCCGAAGGGGTCCCTGGACAGAACAGGAGGACTACAAATTGGTGTATTTTGTTAACATGTTTGGAGATCGTAGATGGGACTTTATAGCAAAGGTTTCAGGTTTGAAGGTGGAGGGAGACTGTAAATAGGTATGAATATTTGGACATGCTAAGTTATACATGAAGCACCCCTTTAACCACCTCATTTTGTTGTAGGTTTGAATAGAACAGGTAAGAGTTGCAGGTTACGGTGGGTTAATTACCTCCACCCCGATCTCAAACGAGGGAAGCTCACACCCCAAGAAGAACAACTCGTCATGGACCTTCATTCCAAATGGGGAAATAGGTTTGAGAACCATGCAGAAATAATCAAACTATAAGCTACCTACCTTCTCATCATCATCACAATTTTAATTTCTTTTTAATTAATTTTTTCCTCCCATATAGTACTACTAGTATTAATTAGTTCTTTGTCTTATTTAGTTTTTATTTATAGTTCTTTGTCTTATTTAGTTTTTATTTATTTATTGAATACAGTATCAAAAATTTATAATAATTTATGTGCTCAATTAATTAATTGAGTTAGATTCTTTGACACCTTATTTTGTTAATAAGTTACTTTGAATTTTTTTGCTTAATTACTTTGATGATTCCTTTGCAGATGGTCAAGAATTGCTCGCAAGCTACCAGGGCGAACTGACAATGAGATTAAGAATTATTGGAGGACTCACATGAGGAAAAAGAAGGCTCAAGAGAAAAAGCATGCATCAGCAGCATCTGCATCATCACCTGTTTCTTCTAGTTGTCAATCTTCACTGTCCTCAAACAACCATGTTGTGGATTCACATGCTTCCAAAGAGGTTGGAGAAGAGAGTTTTTATGACACAGGTGGATATGACGATGACATGATGGTGGGGTTAATTGGTGGTGAAAGGGGGTACTCCATGGATGATATATGGAAAGATATTGTTGTGTCAGAAGAAGAGAACAACATTTATAATAATAATCTTCAACCTGTGTATGAAGGGCATAGTGAAGAGGGATGCAACTTCTCTTGTCCACCACCACCAATGATTATGCCTTCTCCACCATCATGGGATCAGTACAACATTTCTGCTCAACCCTTGTGGGTGATGGATGAAGAAGAAAGTAACAAGATGTTATTCCCTACACCAAGTGACCAATATTTTCCTTACTATGAACAAGGGAACGCATTTCTAACTGGCTAATTAGGAGATTCTTTTTTTCTTTTTTCCTTAAAAAATTATCAATATTTTGCTCTTATGTGTGTGCCATCTGTCACAATAAGAAGGCTTAAGTGTTAATTAACCAGTACAGCATAGTATCTTTGAGCTTTCGGCATGGTCCTCCATAGTGTGACACAGCTGTAATCGATCTCAAATGTAACTGTAGTCTATGTCAAAATGTGTTTGTGGTTTTACTTTAAAGAAACACCCAATAGGGAAAGTGGTCATGTTCTGAATTATGTAAAATATACATCAAGCACTTGTGCAAATTCAAGTTTTAATCTGATTTGAATGGATGCCTATCAATTATAGCACTTTTCATTTTTATTTATATTAAATTAATACCAGCCACTAGCTGCTAATGCATGCGTGAATAATCTATACACACCTTTCCAATCAGAACCGTATAAGATGCACGACACATGGATCGAGCAGAAGTCAACTTTGCGCATTAATAAACTTATGGTTCTAGTTTATTATGGAAAAATAATTTTGCATCTTAATTAATTTTCGTTTATATTTTTCAATTGATAAATGTTAATCTGAGACATTGATTAAAAGATAAAAAAGAAAGATTTTAATTGAGATGTGTAAATAAAATTATTTTGTTTATTTTTTTTATACATTTTTTATAATTTTTTTAATTAATACCCTAAAAATATTAGTTTGCCACTAGCCAGAACTTTTCCGGTTTACTTGATTATACAAGTGCTATTGGAGCTTGCTGATTTTGTTTGATGAGAGTGATTTGTAATAATATACTATGTTAATGCAACAATAGAAGAGACTACATCACACTTGATTTTCAAGATGTTATGTGTTAAATTGATTTTTGAATTTTAAAATTATTAATGAGGTAGAAATTAAATATATTTTAAATCATTAAACTTGTTAGGAATTCGAAGTATGTTTCGTTACTTTTTTTCCTAAGAGAAATTGTTGCGGCAAAAATTAACTAATTAAGTGTGCCAACTTTATGCCACACGACCTAATGGCTTTTTATGGCAACTTTATTTTTTTAACATCGCGTATCTCACGTTCCTTACGTTTTTTTTTCTTTTTGGATTACATTACTCTTGGTGTATAACGACAAATGCGAAGGGAAACAAATATAGTCAGTACATGAATATTTAAATTCAAAAAAGGAAATAATATTAAATTTTTTAATATAATTAATAAAATCAAAATCACGTGAATTCGCCCATTTAGATTTTAAATCATTATTGAAATTTAAAGTACGATTACTTAAATTTAAATATAAATAACTAAATTTTTATATAAAAACATTTAAGTAAAATGTACTATAAATAAAAAATAATTATATACAAGTATGTACTGGGGATAAATTTTTTCATAAAACAACACGTGTCAAAACTTTTTCAATAACAGTCTAAAAATTTATATTTTAAATTATAGATTCTAACTTTAGTTATATTAATTATTTAGAAAAGAAGTAATTTTCTTTTCTTCCAGTCCTGACTTAAATAGTCTACTTTCAGTACTTTGATTAAACTGGAAAATTAGATTAATGAAGATGCACTTATAAGCTGGACTGGACACCACTTATCACGATTTTTTGTTAAAATTGACTTAACAGTAACATTTTTTTAATTATCTTTGTAAATAAGAGCACGTACGTATCATGCAATGATAAAAAAAATACTAGTAACAATCAAACTTAAACATTAATTATAAGAGTGGTTCAATTCTTTATAAAGAAATTCCATCCACTTGAGATGAGACTGATAACTTTGATTGAATTTTGAATTGTATTGTTCGAAAATTGTTTCAGTTAGTGTGTGTTTGGATTCAATTTACAGACACATGTATTTTAATTAATTATTTTTTTGAGGGGACGTATTTTATTTTTTCACATTAAATTCGTAAAAAGATGTCAAAGCTGCTTATTCTTGCTTCATGAGTGTGATCCGCGTTGATATTGGATGGACGTACATTCAAATATATCGCTAGATAAAGGTATAAAAGTCTGAGATGTATTGAATTTTTTGACATGAGACCTAATATTTCTTAATGATAATATTATCTTGTTTTGATTTAGTAATGCCGTAATCTTGTTTTGAATTGAGGAATGATTCATTTTTCACGAATGCATTTTAGAATTATACACATAAGTAGTGTTGACTTGCTTAACATTTACAATTTAAATTAATCCATAACTTTAGACTATAAAGAGATCCATTACAAGAATTGGACCTCAAACTCAATTTGAAACAAAACTCATTTCGTAAAGTTATGATAATTGACTGATAGTTGTTAGTAACAACTTGTTCAATGTAAGGAATGACAATGGTGATATGGACAATAAAACAAAAGAAAACAATGGTTCATATGAGGACAACGGGCAAAATAGACAGTTGCTCAAAGATTCGAAAATCCAGGACTTGAGGAGAGAAAGCAGACACAAAATAATCAACTCATGATTATTGGATTATGTGTGAAAAAATCTATAAAGAGAGAGGGATGTAAAGAGTGAATGGGGGGTATTTTGTAGTGGATTTTATTCTTTTCTATCTCATTCCAATTCTGATGGTATCTTCTCCTTCTTTTCTCTTGTTGTTTATCGATGAATGACAAATTATACTATTCCTTCTAGGGTCCAGAAAGTTGACCATTGTCCCTGAAATTAATAAAATAGTACAATTTTTTTTTATCCTTATCCTTCTTTATTCCTTACAATTTGTGCTTTCATCACACCATGGCAGACAACACCATACTCAAGGAATTGCAAATGAAGGTTGATCGAATCCTGGATAAAATGGAAGCCATGAAAGTAGACAAAGCTGCTATGAGCCTTCGCATTGAGCAGATGGAGGGGAATCATGGCCCCCAAATTGACAGAATTGAAGCGACGATTGAGAAACTATTGTCAACAAACTGTTCTTATGTTGGGTCTCCCTATGATCAAAACTCAAACAATGACAATCCTCGATTTCCGTTCCATATACAGAATGTTAAGCTTGAGTTTTCACGATTTGATGATAAAGATGTGTTAGATTGGATATTTAAGGCTCAACGATTCTTTGAATATTATGGAACATACGATGGACATCGTTTAACCATTGCCGAAGTCCATTTGGACAAGCACGTGGTACCCTAATCCTTCTTTATTCCTTACATTCAACTAGTGGGATGAATCGAATAAAACCAAATGATTTTTAGGTTTGAATTGTATTAGTAGTCATTGATAAATAATGATTACATCCTACTAAAAGTTTTTGAGCATGTATCATGTTTGATTAGAAATACAAGTTGTCTAATTTCTTTACAAATCAAATAGTGCATGGATTGAAATAATTATTTTTGTATAAAATCACTTATTAACTATTTTTTCTGTTGATTTTCATTTGTTCTTTACACTAAAGAAGTAAAAGGAAAAGAAAAGAAGAATATGAGTGAAAAATGATTAAATTTTTTGTTATTTAGTTTGAGAGAAAACAAATAAAAGATGATTAATTTATATAAAAAAATTGACGAAAAATATCCTAAAGACGATGGTAAGATTCATTAATATTTTGTTCTTTTTATGCAAATCACATAAACCTGGCTTTTATTTGTTACATATCTTATTGTGATGACCAAACCCATTGTCATCCCTCGAATCATTACTATTTAAAAACTTAAAATATTATTATCATTCTACTTATTTAATTTTCGCTCATAAACAACAAAGATCGCATCTGAAAAAACAATTAATGTTTTTCTAACTATTAAAATGAATAGATAAAATTAGGCAAATATTTTTCATTATATCTCGAAAAAATAGCCTTATATAGAAACTATTTATGAGAAAAATACATAAAAAATGATTAAAAATACAAGTGAACCCATGGCATAGGTTGGTCACGGGCTGGCCCGCGACTTTACTATGCAATTAAGCCATGTACCCATATCATATGCAGGCTGCAGCGAAGACGAAGAGGAAATGAAATGACCATATCCAAATCCAGTTATCCATAATTTCATAACCATAAACGAGAAATTGAGAGAGAATGTCTCGTTTCTCCACTCTCTATCTTCTCGCTTACAACTCCTTTCAGGCCATTGGATGGTATGGTACCGTACAATACAATCCTTCAGGCTTCATCTCTTTCTTTTTAATTACTCATTCTCTTTTTTCTCTCTCGCAGGACGATTTCCTTAACTAAGATTTTGTACAATCTTCTCCTCACTGCATCCATCAAAGGAACGTATGCTTCCGCCGGCAGCTTAATCTGTCAGTTCATTCCTAAACTACCCTTTTCACAATTCAATTATCATCAATTCATTGTGATATGTGATAAACACGCACAGCTTATTTTGTTTTAAGTCGTTTTATTCATTATAATTTGGGTAAACCCACAAAACTAACTTGCGAGGGAGATATAAAGTTGGCCTAATGGTGAAGGGAGAAGGAAAAGATGAGAGGTCGCGGTTTTGAATCCTCCCTACTAACAAAAAAATTAATTAACTAACAACTAATATTTGTCGATAAAAAATTTGGTCTTATCTGTAGACTAAAATGGATTAAAATGATAGGGATCAAATGAGTAATTAAACATAATTTTTTTTTTTGGTCATGTTTGATAATTGGTCTGCTTGGGTATTTCTGCAAGGTTTTCTGCAATGCGCTGCATTCTTGGAAGTTATACACGGAGCCATTGGTGCGTTTTACTTCTGCGAATGAGATTGAATTGTTCTGTTAGTAGAACACGTTTAAAATTTAAGAAGCAATGTTAACATTTTTTTTTTTTTTTTTTTTTTTTTGTGGTGGAATGAATTTCAGGCATTGTGCCCAGCGGGGTTTTGCTTCCTCTTATGCAATGGGGAGGAAGGACGCACTTTGTGCTTGCCATTGTTCAGAAACTTGATGAGGTTTCATGCCTCACTTTTTGTGTTGCCATATATATCTATATAGCACTAAAATGGAAAGTGTTACATTTTGGGTTTGATGTTTGTTAATTGTATTCTGTAAGTGCGACATGTGTTGGCAAGATTCATTTAAATAATGTAATGCTATTTCTGGTCACTTTCATTTTCACATGCTCTTGGTCATGGAATAAAGCCCTACATGAGTTTTTGAAATTGTTTAGGTTGAACACTTTAGTCTAGATTTTAAAATTCCTAAGCTAGTTTAGTCTTTTTTTTTTTTTTTTTTAATCGGCAAATGCTAGTTTCTTAGTGTTTATTAGTGGGAGGGACTTGAATCCACGACCTCTCAGTCCCTCCTTCTTCCTTTAATCACCAAGTTAACCTTATAACTCTCTAGTTAGTTTAGTCCGTAACTTTATAAAATGATATTTACTTTAGTTCTTTTAAAAAATATAGTAAGATAAGACTAACATAAGTGATTTTTTGTAAAGTAAGGGACTTATCTGAATTAATAGAGATTTTTTAAAATCTTTGGGGCTGAAATGCATGACCCTTAAATCTTGAGGACTAATCTGAAAGTTTACTCGTGTTTGCAATGATTGACAATCAGATATAGATGCTAACTTTGGCCTTTTGTTCCATGTTTTCTGTAGCTTCAGGAATTACCTTCAGTTTTTATCACTTTTCTTGCATGGAGCATGGCGGAGGTAATTTATTTATTTATTTTTATTGCATGTAGTTCATTTAATTTTCTAGCATTACCTTCTTGTTTAAAGCAGCAATTCATAATATAATCATGGACGTATCTCACCGAAAAAAGAGACATTGTTGATAATGTCTATGTTGTTTTAGTTGAGCAATAATAGGAAAATGACTTCACAACACAAAAAAGTTCACTTTTCAACAGATTTTTTAGTATGATCTGGATTTGAGTTCTCCTTTAATGTTCCCAAACTTTTTTTTTTTTTTTTAACTCCTAGGTTATCTATTATATAGTGTAATATAGTTTTCTTATTATTTTTGCTTCTTTTAAATAGAATATCTGGTTTGTTTATGGTGTACTGTATCCTGGTTTTTTTTCCTTCTACCGCACTAATGCTGTGTTTATGTCTGCAATCCATGAAAATTATGGTATAAAAGAAATATAACATGGTCATTTTCCAAGTAAGAAAGATGACTGGGACCGCAATCTTTGGAGATGCAGGTCATTAGATATTCACATTATGCTTTCGGTTGTTTGGGAAATTGTCCTTCTTGGATGACCTATCTCAGGTATTTTTCTATCTTATACCATATTCTTGTAGAAATATAAGGTTAATATCTTCTATTATATTAATAGAACACTCTTTTCAAGTATATGCTTATTGCTTTATCCTTTAATTAGGTACACTGCGTTTATTGTGCTGTATCCTTTGGGAGTGGGTCCTGGTGAAAGTGAGTTCATAAATTAATATCTCCCTTCTACCTAATTTTTGTTTTTGAATGAATTTTAAATTGATTTTACTATTATGCTTGACTTCTCACCCATTCCTTTCTTAATCAAATGTCATCACCACCCCTTTCATAAAGTAACTGATCTGTTGGTATAATGCAGTATGGGCTATGTACCAGGCTCTTCCAGTTATAAAGGAGAAGAATCTCTATGCAGATTCCTTTTCAAGCCTCCCATTTAGTTATTATGATTTCCTTAAGGTATGTTCTTATAAGTAATCAATAACCCCTAACCTAGATAGGATCTGGTAGTTGACATCAATTATTTATGGGTTTTTTGCTTCTCCTATTGATTGGGCCTTTGATTTCCTGAAACAAGAGAGGAAAAACATATAAATAAGAAAAGAATGCTTAAAAATAGTTGTGTCAATGCATTTGGGTCAAGAGCTTACTTAAGGATGTGTTTGGAAGAACTTACTTAAACTCCATTTTACAAGTACTTGTGTTTGGGAGAGCTTATGATCTGTTCGTAAGCTGTTTTTTCCTCTTATTTCAATAAACTCTTTAGGATAGTTTATAGAAACACTTAGAACTTATTTGAAAAATGTTTAACATGATATCTTTGTTTATAGAAACAACTTATACATAAACGGTTATATAATAAGCACTTAATCAATAACTGCTTAATTGAGCTATTTTCCCAAGTTCTTGTTCAATTAGGGCTTATCATGTAAGCATTTAACACAAGTTATTTTTATAATTAAAGAAGAAATAAAATTAAACTAATTGCCTATAAGCTTTTGCTGCCTTCATAAATTATTTTGGAGAACTTATTGAAATAAACTCAAAACTATTAATATATCATAAGTTATTTTTATAAGTTTTTCCAAACATTTATACAGGTACTTATGTCATAAACTTACCCAAGTGTTGATGCCATAAGATAAGTCCAAATGAACTGTACATAAGCTCTTCCAAATGCACCTTAGTGTTGCTAACTGACTGAAACTGGTTTTTTGCTGTATATCAAATGCCCTTTTGTTCCTTTTCAATTCAATTTTGTCTAGTTGTAACTTATCTACATCCATGAATTGTTTATTCTTTTAATTTATGCTCCATTTCTCTCATTCAGGTGGTACTTATAGTTTATCCATTCCTCTGGTTCAAACTTTACCTGCATATGTTCAAGCAACGACGTACAAAACTCTATAAACGCCATGACAAGAAAAGGGCATGAGGAGCTTTACAAAACTCCATTCATCTTGATCAGTGAATAGAGACATTGTATTGATTATTGAACTTCTGAACTTGTAATTTTAGTTCCATACACGAAGTATTCTGTGAAAAAAATTATAACTTTCGGAGACACGTTCAAAATTTATTTATTTGCTACTATTTTTTTTTCCTTGACAAGATAATAGTGCCAACTGCCAAATAATGGAATTGTTGATTTCAATTATGATTAAGATGGTAGTAGTTAGAAGAAAGACCGTGATTTGTAATATATTGCCTTGTTTTTATTTGGTCCTGTGTTATAGACCATGAATGTCTTTTAACTCACTGGGTCAGAGCTCATGTGCATGATTGTCGTTGGATTAAGTAAATTTTTGCACAAGGTAAAATCAACGCATGTTCTCTTGTGAAATAGATCATTCTCATATATTATGTAAAGATTTCTGCCCCTGTGAGTTTATATTGATAATTTGATATATACAATAATAACTAGTGTGATTAATAATGGTAGCTTAGCTTGTTTATGAAATGAATTAGTTCATTCTTATTCTTAAATATTGCATTGAGTTGGTTGTTATTTGTTAATGGTTATGAACTTCTGGATAGTAAGCATTATAAAATATATTCTCTCCTTAAAGGATCATTTATATGAACAAGAGGATGTAAGTTTGGTTAAAACTTCGAAGTTTAAATGTGGCAATTACTTGGTAAATGATCTTGTAGAACAAGACGAAATGTAACAGAAATCAAAACAAGGAAATGCAAACAAAAAAGCACTTCATGGGAAGCAAAGAACCATCATACGCGACCCCCAACTTTAAACTCTAATAGGGAATTTAGGTCCTAATAATCTGTTACAGGAATATGTTCATAAGAGTAGGAGTGATGAAAAAACGTCTCATATACAATTAATGGGCCAACCCAGTAGATCCAGTGATTAGCCCATGTCCCGCCAACAACAGCAGGTACAAAAGAAACTGCTGGGTTCATGGATGCACCTCAAAGACACCACCTGCCAAGATGTTAGCACCAACAATGAAACCAAATGCAATTGGAGCAATTATCCCAAGGTTACCCTTCTTTGGGTCCATTGCAGTAGCATACACTGTGTAAACCAAACCAAAAGTCATCACAATCTAAAAAACAAGCGCATTTGCAGCTCCCACCCCAGGAGACAATGAGAACGCAGATGTTTCCTGCAATGAGGGCACACACAAAAAAATATCACTAAAGTTAGCATGTCTTGATTCATTTTAGAATGAATAAATGAGGAATCCTAGCAACACACTTCTAATGTAGTCTCTTATGTTGATTAAAATTTATTGAAAATCATAAAATCACGAGTAAAGTCCATTAGATAAGGGGTGAGTTCCATGTAATTATGTGATTTCTAGTAAATTTCAGCTAACAGTAGAGTGTGTTAACAAATAACACGAGTAGCAGAAAGTATGGAGATATAAAATAAGTTGGGTGATTAAGGAAGAAGCGAATGAAAAAAAGGTCGTGAGTTGATCCATACTAGAAAAAAACTAAAACTTAATAAATTAATATTTGTCAATAAAAAAAAGACTGTCAGAAACTATGTTAGTAACATTTTTCATGGACGAATATATGTAAAGTGTCTTACCAATCCACCAGTGGAAAATTTAAGGAGCAAGCAAGCAACTACAGAACCAAGCAACTGAGCAATCCAATACAAAATGCCTCTGAGGAGGGATATGTGGCCTCCAATAAAGGCACCAAATGTGACAGCAGGGTTAACATGTCCACCTGAGATGTTAGCACCAACAGTGACCACAACAAAAAGAGCAAATGCATGAGACAGTGATGCTGCCACCACCCCAGCTGGTGTTGCTGAACCATTGTCTGCGAGTTTGTCTGCCAAAAACACCCAAAAGAGTTCATAGAGTTACTGCACGGTTGAAATTGTCAATGAAAACAAGACAGAGAGAAGAGGAATTATAAGGTTGGTTGGGTGGTAAAAGCCTAAAAGGAGAAGGGAGAGTGAGAAAGGTTACAGGTTCAATTCTCTCCTAACAACAAAATTATTAATTAACAACTAACATTTATCCATAAAAAAAAAAACAGAGAAAAAGAGTTGTGCACAAATAAATAAGACCTTTCTTTAAATTTTGTTCTTTTGTCTTTTGTTTTTGTTGGATAATTCATCTTATTTATATTTCCCCCTATTTTTCTCTCTTAATTGTAGACAAAACAAGGAAAGAATTCCAAGAATATAATTTTTCATCCATTGTCATTACTTATCTATCGTTGCCTTAATCATATTTTGTTTGCAAAGTAAGTTTAATAAATTCTAATGTGCTTAGTGGAGGCTGTGGAGCAGATGAATGAATAGTTCTAAATTCTAATGATCCCACGAACAACGAGATGATGATTGTTTTTTGAAAGTCAACCTCCCTAGACCTTGACTGGCCCACGAAATGAATGGCTCCCATTGGCAGGTATATTTTGACTGTAAAGTTGTCATGTTTATTGATAGTTGCGAAACAGTTGAGAAACTAATTACCTTGTGCCCATGGAGGTCATTGTATTAGTTAACGATTATCATTATGTTACATTAGTCTTAAGTTTTAATAAGTTTCAGTGGTTTTCTTATGGATCGGACTGATCCTACGCTTTGTTTTGTCATGCAAAAACTAAAATCAATTGTTAGAGGCTTATTAGAGCAAATTGAAAATTAAGTAGGTGATTGGATTTGGTATGTAGCTTTGGGAAAGATGAGATTTGGTGGGTTCAATTTGAATACCTAAGCATCTGTGAAATGTGTTGGTACTCATGCATCGAATTTTAGAATAATAATCCACGGTTTAGCAATTAAATCTAAGCCTCTAATATAACTACTAACTGCTATTCAAATATATTTATCTACAAATATAGTAGATTAATAGCCACAAGTAATTTATTACAAAGAGTCGTGTCATATTGCCTCATCTCTTCCTTTTTCTGGCCCTTTCAAAATTGACTTAATTTGCAAGCCTATCTACTTTATTTCTTTATTATATATGACTTAAAGGGTGAATACTTTAAACCAAGCTGTTACTTTCCTTGTATTGATATTGGAATGACAAAGAATAAAGCTACTGCTTAATGTGCGTTTAGTTTATAATTTTTTTTATCATGGTAGTGCGAAGTATCTTCGTTTGAAGCGATAACTAACCTTTGTTGGGGACCGTGAGCACACACAAGGTTGATACTCTCTCTCTCAATTCGATTTATTCTATATCCAAGACTCAATCAACATTCGAACTCAGATCACTTGATTAACGGACACAAACAATTACTATTTGTATCAACCGTAATTGGTGTTTAATTTATGGTTTGCAAAACACTATATACCAATTCACGCATTTGCAACATAATTTTGTGTATTCCAATATTTTTTTCCTTTTAATTCTTAAACTATTGTCCCAAGAACACTAATTAGCATTTAACTAAAGAAAAAAGTGTATTAATGAATTGAAAAATCGTGAGTTACATTGAATCCAATGTTTTTTCCAAACATATCCTTAACCTAATCTAATTGAGCCAAAAATCCATGTAAAATAATGGATTTCAGGTAATTAAAGCTTTAACAATGGCAACCATTTTATAATACGTGTACTGTAAATCCCCCAACGTGCAACTGGATTTGCTTTCATCGTGATCCTACAATTCTTTTTCTTCGGTCATATGGGAATTTTTTATGGCTATTCTAATCTGTTTATTGTTACTTCTATTTACTTAGTTTATAAAATTAATTACAATGTCATTGATTTTCTAGTTAATGGATATTATAGCATTTTTATTATCTAAAATGTAGTCCTCTCACCTTAGAGAAGCCAAAAAAAATTTCAAGTCTGAAAAGTTAGCAGGATTGAATAATACTATTACAAGACATTATGGATGTGAAATGAAGAAATACGGACAGTAAACTTACTACGGTTAAAGACCAAAAAGAATAAAACCTTTTTTTTCTTGGAAAAGAGAATAACCCTCAAGTTATATTTTTTTGCTCAAATTCACACAATTATTATTGTTGGTTAGAAACTGAAAACATGTATTTCGTGAACTAGTTAGTACCACCAACATTATTGCCAGTCTGCAAACATTTTCTGTGACCGCAATTATGCTTTTTGATGTCAACAGAGTTAAACAAACTGGCGAAATTTCAAAGGCGAATTATTTTCTGGCCAAAAAATTATTTTGGTAAAAGAAAGTGGTAGATTCAATAACATTTTGCTAGATTAACGGCTAGCAAATTGTTAAGGAGGTAGGCTTGATCAATTTGCGAAAACTATCATTTTGCACCAAGACCAACCGCAGCCCAATTCAATGGTCGATATATATAGAATATAGAATCATAAAAAATGAAAACAATAAGTAAACCCTATTTGAAAAACTAAAAAGATATATAACTTTTTTTAAATGGTAATGTAAATACTAACTTTTAATCTCAAGTATTTATGTATGTCCTATGCTTTAAATTTAGAAAATGTGAACTATTCTCATTATATATGTACTCATACGTGTTATATAGTGTGCAGATTCCTTGTTAATCCTCTTCTTTATTCTCCATATAACATATACATAAGTTTCGCCCATCATTTAATTTTCAAAAACAAAGGATTGCTACTTGATCAGGCTTTAAAACACGAGAAAAACGAAGAAGGATGAAGTCGGCATTATGATCACTTCTTCTAGGATCCAGCATTAAGAAGGTTTTTAACACTGAAAAAAACATCTTAGTGTGAACTAAGCAAAACAGTTGGTCCTCATGAATGTAGTCATAAGATACCCTCAAGATACTTACTAAGTGAAAACTGGATAGTTAAAAACATTAGCAAGGCAAACGTACACCATTAAAGACATCGATTTTACTCAAGATTATGAAGGGTGCATAACACGAGAAACTCAACGATAAGTATTAACAATGAAGGAAATAGCTTTTTAAATCAGAAATTACTAACATATTGTGGGTTCTCTCAACCAGATTTAGGTAAACAACCAAAACTGAAAATAAGAACATGGAATACAGACTTGGAGAGACTATCTAGAGCATCTCTCTTCTGTTATTACAATCCATAAAATCAAGACAAGCAAAGTAATCTTGACAAACCTAACATAAAGTGCAAAGCCAGGCCGATGTCACGATTCAGAAGTCACCTGGAATAAATATGAACAAAACAATGTCCTATTATCAGAATTCATAAATTTAGATGCATGCCTAAGAACATGTGATAATCAGATAAACCATACAAACAATCAGGTATATAAATAAAATACAATGTAGAACCAAAGACAATGATAAGTTATTGATCATAATTCCTCAATTCAAGCCAAATGATTATCATTCAAGCCAAATTGAAGACAATAATGAGTTTCATTTGTGATAAGCCAAAGGTGCCAAGTATTAACAATTTGCTTCCATCAAC
Source organism: Glycine tomentella (assembly GCA_007407185.1). Lineage (NCBI taxonomy): Eukaryota > Viridiplantae > Streptophyta > Magnoliopsida > Fabales > Fabaceae > Glycine > Glycine tomentella. The sequence goes on from PYAF01004757.1 coordinate 3,242,047, forward strand.
TCCGAAATTATTTTCCTGTCCAGAATATCAGAAAATGGAGGCTGATATGAGCATTGAACAAGACCAGGATGCTAACATAGTTCATCAGGTCAATAGTTGGGTCAACACAAACTGTAAGAGCATAGCAAAGCTGGAAGTTGGTAAACCAACCAGATTTAGAGAATAGTCAGGGATGTAATTTTTGGTTACCAATTCTGTTAGGATATGCAATATATTTACAGAATTCTATAATGGTATGCAGTGCAAACAGTATAAATAGGATGAAGATATGAGAGGAGATGGATTGTTGGAATAAATCAATTAGTGCTTTCATTGAGATATCATGGCTTCTATAGACTCAAAGTCTGTGGATGATCGATTGGACAAGCAATAGCAGACCATCAGTCAACTGCAGGAGGGACTGTTGGTCAGATCTGGGATTGAGTATGACGGGGTTCTTGAGAGGTTGGATCAGGCAAATCCAAATCCAAACATCAAATCCAAAATCCAAACCCAAATGCACTCAAACTCAAATGAAAAAGCAAAAGCAAAAACAAACTCAAGGGGTGCATTTGCACACCCTCAAGTACACATAGGTCCACTACTATCTACACACAACACTCACATTTCCAACACACCTAGCCAACCCAAGCAAACTGTTCAGAGATTGATCCAGGCTCAAATTCAGGCAATGCGTGAAAAATGCCTGTGTTTTTACTGTGACGACAATATACTGTTGGTCATAAATGTTGAGCTTCAGGACATGTTCTTGCTTCTGATGTGATGCTTGAGAGGAAATTGGTCCAGAACTCCAGATTTAGCGCCAAAAAAGTTATAGATGAGTTTGCACACATTTACTGGTATTTCATGACTGCAAACATTGTGCTTCAAAGAAGCTACATGGGAAGATGAGGATAGCATAGGTGCTACTTATCCTGACCTCAACCTTGAGCACAAGGTTGAAGTGGAAGGGAGGATATTGATATGAGCAACAAAACAACCAAGATCAAGATGCTACAGTAGCTCATCAGGTCAACAGTTGAGGTCTACAGCAAACTGAGGAAGAAGTTTCAATTGCTAAGAGTTAAGAAACCAACTAGACTTAGAGAAAAGTTTGGGATGTAATTGTTGGTTACCAATTTTGCTTGGAATTATTAGGATATGCAATGTGGACAGAATTCTGTCAGGATATCTATACAGTGTAAACAGTACAAATTGGATAAATTGAGAGGAGAGGAATTATTGAAATAAGTCAGTGAATTTCATATCTCTTATTATTTGTTTTCTATTCGCCACTTTGAATTGCTACCACAGTCAATAAGAAAGTATCATTTATACATACAACAAAATATCAAATAGAACTCATCATTTTCGGAAACTACACAAAAAAAATCTACAAGCTCCACCGCTTCAATATTCAATAAACGCAAGCAATACAAACACACTCATACCAAATATCAAACAACCGAAACATTAAATGAAATAATACACGCGCATAGGGTTTACCTTTTGTGCGCCTTAACGAATTTGGAATTCTTAGCCTCTTCCTCTGCGAAAAACAAGAGACGGTGAATTACAATTACATAAAAAAGAAACACACAATTCAATTCATCAGACAGAGAGAGAGAGAGAGAGAGAGAGAAATGGAAATGATGGTTTTACCAGTAAGGCCAAGGGAAAGTTTGGTGATTAGAGCTCCGGTGACTGCGAATCCAACGAGGAAGGGCCAGTTGCGTTTCCACTCTCGCTTGAAGAAAACGGGCCATGGATCGAACTTTCGCATTCTTCTACTCTCTTTTTTTAACGCTGCTAATAAAATGCTATGTCTCGTCTTCGTTCTTTATCGTTGCTGGCACTGCAGCTCCCAAATCGGAGATCTAAAAGGGTTTCAAGGTTTTACCTTTGTGAGGCCACGTGGACAAAACCCAAATTTAATTGGGCTCAAACATCGCCCTGTTGGTTTTAAGGCCCAAATTGGTCTTTTTTTTCGGCCTTTGCTGGCCGTTTCCTTCTTTGTACCGAATGCTAGTCTTTTTTTACCTAAAGCTACATATGTGGGTAAGTTTGCCCGCATAACATGCAACCTGCCCAATAAGAGTGCGTTTGGTTCCCAATTGAAATCACATTCAACACGATTTTCCACATTTCAAAACAAGAAAGTAGAAGTAAGTCTCTTGTTGCTTCAGAATGAAAGCTAATTACGTTTAAGTAACCGATTTATACACGCACTAAGTTTACATTTTAAACGGACTTTGTTTTTGGAAGTTCGCAACCGTGTCGTCTTGCCCGCAGATTAAACGAACTGGCCCGCATCCGCAAATTAAAAATATAAAAATATAAAACCATTTTAAAAAATCTAAAATTTGATCCATTTTTGAACCGTTTTAGAAAAAAAAGGTCTAATGATATCAAATTAAAAAATTGACTAAAAAAGAAAATGAGTGTAGGCTAACGTTAATTTTAAATTAAATCCATGATTTTATTAGTTTGAGTGGAGCTAATTTTTTAATATTAAAAGTTAGATATATAATATTAAAAGCTGTATCATACAATACTCTCCAAGTTTTAATATCATTAGGTAGTTCTAACATTAGTTTTATGTCACTTTCTAAAACAATTTATATCAAAACTTTCAGTCCTTATTCTTGAAAAGAACATTTTAAAACTAGGAGTCTAGGACACAAAAAATTTGTGGGTTGTCCGCAAAGCCCGCCGTCAAGACACGGGTTAAATGGACTGGTCTAAAAAACCAACAATTTAAATGAGCTTAAAAAATTGATATCCAAAAACTGACGCAGCAAGTGAATAAAAGTTTGTTAAATTTTGAAGATTTTTTAAATAAAATTAACTAATAAAGTCACCCTTAACCTTAGGTTTTGATTTTTGAACCATTGAAAAACTATCATTTTAAAAAAATACTTGGTTATTCCTTATCATCCTGGATTTTGAGTTCTATTCCTGCTTAGCCCGTAGTGGGAGGAATTTTACATGTGGTTAAAGGAAATATGTGCTGCTGTTCTCAGACCATGGTAGTTCGGGTTGTTTATGGTGCTGCACATTTTTAGTTTTAACTGATATTGGGGGGTGGGTACGTAGGCATGGTATGTGGGCTCATATTACTTGTATTATTCTGCTTACTTGGCAGTTTGGTATCTGGTCATATTGGTAAATCTTGTACCAGATTTGACTTTTATTAATAAAATCGTTTTGCCTTCAATTTTATTTATCCAACTCAAACAAGTTTTGTGTTGAGTACATTAGAGATGGTCACGTAACTGTCGCTTAGCCAATGATAAAGCTGATATCACTAATTTAATATCTCACAGGTCCTCTCTCTCACACACACTGGTGCATTCACACAGACACAAACACACACAATTTACTGGGGGCGAAAACTCTCTTTGTATTGATAATAGTCTGTCAAAGCCACACTGATCCCTTTACATAATATGCTATTTATAAGCATTTGAAATAACCTAAAAAATTCAAATTTTAAATCTAAATAATATCTTTCCTAATATCTTTCTATAATATCTCTCTCCATATCTTATCTTTCCTCATATCTTTTCTACTCATATTTTTGATATATTACTCCTTTTAAAATTCAAACTACGTAACAATATTTATTTAAACGTTTATCCTAACAAAATCCCCCCATAAACTTTAAATACTTCTTCCATCTTTCATTCCCATCATCTTCTTGCAATTCTCCAGTAGCAATGTCGATAGTGGCTTTGTGAATATATCTCCGACCTGTTCTTGGCTCGTCACACAACTCAACTCCACCTTCTTCTCTTTTACTTGATCTTGGATGAAGTGGAACCTAACATCAATATGTTTGCTTCTCTCGTGATTAACCGGGTTCTTTGCTAACTCAATTGCCGACTTATTATCTATTTGGTAAATCGGCCACCCAAACTGAGCTGCTTGCGAGATCAACAATCTGATTGTCTCCATTCTAGCAACAGGTGCGAATACCTCATCATAGTCTACTCCTGCCTTTTGCGCATACCCTTTTGCTACCAGTCGAGCTTTATACCGTTCTATTTCTCCATCAGCATTCATTTTCTTCTTATACACCCATTTAACTCCAATGGGTTGACTTCCTTTTGGCAGCTCGGCCA
>PYAF01004757.1:3254233-3274247 GCA_007407185.1 Glycine tomentella
TTTAAATTTTTAAAACTCAATTATCTGAAGAAAAAAAACTATTTTATTTTTTCAATTCTCATGAAAGAGAAAGAGACAATTAATAATATTTATTGTATTGTTTATGGACTGAAATAATTAATTAAGAGTATTTTAATAAATAAAAACAATTAATGCAAGAGATCATTAGAAAATAATCTTATAAAATAGGACATTTTTTAAAACAACATATTATTTTTAGGAACAGAAAGAATGTTTTTTCCTGTGGTATTGTATCCAAAACACAACATAAATATATTTAAGTAATGATCCTTTATTTGAAATTTTATCCACTATATCATTTATGATATTTTAATGGTTGACGATAGAGGAATTATTATTTCTCAATTTATTATTAACAATGTGTAGCAATTTAAAAGAAGGACCTACTGGATATCTAGGCATCACAAAACCAATAGATAAGATCAAGCTTTACGCGTAAAAGAAAAAGAGATCAGTTTTAGGACCGATGCTAAAGATTTTGTAAAATTAAAAATGAATTTGTTATTTAATTAAATTTTATAACTTAGAATATGGCTTGAATTTTTTAGGATAAAAATAAGCAAAAGAATATTAGAAGCCTTGAATAGTCATAAATATTACATCTTATGCCAATTTATAAGCTTTACCTGTCACGCAAGTTTTTTTTTTTTTAATTTTTTTTTATTTACAGTACAGGAGCCTCTAGGGTTAATCTCTACAATTTTCTACAGAACTACTATTGGTCTTTATTTACAAGTTGTAAGATTTAACTTTGTACTGCTCTCGGTTACCTCCGCCACTCCTTGTGCCAAAGGTTAATTGGTTTTTAATATTATAATTTAGTATTTTTTGGCTGTGAAAAAAAAAAGTTGTACGATTTCTGCATTCCTATTAAAATGATCGGTTTATTTAAATTTGTTTGTTGAAATAAATATTTATTTTAATAAAATAAGTAATTTATTATTTTTTAGTGTGTTTAGATGATTTTTTTAATTTTTTAATAAAATAAAAAGTTTTATGAAACATTTAAGAAACAAATTTTATCCACTTCTTAAAAAATACTTTTTAAAAAAATACATTTTAAAATTAATTTCTTCAAATTTAAAAAAATTCACCTTAAACTTTTTCTGTTTATTTTAAGTTTTAGGAAATAAATCATATCCGATTATTAAAAAACACACCCTTATTTTAAAGTTGTTTTTCTTAAATTTAAACAAATTCACGTATTGTTAGACTTTATTAGGATTCTAAAATACTTCCTAATATTAAAATGCGAATGAAAATATTTTTAATGACATAAATGGTAATTTTCTCATATGTTTCTTACCATAAATTATTTATAAAGATTCATTGATTTTATTTTGTTTTAAAATATTTTCTTTGATAATATATTTTTAATGAGATATTGATGTTTCTTTGTAAGTATTAACTATGAATGAAACTTTTAAATATATGTTCAACTATTTAAGAAATAAGATTATTTATCAATCATGTACCAGTATAATCATATTAATAAGATGATTTACATATATATATATATATATATATATATATATATATATATTAAATTATGAAAACATTGTGGTTAATATATTTTACTGGCGAGAGGGATTATACAAGGAAAGTTTAACTGGATTATATCATTGACCACAAAGACATAAATATTAGAAGGGACACAATTCCTGAAAGAATGGGAGAATTTCAGGGATTCTCGAATCATATATCACACCCAAAATGGGAACTCCAATTTATTCTCAAAAGAAGATTTTGGCGTTCATTGACAGAATAACAGGGACTGGGGCGTAGTCCTCAGGATTTTTGTGATCAAGGCTTGACTTTTATCTACTTTACAATCTCTTAATCTTTTACCCTTTAGTTTAGTCTTATAAATAAACGCGCAAATATTTTCTCTATAAATAAGAGGGGGTACATACACATTTAGTTAATTTCCCACACCAATATTTGGCTTTCCAATTTTCTCTTCCCGTTTTCTTGCTCTCAAATAGAAGGTACTAAGTAGTTAGTATGGAAGACCTGGATTTGGTGTTCGTTTACCACGAGGTGGGTTATTGCATATTGCATATCACACACACACACACAGAGATATATATATATATATATATATATATATATATATATATATATATATGCTTTTGTCATTCCTTGTTCATCTCTGTACTTTTATTTTCACTTGCAGAAACCCTTTTTCCATTCAATGACATTTGCTGTTATATTCATGTGTTCTTTTCATTCGTTTATATGTTACTCATTTTGATGATTGATATTCTTTATGCCGATCAAGTCTGTCGCTTCAAGACTCTAACTTTGCAAGATAACACAAGAAAGTTTACATTTTTATCTCAGTAAATGGCTTCTGCTTTTTTACCCGTTCCCTTCTTCATTTTTTTATTGATTCTTTTGAGATGAATTGTGGGTGGAAGGGTCAAACCAATGAGAGTCTTTGCAAGATAACACAAGAAAGTTTACATTTTTATCTCAGTAAATCGCTTCGGCTTCTTTATCTATTAAATTAAAGGATAACATACATTGGGAAAAATGTTTTTTTTTTTTTTTAATTTGAAAACAACATTGTAGTCACTTTAAGTACTTTATCTAAGTTTTATCCTAAATTAATTAAATACATAGGCTTTAATGTTTTTCAGGTCTAGCTATGGTTGTGAAACTTTCGGCCCTAGAAAAATTACTTTCTTGGATATTTTTATTCTGGATGCGTTTATATTTCTTTTGCGCTTGTTTTTCTCTTTCTTGGTTAAACCTTCTGCAAGAAGGAAATGGTGCATTAATTTCCAGGAATACAACGGGTCCTAGAATTTAACCGTTGACCCGTTTCTGCCAATTAGTCCTCTATTACATTAAATTTTGGACTATTATTGTTAATTAATGATACTTGCTTAACGGGGTAGTTTGATCATTGACTCTTTATTTATTCCTGTTTTTATAAACAACGTGTCTTCTATTTATTTGGGCACAGGAAAATTGATCTGAGAGTCTAATTTTGGCCTAAGTGTTGCGTGAGATGACGTTGATCTTACTTTGAAACAGTTTCAGAACCTGATGCATGCACTATATGATACACATATAACTATCTTATGCCAATAATGCTTGATATTTTAACGCCAAAAGCATAAATCATGACAATTTCAACTGTCGCTTTCTCTGTTGTTTAGTTACCAAAAGTTGTTAAGGCTGCGTTACTATTCAGCTAAATTTTAACCCTAGTTACCGTGCATTAATTCAGTCAACGATGAGTGTTAGTATTTATATGACTTCCTTATGAACACTTAACATTTTTTTTGTTGTTTGGTTTTTTTTCAGGGTGAACACGAGTTAAGGCAGAAACTTATGGATGTAAGACATGAACTTGAGAACATGAAAAATGTCAAGGCAGAATTGCTCAATCTGTTGAGCATGGCATACCAAGAGAGGGACGAAGCAAGGTGTCAGTTACAGAAGCTGATGAATCCATTGCAAAACGTGTTTGACACCCACCAAAATCATCTCATGTTCCCTTCTGCTAAAGCAAACTCAAGCATAACAGAATCTGACAATAATAGTTTCTCACACGGTTCCTCACAAGTGGATTCCTTTTTTGACACAGTCTCTTCTCCAGAGTTTACAAACATCAATGCAGCTGACCCTATTAACATAATGAGTTATCTCAACCAGCATGCCGTTCTTCAAGACTTCAATTTATCAGCACCTCATGCTTTGATGGTTCCTCCAGAAAAGCCAATGTGTGTTGACACCGCCGACAATGCAGTTATAGATTGTCTTGCCAAAGAGAGAGGTTTGCCTCAAAGGGGTAAATTACTTCAGGCTGTGATAGATGCTGGTCCATTGCTCAAAACATTGCTCTTTGCAGGGCCACTTCCTACATGGAGAAACCCCCCTCATTTACAAAACATCAAAGTTCCACCTCTAGCCATCAAAAAATGTGATGCCACTTGCATTGTGCCTAATACTTTTGGAGACATTGGAAATTCACTTCTGAAACCGAAGCTTCCACCCTTGCATTATTCAAATGCTCCCTCCTCGTGTTCAGCTTCAATGCTTAACTTTGCTGGTCAAACCACTGGTTCATGGAACAACAATACATGGCAGTTGAATTCAACTCCTGGTGTCAGCATCCAAGTCCCTTCAAGCAAGCGGCAGAGACATCAATGATTTTGATGGATTTTTATTCTTAAGTCCATTTTTTTCCAATGTAAATGGAATTGCAGCGATTGGGGTAAATGGCACACCCTGCTTTTGATTGAAGCAGCATAGATAGTCCATTTGAAAGTTTAGGAAAGTTTCGACTTTTTGACTGCCAATAATCATCAAATAGCATTTTATATTGAATTAAATCAGAATTGCAAGGTTTTCTACTCTCTCATCCAACTATAGATTGTCATATATAATTTTCTTAACTTCTATAAAATGATTTTTGATTGGTTAAAAGTTTTTCTCAGTTTGTGAAAGCTAACCTCATTTTATATTGCATTGTAAAAAAAATCATTTTTTTAACCTTTGATAGTATCTAAGACAAGGCTTGATAGCGATTATAATGGAGAATCCTTAATATCATCTCCAACTTGTACCTTCTTCGTTTTGAACGTTCTATGTCGGTATGCTCTCATAGTTTTTCCAACTTAGTTCACTGCTATTTTTAGCAAACGCTATGTAAACTTTCTCTTCCTTAAAATGTCTTCTGATTCTGCAAATGACCTTTCGAAATGGAAACTGGAAGAAGTTATTTCAATTATTATAGTCTGTGTCATCTTTCTTACACTGAGTGATTGCTTCGGCATATTTAAGCGTATGGTGTGCGGAATTTGCCTTGGTAGAAACCAGGTTCAACGGCGACTTCTCGACGAGTTCATCGCCGATGATTCTTCTCTGCAGCAGCTTCAGAGCCGTGGATTGGAGTTTACTGCGGTGCAGTCTCTTCCCACGTTTCAATTCAAGAAAAACGAGGGAGAACAAGAAAAGGCTGCAACTAGCGTGGAGTGTACCATTTGCCTCGGAGAGTTTGAGGAAGGGGAGTGGCTGAAACATCTCCCACACTGCAGCCATAATTTCCATGTTTCATGCATTGACACGTGGTTTCAGTCTCATTCGAATTGTCCTCTTTGTAGATCATTTGTCCATCATCACATCCTTCAGTGTTCTGTAGCTTCTCACACATTGCTTCAGCCTTTGAGGAGGGAAGACTTTGAAAGGGTTCAATCCATTCACTCTTAAAATCTGCCTATTAGACAACAACAACCGTCACTACTTCCCGCTTGATTTCAACTATTTTTTTCTATCATGAAAAAGTGGTGCGTTTTTTGTTTGCTTTCAGTTTTGATATTTTTGTGAAGTGAACTGAAGCCTTGTTGGAGACAAGATCAAAGAGGAGAATTGTGATACCTGGAAAATAGAATTTGGATGGAAAGCTAACAGCTAAAGAAACCTCAACTTCGGTGGGTTATAAGCTTGTCTAGAGCGTACACAACGAAGCTTCTATTGTGTTTTATGTGTATTGTCAATAATAAGGCGTAGGATGATTATACAAGTATGTTTCGGAGAGTTCAATCTCAAATTTGTAAATCCATGATCAACATAACTGTTGAAATTTGTAGATCAAGCATCAGTTCAAAAGTAAAAGATTTTGTATTACAGTCACACACAACTTTACGTGCAGTGTGATTTTTGTTGTTGTAGTTGGAATACAGGGGCTTTAAGACCCCACACAAAACTAAAAACCGCAAGGAAATATAGATGAAGATACGTCCGCTAAAAAGCTTTTGATAAAAAAGATAGAACAAAATCAAAAATAAAAAAGATAAACGCAAAACGTCTCCATTGAGATCAAACTCCTTAATGTTCTTGATCAACATGAAACAAGGATGAGTATCGAAACACTCCTTTATAAGCTCAATAACACTTGAAATCTGACTCAACATGAACTCCTTGAAACCACGACTTCAAGCATGCTGCAAGCCAAGATAAATTGCCCAAAGTTCAGCTGCCAAAACAAAACAGCAACCAATATCCGCAGCCAAGGAAAATAAAACCGATCCAGCGTGATCAGGGAGTGCAGTTCAGATTGAAAAGACCAATAACACCTAAAATACTCTGCCTAAATTTTCATTTAGTGCTTAACTCACAAAAAGTAGTATGCTTTTTTCTCTTGTGGACTATTTATTTAACATTTATAATACATATCCTCATCTATATTTAGCTTGTTTTACTTTGTTTACAAAATATTTACCTGCTCTTTCCTTTAAAATATGTTTGGATATGAGAATTTTAAATTTTAAAGAATTTTAAATTTTAAAAATTTTAAATACTTCAATTGAAATTCTTTTATTTTTAAAATTCTGTGTTTAGATATAAAAAATTAAATTATTTCATTTTCAAAATTTTATGTTTGGATAAAAAAATTAAATTTCTTGAATTTTTTTTAACCTCATACAAAATTTGATACGGATAATTTGTTTTTTACTACTTTTGATCTTTCAAAACCCTTTACATGATCAGTGTTTTTTTTTTTTTTTTTTATATTTGTATTCCAGGTACAAGTCATTTGCATGATAACCGTGAACTTTCTCAGAGACTTCATAGTTGCTGAACTCTAATTTGCTCTGCTGAGCGTACAACTTGAATTAGAAGTTATCCCTTTTTAAGTTGGCTAGCATGATTTTTAAGGTATATATATACCAGATTCTGCACAATTTCGCTTACTGTCTATTTGGATGAAAATATTTAAGAAGGTAATTCATTTTTTTACATAATTTAAATTACTTTATAAGAAAATATTTAGTTTGGACAGGATATTTGGAATTTCAAATTCTAACTCCTCCACTTACAACCCTAGTTTCACTCTGTTTTCTCTCCTGGTGGTTCAAATATTTGTTTTCTCTCTCATGCAATGTTTTTGTAAATTTCAATCACTAGTACAATCTTTTCCACATAAGTACCTCTTTTTCCAATGACGACAAAAAATCGTCTTGATGTTTGACAAAAACTTTTATCGACGGACAAACACTAGTGTCACAATCATAATCATCGGAGAAGAGAAGATCTTAGTTGGAATCGAAAAAAATGATGAACTTGGCCGTGGTTTAACGCAATGGTGACGAAGATCGATGATTCTTTTTATTTCTATTTCTTCTCATCTATCTCATCTTTGTTATGTTTCTTTTTGTTTTCACTTTCTAACGTTCGACCATTGTGTGCTGCGTTTGCATTTTGAGATGTGTTCTTGTATTAACGAAATTGAAAGGATGATATTGTTTTTTAATTATTTAATATCATCTTATATAAAATTAAAATTATTTTTAAATTACTAGATAATTAAAAGGTTAATGTTTGTTTAGTAAAGTTAACGTTAAAATTTAATTTATAAAATACATATTTAAAATTGAAATTTTACATTAAGTAGAAATTGTATATTCATTCAATCCAAACAATGAAATTCAAATAAAAAACAATTAAATTAAATATTAAAAAACAGTGTTTATTTTCTATAAAATTTAATATTGAAATTTTATCATTTAAAATATAAAAATGATAATTTGCATATGGAGAAAATTAAATTGTCTTATCCAAATAAAAAAATTAAAATTTAAGAAATTTGAATTGATTAATCCAAACAAAGAATTTAAAAAATTCAAAAATCTTAATTGATGCATTTTAATTTTCTTGAATTTCAAATTCTCTAAAATTTTAAAAATTTTAAAATGCTGCATCTAAACACACTTTTAATGCCACAGCACAGCGATTTAAGCAAATATGCAATTAGCATCGGTACACTCATCAACCTCACATTCCGAGTAGCATAATCACTAATAAGTAACATGATCATTTCAATCATCAATTTAAACAACTCTCTAGTCAAAATTGAAACACGAAGTCTGCTTAGTGTCAACTGAACCAAAAGTTACAAAATAACAAAACACAAAATATAGAACCTATCATTTTTTAAAAAGTTTCCGCCAAGAATAAACATAGAACTGCCTAGGTACTACCTTAGATAATCCCAATCTTGTTTGCCACATCCAATGCATCGTAATCAGGAGTCAACCGGACATAGGCCTTCTTGGTTCCGTCAGGCCTGCAACAGAATTCAAATTTAGAAATTGCAGCAGAAAATACCTCATTGAACTAAACTAAATATATTTCTACAACTTCATTGTAAAGCGGCATCTCAAACCAATTCCAGGCAGTACAAATATTCAATCTCTATTCTCTAATAGAAACATTCATAAGAAGATTCCCTAATTTCCAAGGAATCCAAGTTGAAAAATACAGATATTTAGCCCAAGCTTATTTCCAAAATTCCACAAGTGAGATTGTCACCCCTAGACATAGTACTCTAAATTATTAACTCATTAGAGTGAATATTGTACCAAAGTACCAAATTCCCACACCGGTAATTAAACAACACAAACAAAACAGAGAACAGGAACACCCCATGATGTATATTTAAAGGCAGAAAAAAAAAAAGCTAGAGTACAGACAGGACTACATATTAATTACATGTGACATCATGTATCAACATAACATGGTCTTCAGAAAAGATAGTACAACATCAAATTCAAAATATCAATACCTTATCACACTAGCTGAAAACGGAATTCACTACCACCCATCAAATTTCATCAGCAATAATGCATTATGAAACAATTACTATCAAAACTGAATAATCATTAAATAGTTGCTCACCTGATCAAGGTGTTAACTTTCTTGGCCTGGATGTCATACATTTTCTTCACGGCATCCTTGATCTTCTTCTTGTCGGCACGCAGGTCGACAATGAAAACCAAAGTGTTGTTGTCCTCAATCTTTTTCATGGCAGACTCAGTGGTCAGAGGGTATTTCAGGATCTGATAATGATCAAGCTTGTTCCTTGGCGGCGCGCTAATGCGAGGGTACTTGGGGTTCCTATCCTTCTTCAATGTCCTCGGCCGGTGGAAAGTGACAGAAGTTCGGATCTTCTTTGCCTTCTTCTTAAAGGTAGCACCAGACTTAACTGCCTTAGCAGTCTTCAAGGCCTGTGCCTTTGGGTCGTTCTTCTTATCAACTGCACACACACAGAAAAAAACCCTCACTCAAGTCACACACCATAATCTTCTGCCTAATTATACAATTTTCTTCCTAAACATGCTTAATTCCCATACTATTGAAAAAGTAACCACTGAATTTAAATTTTGTGCAACTAATTATTTGAAGTGAGGAACACGAACATACCTTTAGGAGCCATTGAAGAAACTCTACCTGTCGAATGTTCCTAATTCCTGAAATTAAAAAGAAAATTAGAAATCTGAAACCATCAACGGCGTGAAACTAAGCAATTAGCGCAGAGTGACGATGCACAGTCACAAACCTGAGCAGAGGAAGAAGCCGGCTCTAGGGTTTTCTGATTTGGGTTATGGAGTTTATATACGAGATGAACAAAATGACCAAAATATCCCAAACTATGTTTTATAAATGGGCCTTCACTGGGCTGGTCCATTTAAGATGTTATTGGGCTGAATTTTAAAAACCTATCAGGAGGTGTTGACTGACCCATGTTCAGTCAAGAGTGAATATGCGAGTGCCATTGCTGTCTCCCGAGAAAGGTGAATGCTGACGTGGCGAACCAATTGCATTTTCTCGCATGAAACAACAAACAGAAAAAAAAAAAAAAAAAAGAACAATGAGGCAACAAAGAGAACCTGTGAGCTCCGAGTCTGAGGCGCGCCGTGTCTAATCCGACGTTGTTTTGGTGGTATTATATGTCAGTGTGGTGCTCGTGTTTGGGACATGGCGGAATCAACCGCTGCTTCTGTTTCTTCTCCCCCTGCGGGTGATTCGAATTGGCGAGAGAACAAGTTGTGGAAAGGCACATTTGCTGTCGCAGGAATCATGCTCACCCTCGTTACCTATGGTGTTTTGCAGGTTTATACGGCCAAACTTTTCTCTTTTTTCGTTTTTTCTTAAAATCCTAGGATCTCCTTATCTTTGCTAGTTAAAACTAATTCTATTTGTGTGTGTGTGTGTGCGTGTGTGTGGGGGGGGGGGGGGGGGGGGGGGGGGTGTGTGCGTGTGTGGGTGCGTGTGGGTGTGGGTGTGGGTGTGTGTTTTCATTTTTTATTTTTTGTATGGTCTTTCAGTACTCTTTGTTGAAGTGTTCTTAATTTCTTAGTTTTAGATATCACTTGATGTTTATTTACCTGTTTATGATGGGCTGCTTATAGATTAACTAAACTAGCATCTATTTAGGTATGTGGGGAAAGCTATTAGCCAATGAAGTTGGATGATGCCAAAGCGCAATCTGATAATCCTACTATTGCCCTATACTGACAACTCGTGTTTGTGTTTGTTTCTTTTAGGAAAAGATCATGAGAGTTCCTTATGGGGTGAACAAGGACTACTTCAAATATTCTCTTTTTCTTGTTTTCTGCAATCGCATCACCACGTCTGCTGTTTCAGCTGGTGCTTTACTAGTAAGTGCTTGATATATGGGGAAGTACTGTGGTTACCAAATTTTAGTGTTTGACATTGCAGCCTTCCCTTTCTTGTGACTGCAATGCATTTGCTAATCCAGAAATTTCCTAGAATTTATCCTTTTCAATCTTTCTCATAGGCAAGTAAAAAGGCATTGGATCCTGTAGCTCCTATTTATAAGTACTGCCTTGTGTCGGTGTCGAACATACTCACCACAAGTTGTCAGTATGAGGTAAGTTGCATACTTTCTGTGTCTATACATTGTTCATTATAAATTGTTATTACTAATTTACAATTGGCTGTCAGTTAATACCCTTTTTTTTTGGTACCATGTTTCTTATTCCAGGCCCTCAAATATGTTAGTTTCCCTGTTCAGACTCTTGCAAAGTGTGCTAAAATGATACCAGTTATGGTAAGGCAAAATTTAATACTGTGTTCGATAATATAAATTTCTTTTATTTTGATATTTATGATTACTGGCTGATTGCAATATTCATTACATTCATTATTGATATGTATTCATATATTTATTCGTAGTGTATAATTCATCTTAGATATTGTTGCTTCTGTTGATGAAGAATGGTAGTAATTACATTCTATTGTTCCTTAACACTGAATGTTTCATGCGCTATCTTTCTCTCATCTCACAATCATTTGTGATTGGCATCATTAATAGCCACTTCCTTTTTTAACGGAACAAATCCATGAAGAGGAAAAAATGTAACTTAGAGGTAGAATTTTGAGGCTTCATCCTCATTCTGAAATTTTGGTTGAACATTCTTTTCAAATTGGTCAATGCTTGGCCTGATTCTCTCCTCTCTCTCAAGTAAATACTCATACTTTTTTTCCTTCAAATTTTATTCTACATTAGGGTCGGCACATTTTAAAGATGATATTCCTATACTTGTTTTTTAGTCTTCAAGAGAAAGGGAGAGAAGGAAGGAAATTTTGTACTTTTGGGAGTTACTAACATATTGACCATGACAAACAAAAACAATATATTCTCTATACTTTGCTTTTGAATATGGCTTTTGAAAATGATTAATTAGGTGATTTTAAAGTTGCTGCAGTCTATCCTCGAAGGAGAATTTTGTTAGGACTGAAGAGTGGAGATGTGGTGTGTGGTTATAAACATGCCATTATTTCTTTGGTATGCATGACAAGATGATTTTTATGTAGTTTTTATAATATAGATTTTAGTTGATTATTTTTGTTTAGATTAGATAAGGCTTTGTTCTTGTTGTTTGATTTTGGTTTAGATAAAAGTAATTATGGTTGAAGTAGATAAACTATAATATGGGTTTGGAATGTTCTGAACGATTTTTTTAACCAGTTGGTTATCATTTATGCATGTAAAAGGGCATGCTATGTGTGAAATCAGATGCATCTTCTATTTTCCATTTTAATATTATTCCAAGGACTTTTAACTTGTGTTCTTGTAAAGTGAATGTACAGATACTTAGTGGATTCTAGGTTGTCTAGTAGAATGTCCTATCCTGCTTGCCATTATTGTTATCTTCTTCCATCATCCATGTGTTCTTGAGTCAACCAAACCAATCCCATTCCTTTTTTTTTTTTTTTTTATGTCAAATCTTATGTACAATCTTTATGCTTATGGTTTATTCCTGCCATGTTATGATGTGGCAGGTTAATATCTAGTACCAATTTTTCTAGCACACTGAATCTTGATTCCTGCCTCTGTATATTATTTAGGTCTGGGGCACTGCCATAATGCAGAAGAGATATCGGGGAACTGACTATTTTGTGGCCTTTGTAGTAACCCTTGGCTGCTCAGTATTCATCCTGTATCCGGTAATCATTTTTTACCCTAGTTTTTTGCTTCTTTTTCATCATTTTCTTTTCTTCGAATGTCATTCTTTTATATTTAGAACCAACAATGAATTTCCATATGCTAAAGTGTTGGTTCTAAGAAGGCTACATGTTCAGGAAGTTCTAAACTAACCCTGAAAAAGTTTTCACATGCTTCTATATTTAAACATACTAAAGCGAATAAAGCATGGCACAGACTTGCTGAGTCCCATATGACAATTACAAGCCTGCTTATTCCTTTGATACATAGATCTAACTTGGGATCCAAAACTCCAAACACACACACATACACTTCCAAACAATTGAGTAGTTAACTGCAGACTTGCCATTGGTATTTTGACTTGCAAGTCTGACCAGAATATATTCAAATGTTGTTTTTCTCATGTTCCATTGAGTAAGCATTTTGTCGCAATTGTTTTCTTAGTCTGGATTGATCATTCTGCTGAAGATACACAATAAATATCCTTGATAATCTGGAAGCCTTCTGTGATAAGCTGATGTAATTCTTGTGTGTTGTCATTGTAGGCAGGGACCGACATCAGTCCATACAGTAGAGGAAGGGAAAATACTGTTTGGGGTGTTTTGCTAATGCTTGGTTATCTTGGGTATCACCACTAAACTTAATCCAACTTTCTATGACAAGTGATTTTAAGAGTTGTCCCAAAAAATAAAATAAACAATAAAAATCAGTGCTGCCTTCACCCATTCTGACATGCAAGGTTTTTAATCTGTTAGATTATTCTCATTGTTAGGAAAAAAGCATTTTGCCTACCTATCTAACTGTTTAATACTTTCCTGCATGTATTTTTCTTTTTCCCACTTTCAAAGTCCACAGATTTATTATGAACAACCATTTAATTATTTCAACTATTTTTTGTTGTTGATTTGTACAGCAATGGTTATTTGAAGCCACGTCATATGGTTAAAACATGATTTTGTAACACTGTGTAGTTAGTGCATTCTTGCAGATTCTTAATTGCTCAAGTTGAGATGTGCTACTCTTTAAATCATGTAGTTTTTCTTGTCTAATAGGTGTGATGGCTTTACAAGCACATTCCAAGATAAGATGTTTAAAGGCTATAACATGGAGATACATAATCAGATATTCTATACTACTTTGTCTTCTTGTATTCTTAGCCTGACAGGTGGGTCACAAACAGTGAAATTTCATTCTGAACATTATATTTTTGTCATATATAGACTATTTTGTCTTTTCTGCAATGAGAATTTTCTTGGACAGTATTCCTACATTTTTATTCTCAGATTTTGTTTCTTTTCCAGCTTAATGGTTGGATTTGACGTCTGATATTTTTGTTTAGGTCTTATCATACAAGGACATTTATTACCGGCTGTAGAGTTCGTTTATATCCATAAAGATTGCTTCTTTGACATTGCATTGCTATCAACTGTAAGAAAACATTGCCTTCTGTTTTAAGTCTTACAATACAGTAATTTGCTCTCCTTTCTGATTGTTTTAATAGAGTTTTGAAATCTATAGTGTTTTTACCCCTTCGTTTTATAAAAGAAGTATAAAAATATCCCTTCTCCATCTTCCATTTAACTAAAGAAGTTTATGATAATATCCACTCCCACAGGTTGCAACAGCTAGTCAATTTTTTATTTCCTACACAATTCGCACATTTGGTGCTCTAACATTTGCTACTATAATGACAACAAGACAGGTAAGTATTGCAGAGAAAAGTTAAATTTTACATTATCCTTTAAATTATTTATCTAATCAGTGTTTGTCACATTTTATTCTATTTTTTGCAGTTGGTAAGCATTTTGCTGTCATGTGTGTGGTTTGCCCATCCTCTTAGCTGGGAACAGTGGATTGGAGCTGTAAGACTTACTTTTTACCTTTATTGAACATCATAATGAAATAAGTCATGTTACACTCTTCTTTCTTGTATCAAACTCTTTCTCAGCCACTAAATCACAACCGGTCCCCACTTCCACTTATTTTGAACCACCATGATAGTTCACACACTAAATGTGACATAATATTCTTGATGAATTTTATGAGAAGCCTATTAACACCAGTAAATTATCAGGTAATTGTCTTTGGCGCAATTTATGCAAAAAGCTTCTTGAGGAAAGCACCTGAAAAGACAACCTCTTCTGTAGAACATGTACAAAATGGAAATGGAAATTCAAATAATTTGAAGGAGAACCCATGATGGAGGCTAACTCCTTTGCTGACCTGACCCGGTGCTACCCAAAGTAATCTGGGGCGGCTTCAGTTTTAAGTTCAGAGCTGCTGCACATTCAATTTTTCTGGTCGTAGCTAATGCAATATATGAAGGTGGTTTGACATACAGAAAGCCCCCAATTTTGTATCCCAATCATAAAATCGGAGAACTTGATAGGAGCTTAGTCCCTCATTTTTTGATAGGGGAGATCAATAATACTGATCCAAGCCAAAAGAATGTTTATAAATTGAAATATGTTCAATGTGTCCCTCAAGCATGGTTGTTTCTTGCTTATCCATAAAAAAAAAAAAAGGTTGTTTCTTTTTCTTGTTTTAGTTTTCCAGAGGGTGTTTTGTTAAAGACAAGGCTTGTGCTAATTTCTGGGGCCGTCGTTAAATACTATAAGAGTATGTAGAAAAACCAATTCCCTTAAATGTTAGGGAAATTGTCCTTGAGATTTTAACCAAAGAGGAACTATTTAGGTTGACACAACAAGCTAGACCTTTTGGGTAATTCAGATATATCCTTATTGTGACCGTTGTAATTGAAAATTTATATTGTTGCATTTATCGTTAGTATCTTTGTAGGTGTATATATCAATTTGGACCCTCACATTAGTAAATGTTACACCACAACGGGTGCTCTCCTATTTGTACCCTTTTATTCTTTTCACACCCTTTTTTTACACGTAAATTTTGATTTCAAAAGTATTCCTCTTCCACATTTTCCTCTTTGCGCCCCTTTTAACCCAGTTGCTGTGTTATTGTCGCCCTCTTCTTTCTCATATTCTTTTTGTTGCTCATTAAAATAACTTTTCATGCAATTTTTATTAGGTTATGATTTTTTTTTTGTTTGAATATCAGTTGAGTTTTATAGTTTATATGCAAGTGAATTTAATGGATAAGTTTCACGTTTTAAATCAGTTAAAGAAATTCAAAATTATGTTCTAAATTTGAAAATAATTATTTCAAAGGTCAAATTGAACCAAATTTAAAAGATATAGAGTCATATTTAAAAAAAAATAAAATAAATGGTCAAATTGAATTTAAATAAAAAACTAAATATATTTTAACTTTTTTTAATAATTTTTTTAGGTACTTACGTTATGCTTAGCATCATCTTATGTCGAATAAATTTGATAAGCTAGCATATTTATGTATCAAAGTCAAATAAAATAAATAAATATAAATTAAATTTTGTTCAATCATAACAACGATTTGAGGCTGTGCAGCTATTATTACTTAATTGATATTTGAGTTTCTCTAGAAGATGCATAAAACTAAAATAATGAACCACCACAAGACTTTAAAGTGGGTTGCCTTGTGTCACATTTTTAGCTCAAGTACTTTGCATTCTTACCCCTAATAATTTTAGAATCGTAAATGCATTTTGTATTTTATTTTTGTCAATCCGCAATCCTTTCATTCCCCGACTCTTCAAAATAGTGCTAATTAAGAAGAAAGCAATTATTGAGTTCAGGGGTCTCATAGATTATATTGCATTAATTTCGAGGAAAAGAACAATTGAAATAAATTATTTTTACGATGCTGTCAATTAGTTTTGATGGAGTTATAGATTTAAATATAGTCTAATTTTGTTTAAATTATAATTTTTTATCTAGTGTAAATTACTTTGGAGTGAAGATAGTTTAATATAATTTACATGTATTTTTTTTTTCCAGAAGACAATCTTCTTTGAACTACATAAAATTACTATGTCAAAGAGTCTAACTTATTTATTAAACATGATGTATGAGTTGTTATAAATAACAAAACTTATTTTTTGAGTATTTAAAGCCTCAATGTACCTAGGGTTCTACACATTTGGTATATAAATAATCAAAATGTAAAATATAATTTCATTAAAGCATATAAATTTAATTTTAAATTAATTTACCAAAAAGGAATAGATTCAAGGTTAAGCAAAATCATCAAAAGTTTAAATACAATTTTGAAATTCATTACCAATTTTACAAGACTTAAATATATTTTTATCCAAATTTAACATGTTATTGTTTTTGTACTTATCAAAAGTTTTAGTCTTTGTAAAGTATAATTTTTGTCCTTAAAATATTTTAGACAGTAATTTTTCACTGTTCAAGATATTTTTCTACTGTCCAAAGTGTCATTTGAAATACTTTAAAAACGAAAAACAAACCACACATATTTTATAAGAATTAAAACGAAGATTTTTTTTTTGTGTCAAGACAAAAATGAAAAAAATGCTAAATTATAAGAACAAAAAATGTATATAAACCATTTTACAACATGTATCAACTATAAAAGAAGAAATTAAATTTAACCCAAGGTGTAATAAAAAAAAGGTTTTTAAATAAGTATGAATAATCCATAAATATTCTAGATAGGGTATTTTTAAAATATATAAATTTTAGCTTTAATTTGATATATTATTATTATTATTATGTTTATTTGGTAATATTTTTGATTTTTTTTTAATTTGATTGAATTTTAAGTTCCAACTCAGAAATAAATTGTCCTAAACTAAAATTGAATATAGTCATAAAAATAAAATTATAAAATATGAAGAAGTAATATGGCCCTTCCTCATATTTTATTTGCAATACCTCAGTCACCTACATGCCTTTGCTTTATTTATCTGTTTATAGCACCAAATGATCACGTCAAAGCATGGATATTCACAAAACAATTCAATCTAATAAAAAGTAAAAACTAGTAAAAAAAATCGAGAAATAAATAGAAAATTAAACAAATGAAAAAAAAAATTATTACTTTAGATAAGATTTTATATTTAATTTTAAAAATTATTCAATTAATCTCAATCAAACTTATATTATAAATAAAAAGTCTTAGATTTGAGTCTTACAAATAAAAACAAGGGATTATTCTCATCGATAAAATTGATAAATTTTTTTTTACCAATGAAATGATAAAAAAATATGAACTTATATACATATTTTTATTTATAAAAAATGAAGTTCAATAATTATATACTAATAATATAAAATAGTTTTACATTGAAATTCAATCATAAATCACCATTTAAATAATTTTTAAGATAATTATTATAAAAATAAAAAATCACAAATTTACATATATTATTTATTCTCATACATTTATTATTTATTATACCACTTATGTTTTATTTTTTATTTCTTATTTGTTTTAAAAATTATCACAAAACTTAACTTGTTATAAAAAATATATTTAATTAAAGACTTTTTTTACTAACTGTTTTGAATAAATGTATATAAATGTATCAAGTCATGTAAGTTTATATTTTAATAGTATAAGAGTATGTTATTATTAGAATCTCAAATATTGTAATATTTCCATCAATGAAAACATATGCTCCCAAAAGATCAAAGTTATATTTGCTTGCATAATATGATTTTTCTAAGGAGATGTCTAGTAGAGTAGTATGACTTTACTAAGGCTTTAATAATCCAATTTAAATCACAATTTATCGAATTGAGTTTAATGTTTTTTATAAATAATCTAAACTGAACTAAATTGCAAGTTGTTTCAATATCTGAATCTAACGTCGTTTTTACTTAAATCCTTACTGTTATCTTTATTTATTATTATTTTTAGAACAAAAAAATTTTACTTGAAGGTGTTTTGATGGTAATTTAATCCCAGATTAAAGCCAAGATTATCAATGGGGTGACGATTATTAACAATTTGTTATTTTCCAGAAAATCTATATTAAACATTGGGGTTGTTGCTATATATGTTGAACCTTAACTAAACTGATAACAGATAGTAATAAATATCTGTTACTATACCTTAACGTTACGATTTTGGTGGGATTCGGTCAAATATCTTTTTTATATTTTTATATTGGTGTTTGTTACATGCACAACACAATTGCATGCAATTTTTTTTTTATTTCTTTTTACACATTTTGTATGTTATCTTTTGCTTTGTTTTCCTTTCAAATTTAATTTACATGGTACAACAACTTGTTATTAAATATTTTGAATAATTCAATGTTTCAAATCATATAAAAAATACTAAGCATATTTTTATGAAGCTAATATGTGTGGTTATATAGAAATTATAGATAAAATAAAATAAAGCTTATGGGATGATTTTTTTTTTAAATGTCTAAAATTATTTTTGATAAATTATTTTTATTTTTTATTTATTATCTTATCATATATGAGTCCTTTTTAAGCCATTTTTTATCACATGAAATTTTTTGAAAATTTTCATTTACATGTGAATTTTTATTTCTTTCATATTATTGATATCTATATGTAAATTTATTGATATAGAAATTCAATTTAAAATAAAATACATGGAAATATTTCTTTTTATGAAATCAAATATGAAAATACACACTTAAAGTTAAGTAATGGGAGTTAAATAAATTAAATTTATTTCATTTTTTGTTATAATAATAATAAGAGAAAAAGGCTTATGCACTTTGTAAATATTTAATCACACTTTATCATGGATGTTAGGTTTATTAACTTTTAAAATAATTATTTTAAAGTAATTTAAAAAATAATTTGTGATTGAATGATAATATAAAATTATTTTATATTATTAGTCAATATGCATTAAGCTCTAATAATAGTTTTATATAAATGTACTTTTCTTTGTATTATCATTACACCTAACTAAATTATTGAATCTTTTACGAATCAAAGAAAACCATGAAATGTTTTTATTTTATATAATGGTTAGTATTAGTAAAATTAATGCCTAAAATTAATTTTTAAGTCTTCACCTAATTCCAGAATTGCAAAAATTAAACAAAATCAATTTTTAGGCAAATTGTAATTCATTACTTATTTATTATCTTCTTGTTTCCGTAAGTTAATGAATAATTTTCTATACCTAATTCAATTTAACGTTTCCTTTATACATCGATTTATATGTAAATTTTCTAATATCGAAATTGTATATAAAATAAAGCTTTTTAATTTTTTTTATGAAATTATGTAGAATTTAACGTGAACTCACGACAATGAACAATTTATCTGAACCATATTAATATCTAATTTATTAGAATGAAATTAATTTTTTTAATTTATTGTTTTAATAATTTTAATATAAGCAAAGAAACAGGAATTGACTGAGATGATGTATATGGTTAAGTTACTGTCATGGAAATGGATCATCAACAAAGGCTAGTTGTTAACAACGGTTGGTTTACTATGTTCACATCTTTAGTTTAAAATTGAATGGGTTAGTTGATTATGCATCATTAATAAAATCTTTTAATTTTTTATATAAAATAAACAATATAATATAAACGTCATTTTTCTTGCTTACTATAATTTGATTCAACTAATTTATTAAATGTTTTATTTTATCTAATATAAAAACTATCAATAAAAGTCATGTTTAAAATTAATTTTTAGGTAAACTATAATTATTATTCATTTCTTATTTATTATGTTCTCACTTTTGTAAATTATTTAAGATTTTTCTTTCCGTGTGCAAATTTAAGCTTTCTTTTATACATTTATACTTATATGTAAATTTATTAATATAAAAAATAAAATTCATGGGAAATAATATTTA
>PYAF01004757.1:3281716-3324597 GCA_007407185.1 Glycine tomentella
GGATCAATCCCTATGGTTCATTCTGTATTCAATCCCTTCCCCTGCATATATTGGATTGCTTTGTTTGTAAGAATGTTTATATTGTGTTTCTTTGTAATAACTTTTGTTGATTTTGATTAGATTTTGATTAGTTGTGTAACCTTGTTTATATTGGATTGCTTTGTTGATTTTGTAAATTAAAAATATAGTTAATAGACATTGAATGTGTGTAAGCATTGAATGAAAAAAATACAATTTGATTTTTTTTTTTAAAACACACTCTAAGACGGTTCTGAAAAAAACCGTCTTAGAATCCTCAATTTTTTTCTTTTAAAATTACATTCTAAGACGATTATTTTAAAAATCGTCTTAGAAGGTGTCGATGTATAAAGCGCTTGTACGTGTATTTCCGACGGATTTATCTGTCGGAAATTTCCCACGCGTGATTACCGACGGATATTTCCGTCGGAAATTTCCGACGGACGAAAAAACTTCCGACGGCCAACATTTCTTACGAGCGTTTTATCGACGGATTTTGTCCGTCGGAAATAACGATTTTTGTTGTAGTGTTAGCCAGAGAGCTAAGCAAACTACTGTTTAACTTTAACCAAATCCAATTTTACTTTTCCAGGAGGTGAATTGACCTGGTTTCTATTGTGTAATGAAGCTGCATACATATTATAAGATGAAAACAGTCTACGTTTGAAATGTGCTTGAAGACATTATCGCTTGGCTTTAATTTTTTTAAATACATAAAAAATAATTAATTATTTCTCTATAATAAATTAAATTTAGCTAACGTTTCGAAGAAAAAAAACTTATAATTTTTTTAAGCTTACATCATGATATTTGTACTTATACACGTGTTTGGATGATTTTCTAGCTAGAAATAACTTATAGCCTCTCAATATTTTTTTTTTAACTTATTACTATAAGCTATTCTAAGTTTATGGGAGCATCTTTATAAAGAGGATTTAATTTTTTTTCCCTGTATTTGAATCCCACATTACAACAATAAAATAAAAGAAACACCACTTTCGATTGAGTAATGAGTTTTAAACACTTTATTTTTTTAGACCAAACACCTCATTTTTCAAATACCTAATTAACACTCATCATTTTTATTTCTCTCTTCCAATCACATCATATTATCTATGTTAGTTATATTTTTCTCTCTTTTATTTTTATTTCACTTAGTGTTAAATAGTCCAAGCTAGCATATGCTTTCATGTTAAGCAAACATATTTTTTTGGTAAAAATATTAGGAGTCCTGCGTCTTATATCAGCACTTTTTCTAATACATCTAGCATATTTTTTTTTTATTTCCAACTTTATCCTCTTACAGATTGACAATCCGTATGAGACATATGGATTGACAATCCATATGACTCTTACGGATCGACAATCCGTATGAGTCATATGGATTGACCGATTCGTAAGAGCCATATGGATTGCCAATCCATATAACTCATACGGATTAACAATCCGTATGAGTCATATGGATTAACAATCCATATGAGTCATATAGATTGATAATCCATATGACTCTTACGGATCGACAATCTGTATTAGTCATATGGATTGCCAATCCATATGACTCATACTGATCGACAATCTGTTACGGATTACGAGAAAGATAAAATCGGTATTACACTGTGCATATTGGGTGTATTAGAAAATTAGCTGATATAGAAAGTTAATCCCAAATATTAGGCATACTTACCTAAAAAGCTTAATGTAAATACGGCCCAATGGCCCATACAAGAGACATGATCATGTATACAGTCTCCATGATAGATCCAGAATTTTTTGTGTGATTAGATTATTTTTTATTTTTATTTAATTTTGTTACCCTTGTATTTCCTACAGTAATACTTAAAATGTTAATATCACATATCTTAATTATACTTAAAAAAGCTTCACACTATCTCAATTCTCACAAAACACCCAACTTTTTTTTTCTTTTTAAATAATTATAGAACATAAGCTAACTTTATCCTCACTTGGGAGCTAGGACACACAACGACTTGGGGTTAAGAGGCAATTGTAGGATACATGTACAGCATTAGCAACTCCACTACCGAGAGCAGATTCGGTAATCAACAACTCCAATAGTTCAATTAATCTCCAATAATCAATGCATTTGTATATATCATTCACACAATCCAATCTCCCCATAAAACTATAGTCTTACAAGTCCATCCTTCTTCAAAGCAACCAACCAGATATCATTTTTCCCCTTTCTTTATTCAAAGCCAACATATGAATCCCCGCTAACTTGCAGAAAAAGGCAAAATGACCAAAAAGCTCCCCTTCACATATTTTCCCTTGAAAGCCATAATACTCCACTTCTCCCTCTTTGGGATCACTCTAAGGCACATTATCCTCACTGAGGGGAATGCTCTAGACCTGACAATCACATTTTTCATGCATGACATTATTGGTGGATCATCTCCTTCAGAAAGAATCGTGGCTGGCACCATTGTAAACATTGATCAAACCAATAACCTTCCTTTCACAAAACCCAATAATAGGGTCTTCCCCTTCAAAGGTGCCATACCATTAGTTGATACTAGCACTAGCAGTGGCACTAATCCTACACATACAAGCACCATGCTGATAAAAAACATTGACAAAAACAAGGTTGTTATCAATAAGAATCCACTAGGTCTAGGAGCAACACTAGAGAAGTTTTTGTTTGGAAGAATAACACTAGATAAAAAACATTGACAAAAACAAGGTTGTTATCAGAGGTTATTGGTAAAGCGCAGGGATCTCATTCTAGCAGATACTAAATGTTGGTGCCATTCTTTGTAGAAACTCAAATCATAGTTTGCTACTTTGCGGGGGATTAGTCCCTTCATCCAGACCAAACAATTGTCAGTGTTTATTGGGTTGTATTAAAAAATGTTACTTTTATTTCAAGAGCTTTTCTAGGTTTGTTTGCCTTGGCTTGTCTTTTAAAAGAGAAGAGAAGCTTAAAAAAAGTAAGGTTAAACACTACCTGAATCATTGTGTATGATATGGTCATATTCAAATGAAAATCAGTTTGTACATCTCCTATAAGTGTAAAATAAAAGGGTCCAGGTTCAATACTTTCAGTGTAATTATAATTTTTTCTGTGTTTCCTAATCTGTCATAAAAGAGATATACACTTATATCAATAACGTTAATCAAGCTTTGTTTTTTGCTTTGATGCAGCTCAAAAGTGCCTATGCTATTTCGGTTGTCTAAGAAAAATGGGATATTCAAAAAATCAGTTCTACAATGAGACTGCCAATATGTACAAGGAGGTTTGTACCTATGAGACTGCTTTACTAAGATTTTTTTCACAAAAAATCATTGTGACAACTCATTCAGTGAAATTGATAATGATCTTTTATCAATTGCCTCTTATTAGTTTAAGCTACACAGTACTACAGTAGAACTAAAAGGAATTATGAAGAGCAAAAAATTGTGCATTAATTACACTTTTGGTCCCTCTAGCTTCAAACAACTTCTTTTTGGTCCCCATAGTTCCAACTTCAATAGTATTACTCTCATATTTTTCAAAATTCAAATTGATGAAAATAAATTCAGTCTTCCATGTGCCCCATTATTTATTTGTCAGCAACGATAGTGCCACATTTGCAAAACTAGCTGGCACGCCAACATCTTTGCTTATGGGGCTCATGTTTGCTGGTGTTGCACTATCTCTACTGACATGGTGATGATGTGGATCAGTTCCAAATCAACAAGAGTGTCATATGACATGGGTCTACTTTACATGAATTTGTTGAAAACTAGAGGGATAAATTTTCAAAAAAATTTATTTGATACAAGTGATGAAAATTAGTAAAAATAATGCATGATGAATACTTTGATCCGAACATTCAATCTTTATATAAACTTGAAATGTCTTTAGGTTGTTGAGTTACAATTGTGATGATTTCAAATCCTTACAAACTTAATTTTCTCATTTGCCATCCATCAGTGTAATTGAACAGATTATTTGCCTGGTAAAGAAGACATCAGTGCATCATGAGGAATTTGATACTCTGAAAGAGTTTGTTGATGCCGTTGTACAAAATTCTTGGTGTGAAGACTCCGAAGACAAGGAAGTTATTTTGGTTGTTAACGTGCATGGCAATTACACTATCTAGCCAAGAAATCACCAAGTTCGTGTTCACCACTGTTATTCATCCAACAAACACACTATGATTGACTCTCAATCAGACGGCTCGAGGCATATCCAACCGACTGTACTACCCCGAGTCCGTGTTCACAATTGTTTGCAGCACCCACACGTATTGGCCTTGATTATATAAATGGAAAGGAGAAATATTACTACACCTTTTTTCAATAAAATCTGTATTATATTTTCACATTTCAACATACATTTTATACACTAAAATAACTATTCTAATATTTGTGTTGTTCATTTTTTGTGTATTTGTATTTTAAATGTTACAATAATATAAATTTTAAAGTTCTATTTAAATTTATAGCATTAATTTATTAAATATTAACAATTATTTATTATTTATTTTATTATAAAATTAAATAATAATGTTAAAAAAACCAGCTAATCAACGATGGTTATAGAAGAAACGTCCTAAAATGACAGATTCAAAGACGGTTGTTCAAGTAAAACCGTCTTTGAATATTGTTTTTAAAGACGGTTGTTTACCAAAAATTGTCTTCGTAGCACACTTTCTAAGACGGTTCTTGACACCAACCGTCTTAGAAACTCATAAAAATAAACACACATTTGGGATATTCAAAGACGGTTAACTCATAAAATCGTCTTCGTATCCAACTTTAAAAAACGGTTGTTACACAAAATCGTCTTCGTATACAATTTTCAAAGACGGTTGTTACGTTAAACCATCTTCGTATCCCACTATCAAAGACGGTTTGTTGGTGAAAACCGTCTTCGTATCCTACTTTTGAAGACAGTTGTTACACAAAACCGTCTTCGTATACAATTTTCAAAGACGATTTTTACGTTAAACCGTCTTCGTATCCCACTATCAAAGACGGTTGTTGGTGAAAACTGTCTTCGTATCCCACTTTTGAAGACGGTTGTTACACAAAACCGTCTTCGTATACAATTTTCAAAGACGGTTGTTACGTTAAACCATCTTCGTTTCAAACTTTCAAAGACGGTTGTTGTTCATAAACCTTCTTTGAAACTTTGTGTGGAAAAAAACACTACATACGAAGACGGTTCTCCACAACAACCGTCTTCGTATCTTAGTTTCTAAGACGGTTGTTTGTTACAACTGTCTTTGAAAGTATGTTTGTTGAAAAAAAACATTTATTTTAAACTAAGACGATTGTCCAAAATAACCGTTGTAAAAAAGTGGAAACAAAGACGGTTCTGTAACCGTCGTTGAAGACCATGATTTTCAACTACGCAGGATTCAAAGACGGTTGATGAACCGTCATTGATGACCTCCAACAACCGTCGTTAAAGACCGCCTGTGTAGCAGTGATTCCTAATAAAAATTCAAAAATTTCAATCTCATAAGTTGCTTAACACATGGCTTCACTTTTATATAATATTACGATCTTCACAACATTTTGATAATTGAAGCAAAACGTCTCTTATTTTTGGTGCTTGAAATTTTATTGCTTTGACACTTTTAATTCTACTTTACCATCAAGTTTGAGATAATGATTTAACCATAAATTTACATACATTATCTTGCAAAAAATTCCATCTTTTGGTGGATTAAGCAAATAAAGCATAAATACATTTCAAAACTCCAAAATATGAAATATCCCTAGGAGATAAATTAGTCATATCACATAGAACTAAATTCAAGTTGTGACATCCACATGATATATAAAATGCTCTAGAATTTATATCTAATAATCTTTTTTGTACACCTTGATTTTTGCCCTTTATGTTAGATCCATTATCATACCCTTGTCCCCTTATCATCAATATCAAAATCATATTTTTTTCTTCTTCAAAACATTAATAAGCTCATCAAAAAGATCTTTACCTGATGTGTCATAAACTTATAAAAACTCTAAAAAGTACCCTTCTATTTTTACTGGATAATTTATTGTATCAACACATCTCAAAATAAGAGTCATTTGTTCTTGATGACTTACATCAGGTATACAATCAAGAATAACAAAAAAAATTTTGCATCTTTAACTTTTTTTTATTTTATTTGTAAGGCTAACAATTCTATAAGTTTATTTTGTATAATATTACTTAAGTAATGAGCACGAATTTTACTATTTTTATGAATGTTCTTCTATAATCGGATCAAATTCTACAAGTATTTCAATCAAACTCAAAAAGTTACCATTATTTTTTTCATATATTTTCTCATTTGTCTCATGAAAAACAAAATTTGTCTAGAAAGATTTTTGACTATAGCTATAATCCTAACTAAAACTTTTTTCCAACTATTCTTTTTTTTATTAATTTGTTCTTGTAAATTTTGATCAATAGTCTTTTTTCCAGTTCAATCCATCTTGTCATATTACTAATATGATCATGACTTTTGAGTTTGGAACTAAGATTTTTCCAATCACTAGTTCCTTCATTTACTAATTGACTAATACCGCTTGAAGAAAATAACTTATAACAAAAACAATAAAATTTATCTAAATCTCTAGAGTAAACTGGTCATTTTCTATCATATTTCTCTCCATTTGGAAACATCCTTTGATAAAAAGATTAATTAAAATGTCTACTATTTTTATCTTTTGAAAATTGTAAATCATTAAATCTAATTGCACCTTTTTCTATCATTATAGCTCTGAATTTTTCATCAATAATTTTCCATTTTCTTGGATTATAAATATTTCCAAAAGCTTCATTTGAGGTGATACTATCATCAATATTTTCTTTCAATAAAATATTATCATTTAAATCTTTATCTTCTACTTGCTTTTCATTGGAATTAAAACTAATAGTATTTTTTAACATCAACTATGAATAATTTTCTAATAAATTTGTCAAGTGCACCATGTTGAGATTGAAACAATTTATCAACTTTTCTCTTTTTCTTTAATTTTTCAAAACCAAAGTCATATTTTTTTATTTGTCATTTTATAAAGTATAAGAATAAAATAAAATCAAAAGAGTATAATAAATTTTATAAATAGAAATATTATAAAATAAATATAAGGAAATAATGAATCAATGGAACCTGGAAATTAAGAGAATTACACGTTGATTTTTCACTGCAACCGTTGAACTCAAATGTTGAAAAAATGATAGAAAGATGAGGAAGAAGAAGAGAAAAGATCAAGAGAAGGGAAAGATGTGAAAACAATTTTTTTTTGTTATAATGTCTATATAAAAAAATTAAGTAACTGTTGCATTTTTTACTTCAACACTAACAACAGACCAAATATTGCTCCAACAAAAAAAATGGACAAAATATTGAAATTAAAATTAATTTTATCATTAAATGTTACAATTTACAAAAAAAAATAATTCTATCAACCCAATTAAAATTAATGATGAGTCTTTTCTGTTTCCAAACATAATCAAATTCTAAATATATCATTAATATTTAAGATTGTTCAAAGAAAAAAAAAATTAATACTTAGGATACTAATAATTTCTTAGATAATAGACCTAAGACCATTGGCTAATTTCTCTTACGTTCCACATGGCCCTGCCTGCATCAGCGTCTGCCACTACATCCCTTGTTTGAGGCCCAAATCGATGACATGGACTATCTTGGCCGACACCAGAAGTGCAAGTGGCATAGGCTTCTAGAAGTGTTTAACTTCCTACACCAGTGCTTTTCCTTATACACCCAACAAAATTTTTGAATTTCAAAAATGCCCTTCATTTTTGTTGGTTACAACAGATACACCCAGCAACAAATTTTTTTTTCATTTTTCCTTGGATGCGATCGTTGTTCAGTTGCGATTTTTCATCTCTGGTTGGTGGTAGCGGAGGTGGTCGTCATTCGTGGTGGTTCGGTGATTTTTGTTGGTCAGAGCTTCGTTGGAGGTACATTTCCTGCACCTGTACTATGATTATTGATAGGTTATATTGATTGCCAATCCGTATGACCCTTACGGATTGACAATCCGTACGATGTTTTCCATATTATCCATTCCGCTTTTCCTTATAGATTGTCAATCAGTATCCATGAACACCCAATATTTTCCCAAATCAACGTAAACGACAGTAAACAAAAATCAAAGCAAAAACTTTCCTGGACGACAATGGCGAAACTTCTGACTTTCAACTGTGCTCTAGCTGCAACTGCCCAACTTCTAGCTTGCCTAATGGAAATCAATGGCCACCACGGAGATGAACGGCACAACGGAATGACAGGGAAGAAAGAAGAAAGTGCGTGTGTTGGGTGTATGCGGAAAAAAAAACATTGTCCAGAGTTAAGCATTTTTAAAAAGGGTATTTTCGGTATTACACTATTCAGTGTTGGGTGTATAAGCAAAAGTGCTGGTGTAGGAAGTAGAACTCCTTCTAGAATGGCCTGCTTTGCGTTTTTATTTTATTTTTCTTACATGCTTGTTTAACAGAAAAATTAAATTTATTAACAAAAAATTGAAATGAGTACAACTTACCAAGTCATGCACCAAGCTTTTTTTTTTTCTTGCACATTGTCTTGGAATGGAAATCTAATATAATAAGTTGTTTTATGATTATTTTTTGGGTAGGTATTATAAACATATGACCTACATACGTTTTCATTTAATATATATATATATATATATATATTAAAATTATTTGATAGCAATAAACCAAAAAAGAAGAAGAATGGATTAATAAATTTTTCCTTAATTATATACAAATTAGTTAAATAAAATTAAAATGTAAAGTTTCATGAAATATCAAAAAAAAAATTATAAGCAAAGGAAATCTCATTAATGAAAGAAAAAGCCGAATGACAACATATATGAAATGCTGCTTTCAGCATAAGAAATACAAAGAATCTATAGTTTAGGACAATGAAAGCATAATTCCCCCACCAAATAAAAGACACATACAGTATGTCAGTTTTAATATCCAGACATACCACAAATATATTATACAAAACATGAGACCTACACATCTAATGCCTTCCGAAGCATAGAGAAATTAAATTAAGGAACATAGCTTCCTCGCTGTTACATCATTTACATGACACACTAGCAGCAAATAATCAAAGTTTGATTTGATAAAATGAGAAATTGATAAGAAATATACTCCCTGTATGTTCTATACCACCCAGCAACAGAATCCATCTTGATGGTTTTCATATATATCCACCTGAATATATTGCATCTAAATACAAGTTGAAAAGTTTTCCTCCAAAGAGACATTTCAATTCTTCACGCACTCATAAATAGACTACATCACTACACTAGGCACATGTGATGAGGAGATACAATTAATCTATTGGTCAAGTGCACCAGTCTGAAAATAAGTGACACAAGTTCCCCTTAATTACAACGTGCCATAAACCAAGACCAAGATCTTATATTAATAAGCTAATATAACTATTTTTTATTTTATTTTCTGTGATTTGGTTATTGGCAGCTGTATGTTGGTCAGCTAGTCACTGACTTTAAATACCTTGTACCATTGTTAGTCAAATTAGGAATAGGACTCGAGCCAAAAGTTTCTATAGCTTTTTCATTCTCGTGTGATATTAATCTCTCTCTCTCTCTCTCCTTTTCTTTTCTTTACGTATGGCAGCTTCACTTTATCATGGTATATAGCTAGCTAACACCTCATGAATTAAAAAGTGTATTGAAGGTGATTGTGCATTATTACTTTTAAGACCCTTGCAATTACTAACCAAAGGACTGATGCTGCTAAAAAGTGGAGCCATAGCGTACTCATAATCTCTTTTATCATTGCATTAATATATGTACGTTCTTTTTGGACAATATCACATACGAATAGAAATGGTCTCAATTGATAAGTATCTTTTTATTAAATGAGTAACACTTTGAATCAGTTTTCGTATGGCCTAAGACCTGACTCTGAATGTGACATTTCCGATCCATTCATTGAATATATTGTCTGCACTCTGCGCGTGAGGAAGAGATAATGTGAAGCATTCAATCCATTAATTAACCACATCACATTCATTGTTAACTGGTGAAAGGTAAGGTAATTTGGATTTGGACAGAGAGAAAATAATCTTAATTCTTAAGCAGCTAGCCTAGTACTCCGGTGAGAGAATAAGGTTAAATAATTATAATTCGAATGAGGTACCCCACTACAAATCATGCATGTTGTAACTTCAATTTGAAAGATAGACGCATCCACACATAAGAATGACTCAGGTCATGCTCGATCATGGACGAAAATTGGATAAACATTGGTCCAAAGGAAGATTATTATTTGGCCAAATAATAATACATGTGGTGATAAATATATGATGATTATAAAGATTTTCATGTTAATAGTAATCGGTCCAAAAGAAGATTATAGTTTGACATGATTTATTGTCAATGTTTGATTGTTGCGTTGAGAGTACCACTTATAAATTAATATTTGGTCCAAAGATCAAATGTTAATATTGTGCTAGGTGTTTTGTAAATGAGTCCACGTTGGTCTGAATTGTTTATTAATGTCATGTATATGCATTTTATTTTAATTATGCATTTGATATGACGTGAATGTTAAATATGCTATCTTATTTGTTCTCTATACAGTTTAGTTTTTGCTACTACTGTTAAGTAAGCTACTCAAGTGAACATGATTCCTATGTTGGACGAAATGAACTTTAAATTATATAAGGAGAATGTGAAAATTGTTCTTGGTTGCATGGATGTAGACCCTGCGCTAAGGCGATGGAAAAATTCACTTCCACTCCGAAAAATCCAAATTTGGATTACATAGAATAGTGATAGCGCTCTAACTGCATGAGTCTGATGATCATGAAACATTTCATTCCAAAGGTGTTTCGAGGTTCTATTACTGAGAGCACGATGTGAAAAGGCAGAAACAAGTAACAATTAGCAAAACTCGTAATCATGAAGTATAAAAGAAAGGAGAACATAATGGAGTACGTTATTGCGATGTCTAATCTTGCTAGAAAACTCAAGGTACTAAAGTTAGAGTTATATGATGATTTGCTTGTGCACTTGATTCTCATTTTTCTTCCTATACAATGCGGTCAATTTGTAGTGAGTTACAATACACAAAATGATAAGTGAACTCTTAATGAGTTCATTGCTTACTTTGTGCAAAAAAAAGAAAGGCTTCAACAAGAAAATACTGATAGTGCTCACTTGATATTATCTCTCATAATAAAAAAAAAAAAGAAAAAAGCTAAAAACACTACAAATGAATCATTCATGCTGAAAAAGGAAAAAAAAAATGCTTTTTTGCAAGAAGAGTAGACACATGAGAAATTCAATATGCCAAATCGCTTTATCAAAAAATCGTACGTGCATGTATATGACAATTGAGGATGGGAAAGAGCTGACATTAATATGGTGGGTGTTTTTAATAAAATGATGCAAATCAATATTAATAGTTTGATTATGGATTTCATTTTTCCCCATATGTATGTGTACATGCATACATGGTCCTCCAATTCAGTGTTGCATGCTCTAGTTTTGAGACACGTATTACTAGTTAGTGGGACTATTTCTGCAAAATTCCCCACACTGTGAGAGTTGCCTATTGCTGGAAGGTGACTGCATAGTTATTGCATCCTCGATCCAAATTGGATGCCAGCCTTGATGTCGGTAGGTAAGGCTTTTTGGACCCTAAAAGTTGAAGCCTAAAACTAAAATTTAATCATATTTATAAAAATAAAAAATTAACATATATTCATCACAGTGACAATTATTGATTGAATACTATTTGTTATAAAATACAGTTGCAATATAAGTAGTTTGTCATGGTTGGATATTTAGTTTTGATCAACAATCATGATACTGTACTTTTTTCCGTAATAAAATATACAACTATATCAATACAATTTTATTTCTTAATTTTTCAATCAACGGTTATACTTATATATATATATATATTTCTTAATTTTTATTTTATTTTGGAATAATTAATTTTTTTGACATATATAATAATCAAGAATTATAAGTACTAGTAAGTACTAATAAATTTTTTTATAACAATAATAATTTAAAATTACACAAATATATAGCCCGCGACGAGTAAAATATTAAGAGTAAAAAATGGCCATCGTGTAGGAAAGTAGCAATATGCGAATATATGGTAATGAATTAATCTTCATGCTTGAAGGTTAAGGTAAAACAAAAATGTGTGTCCTTAGAGGTAGTCAGGTAGATGAGCTGTAAGCAAAAGAAGGAACACTCAACACTGTACAGATTGATTCTCGTCGTCTATCTTCTTGAAGTTGAGATGTTCAGTGACCCACATCACATGGCTCCACTAACAAAGGAATCAACGGACACGAGTACAATGAATTAATGAATGAATGGGGTTTAGAGTAACAGAATTAAACTTCAAAATTTTGGTGTTTTTTTCTTTCTTTTTTTAATTTCAGTATCAGTTATTATGTGTATACATTTAAGTTTTTGGTTTCAGTGTTGATTGCCTTCGGAATTGTTACTAATTTAATTTTTATTATTTCATGAAAAAAAAGTAATAAAACATAAAACATTATTAAATGAGCAGAATTGTAAAGCAAAAAGAGGACATTATTTTTATTTAAAAACAATATAATTGATCACGTAGTTAGTTGAACACAGTGATATCCTATTATATAGGGCTCACTCCTCACTTGCAATCATATCTCTTAACATTGTTATAATGCATTATGAGAGCATGCATACATGCCAGTCCCATACCATAGCCTCCCTCACCTATTTTCTTTTGTTCTAATGCTTTTGATCTCTTTCTCTACTCAAAACGCATCTACATTGATCTTATATGCCTTCCCATGTTTGTTCCCAAAGCTGAATTCGAACACCTTAGAAAAACCCAAGCTTTAAGAAGCTTCAGTTATGCATCCTCGATGTTCAGAAAAACCGGCCCATTGTGGTTCACTTCTTGCTCCACGATAGTCACACCCTTGGGCTTCAATTTCTTGACCGTGTCAACGGATCAGTTCATTAATTAATGGGATTTTTTTTCTTTTTTTTGTGCTTGTGTTGTTAATTTTTAGTGTGTGTCTGTTCGCCATTGATATATTGTACACTGTTGCAACACTCTTTCAACCTCAATAGCAAGAGGGCCAGAGGGGAGACAAAAGATGTGGCTTGGCTGATCAACTGAGGATGCATCTATGCAGTATTTAATTTCTTCGTTGAAAATTCAAAGGAGATTTAGTTCAAAATTACTCCTGATTGTAAGGTTTTAATTTAATTCATGCGTTTTGCTTCTGCATTTAACAAAAGTATTTCTACATTAAACAGTTTCATAAATAATAATTAATACCAACTTTCCCAGTTGAAAAGTCACCAAATGGTGAAGACTTTCACCACACTTTTTCCAATTATCTATAGTTTTTACTTTTTACTGCGGACCGGAAAAGGAAAAGAGGCCTGCTACTGTATCTAATTTCTTGTCAGGAATATAGAAGTTACCCTTCATGATGGTGGCGTAATGGATGGTGAGGAACCCCCTGTATGTATAATTCAGATTACAGATTATAAACATAGGAACAAATTTCAAAGGAAGAAAACCTTGGAGAGGGGGGACTACAATATAAAACCAATTAAACTTGATGACTGCATTCATTGATTTTATTCTTCGGCTTATATTCATACATATGTATTGGAGTCTCATTTTATCTACTACGTAATCATTTAGACGTCATATCAATCTGTTAAAAATTAATAAACTAAAATTGTTAAATTTTAAAAACATAGATGATCAAATGTGGAATAAAAGATTTCAAATGACCAAAATTACACAATTATAAGATTATAAGAGCTAAAAATGAATTGAAGCCAAGAATCAATATGTTAATATCACGTATGCCACTTTATATAATAAAGAGGCTTCAAACTGTCTCACCCCACAAACAAGTTATTTGTTTTAAAATAATTATATATAAGATAAACTCTAACTTCATCAGCAATTAATTGGGACACACTACCACTTGGGGTTAAGATGCAATCGTATCATGCTACGGAGCTACTTACTCCACTTCCCATTGCTGATTCATTTAGCAACAACTCCAATAGTTCAGTTAACTTTGTAACTGCCCGAAATCTGAATCTCAAAGCAGCCAACTAGACCATTATCCCCTTGCCAATATATATATATATATATATGAATCCCAGCTAGCTAGCTTACAGAAAAGGCAAAATGGCCAAAAAGCTCAGCTTCAATTTTTCCCTGAAAGCCATAATACTTAACATCTCCCTCTTTGGCATCACCCTAAGGCATACGGTCCTCACTGAGGGGAATGCTCTAGACCCAACAATCACATTTTTCATGCATGACATCATTGGTGGATCAACCCCTTCAGAAAGAATCGTTGCTGGCACGATTGTAAACACTCAAACCAATAACCTTCCTTTCGCAAGACCCAATAACAGGGTCTTCCCCTTTAAAGGTGCCATACCGTTAGTTGATACTAGCACTGGCAGAGGTACTAATCCTACACACACTAGCACCACGGTGATAAAAAACATTGACAAAAACAAGGTTGTTTTCAATAAGAATTCACTAGGTCTAGGAGCAACACCAGATAACTTTTTGTTTGGAAGAATAACAGTGATTGATGATGAAATTACAAAAGGGCTTGAATTGGGGTCAGTAGTTATTGGTAAAGCACAGGGATTTCATTTGGCTAGTTCATTGGATGGAAGTAGCAGAACCATGGCATTTACTGCATTGTTTCATGATGATGAGGAGGATGCTATTAGTTTCTTTGGGGTACACAGGACCGCTACACATGAGTCTCATATTGCTGTAGTTGGAGGAACTGGAAAATACATTAATGCAAAAGGGTATGCCATAATTGAGACATTTCATTCACCTCAACAGCACACCACAAATGGGGTGGAAACACTTGTTCAGATTACTGTCTACATAAGCTAGATATATATAGCTGTTCTTATTCGTTGATATATTGTAGCAATTAGCAAAGATTGGATATTCTTTGTAGTAAAAGAAGAAGCAAATCCTTTTGCTTTTCTTTCTTTTCTTTTTTTTTACTGAATGCATGTATAATATCAATTGGTTGCATATCCAAATTTTCAAGAGTTCTAAAATAGTTGCATGCTTAATGTTCTACCTTCTAAAATCATTCATAGAGAATATTTTATGCTGTTTATCCATCAAATTCGATGCTCTAGGCACTAGGCTGCAGGTAATTTTGATGCTTTGTGTGCATCAGATGAATTAAACGGCCAGTATTTGTTCTGCTTTGACTTTGTTATGTTTTAAAACTTGGCTTTTCTAGACCATTGTAATTGCGTGGCTTCCATGTATATGATTTTTCATGCTGAGGCGCTGGAAAGAGAAGAGATGGTGCCAGAGAGGTTGCTAAGGCAAAGCATTCCAGTAAATGTCAAAATTGCAGAACAGTAATGACGGCCAAACCACATGTTCAATTGAACACCTTACGCAAATTCTTCTGTCTAACTTCATCTAACAATTAACAGTTACTGAAAGGGTGCTAATTTTTAAGCATAATTTTTACAACACCTTTTATAAAAAAAATCCCTTCTCTCTTTTTATTGCACCATTCATTATATGGTACACATCTCTTCCTTTTTATCTTTTTACTTGTTATAAAAATTATTTAGAAAAACATATCACCTATACATCTATGATAAAAATAATAAGTGTTTTTATCAGATTTGGCAAGACATGTACAAGATGATGCTCCTTTGTAAGTCTCCCCATGAACTGTGATGAGATACATGCAAAGACACTTTGACGCTCAAGTTAAAGATATAGAGGTATGCAAGCAATATTATGTGAGTTGAAATCAAAATGTTTTACTTGAGTCTCGATGGTCTTATATAGAAAGAGATTGAATTATCTAATCTCAATTTTCCTCCTTTTAGATAATGTAAATAGAAATCCTATCTTTCCTCCAATAAAAGATACTTTTCTGTGTTAGAATTATATCTTTATCTTTTGACTAAGAGATTAAGTTTTTCTTTTACCTTATTTAAATTTCCTAAATATTCGAGATCTGAATAATCTAATAGGTCGATTATCGAGTAAGTGATTATTGAATCCGAGTAGTAGAAGAAGAAAGATCAATGAACTTAGCCAAAAAATTTAAAGTAATAGTACTTTTTTTTTTTTTACTATCAACAAAGTGGTATTCCGGTATCACTTTTCTTTTAGTTAATAAGAGAGACACACTCCACCTGAATGGAAGTGGATCAATTATAAAATATACAAATTTAAAATTTTAATACTCATCTTCATTATTGGGATTAAATATAATCGAAAATAATTTATTGTCCTCTTTTATATAATTTTAATATATTTTAATTCATGCGTCATGCAAGACTTGAGGAGGTGAGACACGTTAGATTCCATCTTAAAGAAAAAGTATATAAAATCGTGTTATTAATAGATCTTAAAAATTATGAGAAAACTATAGAACTCATTTTAAGTTTTTAAATATTATAGCATTTGATGGCATTTTAGAATCCACCAAAAAAGATAGATTAACCAACTAGTATTAAGTATAGCATGTTGCACCATTGAAAAGGCTTTAATGTTTTCATATTGTCACACAGTTAATAACTCATTACAACACGAAATACAAACATTTTTGCAATAACTGAAAGTTCAAAGGAAGAAGTTGAGTGCATATAAGAGAGAGAGAGAGAGAGAGAGAGAGAGAGGCTAGTATGCAAGATAGGCAGTGAGCTGCAAGAGAGTCTCGACACCGTCAGTGTTATGTTGCTGAGCGCCGCTAACAGGAAAAGTCTTAATAATTGCAAAGCCTTGTGCGTTGAGAAACTTTCCGGTGCCTCCAATGATGGCAATTTGAGACTCCGAAACCTGCGTTAGATGAACGCCAAAGAAACTAAGACTGTCCATGTAACCATTCTCTTCAAACTTAGCGGTGAAAGCCATAAGCTGACTTGTTCCATCGACAGCGCTGGCAATGTAAAATCCCTGCGCCTTCCCGACCAAACCCGAACCCAACTCATGCCCTTCAGTGAGCTCATCGTCGAAGACAGTCATTGTCCCAAACATGACCTTCTGCAGTGTCATTCCCGCTGGGAGCTGGTTGGTGCTAGTGACCTGGAAACCGGTCCCCCCGTTGAGCAAGTTGTTGTTGTTGTTGTTGTTGAAGACGTTGGCCGTTGTACCGCCCAGTCCGGTGAGGAAAGGAAGGTTGTTGTTGTTCAGAATTCCTCCGTTGTTGTTGTTCTGTGGAACGCCGTTGTTCAGAGGAAGGTTTGCTCCGTTGGGTTTCGCGAATGCCACTTGAGCGTTCAGAGCTGGATTCGTCACCACCCCTGTTACAGCTCGGGCTGTGGGGTTCGAGCCTCCCAGAATGTCGTGCATGAAAAATGAGATCGTGTGATGTTGTTGGTCAACTCCGTTGACTGCCGCAACTGGGGATGCTGCAACAAATGGAAGTGGAGAGACAACTGGGGATTCGGCAGCAGTGTTGGGTTCTTCTGGTGTTTCTATTTCATCAAGGATTCGACTTGACGTGGTAGCCGTGATTGCGAATGCAAGGAATATAAGTGCTATATATTTATTTGCATTCAGGGGCATTTTCGTGGAAAGAGATTCACACCGCGCCATAGAGTGTTTTGATATATAGTTGGATGGAAGATGTATGTAGTTAATTTTATGAGTTGATAATGAAAGACTTCTGTGGCCGGAGTGCTATATATACCCAATTAAAAGAAGCAAGTTCAAACTTACACCATAATTATATTATGATGGAGTTGATGTGTGTGAGCGGAGTAGTTGATCAGAGTAGCTAGCTGATCTCCTTTTCCCTTTTTCAATCCCCATATTTATAGATGTAGCAGTTACTAGTAAGAACTAACTAATACGTGCTCATCCTATATTCTCTATCACCAACCAAGGTCTATCATATTACTTCAATTTTGCATTTCCTATTTATGGATCTACTTATGTTTTTAGTTACTTACAAAAATTAAAATGGGGGATTAAGTATTTTTTAAATATTTATAGACAAATATTAAGATGAAAATTTAAATACACATTTATGGATCTCATTCAAATCTCTCCAATACAGGTCATCTATGAATTCGAATTGACCCAAATTAATCTAGACAGTTTGAGTTGATTCATTTATGTATTTGGGTCAAAACAGAACTGAACTGGTCTAAACCGTTCATGTACGGCTTGAGTAACAAGTTTAAATCTATAGATACGATTAAAATCGAATCGAATCGATCAAAATTTTTGTAGTGATTTGGTTTGACTTTAAATATTGTTAACATTGGACTCCAAGTGTTGGAATTGCAAATGTTTATAATATTAACGGGTCATATTTTATTCATTTGTTTCCATAAATTTGGTTGTAACAAATCTGATTGTACCAAAGTTTATTGCAAGAAATTAGTTTGTAGGAAATAGTTGTGATTTAGACTATTATAGAAAATCTCGTTAAAGAATATTTTATTTTAATTTATATTAGTCTATTTTAGAATATAATGTTAATGGTATTACATGAATCAATTTTACTACTTTCATACATTTGATAATATTGTATTAGTGTAAATAGTTATTTTCATCTCTAAATTTGTAAAGCACTCACAAATTTGCTCTCGAAAGATGGAAATTTAAAATTTAGTCCCCGAAAGTAAATAAAATGCAAAACATTCATTCATTTGTTACATGTAATAAAATAGTCTATGTGACATAGAGAGACGAAAATGTCAAAAAAATAATTACCAACATGATTGTTAAATAGAGTGGACCAAAATATTAGTAAATTTCTATTAAACCAAAATATTTGTAAGTTTTTATTAAACAAAAATATCCTATGATATTATTATGTTCTAATAATGTGCAAATGATATGAAAGGAAAAATAAATAGTTTTTGCAAATTTCCAATGCATATAAATGGATATACTAAAATTTGAATTTTCATCTCTTACTCTCTCAAAACAAATTTGTCAGTGTTCTACACATTTAGGGATAAAAGTGACTATTTACCCTAAATTGCATTTTACGCTTAAATGAAACGAAATTTGTGATCTGAAAAATTTGTCCAATGGAAACTTGCTGACATTTTGGTCAAATGAAAATTTACTGACATTTTGATCCAATCTATTCTGCAGTCATGTTGACAATCATTTTTGTTATATTTTTGTCCCTGTGTTGTGCCACGTAGTCTCTTTCATTAACGGTAACGGACGAAAGTTAACGGATGAATAGATTTGTCGCACTTTTTTCACTCTCGAGGACTAAAATTTGAATTTTCATCTTTCGGGTACGAATTTGTCAACTCTCTCCACATTCAGGGACGAAAATTACTATTTACCCTATTGTGTTAATTATATTGGATATTTGGATGAATCATGATATAAAACAGTAGTTTTAAAAAAAGATCAAATTTAAATGGGTAATTCGTTGGCTCGAACCGAATAAAATAGTTCATAAATGATGGGTTGAATTAAAAAAAAAATCTGAAAATCAATGATAAAATTTAATTGGATTGGGTCCTAAATTTGATCAAAATCGATCCAAATCGACCCACAAACGCCTCTAGCTAAGAACTTGAGTCTCATCTTATCAAATTTTATGATCTATCTTAATCCTTACTAAATTCTTCTTCTTATCCTTTCTCTCAAAGTTTAATTTATTTATTAATCATATTCACATTTTCTTTTATTTTTATATTATTATTATTATTTGTACCTTCATTAATAAAATAATTATGTTGATAATAGGTTGTTATCTCCAATTACAGTCTGCTTGCTGATTATTTCTGAATAAAGTTCAGCCCTACGAGACCTCAATCACCATATTATTACAGCACTCCAGAGTCCTGCAGACTATTGTCAAACTTCTTTCTCCTTTTCTTTACTAATTAATAATATAGCCCAAAATTAGAGACACCAATTTAACCAGCTTATAGCAAACATTAAAAAATTAAGGAGATGTATAAACAGAACAAATTACTAGTGTCATTCTTCTACCTCCCGTAGGGTAAATCTGCGCGAATGACACTTTTTTAACGGGTGAAGAGCCAAAATCTCTGAATTTGGAAGCTATTCCTAGTACAAACATATTTTGTACTTTTATGAAGTTGCATAGTTTAATACACTTAATAGTAATTCCTCATTTACTATTTATAAAATGTAAGTTTAAAATGATGTTTATTTTTTTTTTATAAGACTTAATTTGCAATATTTTTTATATTAATTATTTTTAGATTAAAAATTTCTCTTATTAAAAGAAGAAAGATAATACATTGAAAAATCATTAGAAAAAAGAAATATAAATGATAATAATAATTTTAGAAAAAATTATAAATTTAAAATAAATTCATTGCTATAAATACATTAATTATTTTTCTTAATCTTAATAAATTAGTTAATTAAGTCTTATATATAAAAAGAGGAAATATTTCATATAATTTACTAATTTTGCCAACCCCATTATTATACACTAAACATTTTTTAGATAAATTATACTAGTGTTTTTAGTTTCTATAAATACAATTGTATCTAATTTCGAAAAACAGAAAATTATTGGTTTTAATTATTAAAAAAATAAAATAGTTCTTGTCTGCATGCACACTTGACAAATACTACATAGGAGTCACCATGGGGTTTCTCTTTAACAATTCTCTCAATATCTATTCAAACAACGCGCGGTTAAAAACTCATAATTTACTCTATTAACTGGTGTGTCAAGTAAGGCAGTAACCTGGAAGTTCATGAAAAAGCTAAGTACCACTGAGCTCTTGGGAAACATAACCATAGCACACTTCCTACCTATTCGGACAAGGGAAGTTCAGGACTTCATTCAAATTTT
Organism: Glycine tomentella; assembly: GCA_007407185.1. NCBI lineage: Eukaryota > Viridiplantae > Streptophyta > Magnoliopsida > Fabales > Fabaceae > Glycine > Glycine tomentella. The sequence goes on from PYAF01004757.1 coordinate 3,302,572, forward strand.
GTTTGATAAATCGAAGGCCCAAGAGAGCGTGAACCTCACCGAAGCGCTTTTGAGGCTTTCCAACAACGTGATATCGCAGATGATGTGGAGCATTAAGAGCTCCGGAACAGACAGCCAGGCAGACCAGGGGAGGGTTTTGGTTCGTGAAGTGACGCAGATTTTCCGGGAGTTTAACGTTTCGGATTTCTTAAGTTTCTGCAAGAACTTGGACTTGCAAGGGCATTGGACATACATAAGTGGTACGATGCTCTGCTAGAGAAAATTATCTCTGATCGTGAGGAGTTGAGAAGGAAATCAGAGGAAGAGGGTTGTGAAGATGAGAAAGTGAAGGATTTTAATTTGTTTCACAAAGATAAATTTTTTTAGTAACGTATGTGATAGATAATAGTAAACATTAATTATTAATTAGGACTCTATCTGATACCTAGCCATGTTAGTGTACATTATGAATTTGTGATTATTATTAATATTTCATAACAATATTCCAGCCATGTAACTCTTAATGCTTTATTTATTAATTATGATTTTTCAGGATTATTTTACAGCTGCTACTGACACAACGGGCGATTCAGTGGAATGGGCGATGACAGAACTGGAATGGGCAATAACAGAACTATTCAACAATCCAAAGGTGTTGAAGAAAGCCCAAGAGGAAGTGGATAGAGTGATTGGGAACAAGCAATTAGTGTGTGAAGCAGACATTACAAACCTTCCTTATATTCCTGCCATCATAAAAGAAACAATGAGACTTCACCCACCAATACCAATGATTATGAGGAAAGGAATCGAAGACTGCGTGGTTAATGGAAACATGATTCCAAAAGGTTCAATAGTTTGTTTAAACATTTGGGCTATGGAGAGGGACCCAAATATCTGGAAGACCCCTTTAGAGTTCAGTCCAGAGAGGTTTCTAGAAGGTGAAGGAAGTGCTATTGATACCAAAGGGCATCCTTTTGAGTTGTTGCCATTTAATTGTACAACTTAACAATTATTTCTTGTAGGAATGAGTTTCACATGTGACGAAAATATATGTTTTTGCCGACAATATACATAAGTTTGAATCTAGAGAGCAGCTCGCAGACGACACGTATCTTAAATTTGTCGCCTCTACAACTGTACGTACTCCACGAGATCGAATGCACATGAGACTACCGGATTATTTGCAGGGATCTCGCTGAAGTTAAAAGTGAGGAAGGCATTCCACGAGTATGCAGATGCAGGCATTCTTTGATTTTTTTGCTGGAACCCATCCCGCTAGATGTTACTCTGCAGATTTTTAATTGACTAAATTTCATGTTAGAACTTAGAAGGTTCGGTTCTAGCTTTTGATTTCTATATTCTATGAAGGGAAATGCTTCTTAGGTTGCTTGAAAACTGCGTATTGAGCTGGATAGTTTACAAGGCACTCCACCGCACTTAGTTTAATAATTAGTAGGTGTTATATATATTTGAATTACACTTTTGTAGATTTGGATGTTAGCTTGAATGTGCCAACTTGAGACATATAGAGGAAGGAAGCGACCCACGTTACAGAAGCTCTCAATCATTGATAAAACATTTTATCGATATAAAGTTGATAAATTGAGCACAAAGTTATACATCCAGACCTATTAAAAAACCTCGAGCAAAATTTGAAGGGCGATGATGGGATAATCATATTCGATCATGTAACTGTAATTCCCACTAGGAAAAAGTTATAGCTAATATTGCTCATGAGTACGTAACTTAATTGAACCAAAGTGCATTGGCTCAAGTTCCTAAATGCGGAATCCACCAAACTGTGAGAGCAGGGAATCAAGCAAGGCAATGGCAATTATAATCTCTAATTCGTGGTTGATGTGCGAAGATCAAGAATAATATTGACAGTGTAATCGTTGTGGGATCAATCGAAGATTGACAGTATTCTACCGTTCTCGGTTGCTTTCCATTTTGGTACAGCAATGGCAGAGCGGCGAGCAGCTTTCCGGCAACATATATAAGAGTGTAATTAACGCCGTTAATGGGCTGAGAACAGTTTCCTCTATGTTGTCACGTGTCACATTACTATGGTCGGGATCACAAGTGACAGGCAGTGTTTGCGGCGTCAAGATTACATTTTTTTCAAAATACCAGTTGGTGGCTTGGTCCAACGTTGCATGTGTGTGAGGTCGAGCCTGTTGCCAGTTGAAAATGAAATCTTTTGCACAATTGAGGGATACGTCAACTGCCTTTTCCTCATTACTCCACCCACACCTTGTCATTTCTTCTACCCCCATAAGCACCAAAGTGATGCAATAAAAGGAATATGATACCTACATACTGTCAAGGTTTTTCAGAAGCTTAAAAAACATCCTTCAAGGATTCAGCTGCATCCACATATGTTGGACGTCATTCATTAATTAATTGAGATTCTCGTTTAGACTTTGGCTAATCACTATATTATATGTTGAGTATTCGATATCCCTTTTTATTACTGGCTAAGTTTGTTAAGATTTTTAATAGTATTTTTTTCAAAAATTATTTTTTATTAAACAAATAGGATTTACTTATTAAAAAAACAAAAAAAAACCATTCTTTTAAAAAAAAAATCTAAAGTTTAATGTTTAAACAAACTTATAAAAAATAAAATTTAATAATAATGGATTGAGTAACATCTAATCATAAATTGTTATTAATGTGATTTTTAAAATAATTATCTCAAAAATTAATAATGTTATTATATAATATGAATTGTGATTGAATTACGATATTATTCTCACTTTATATTTCTTTTTCTCTTAAAAAATAATAAAAAATTGTTTATTTTATTTATAAAAAAGTTGTTTTAACAAACGGTCCATATAGGTGGGTGTACTGTGCAGTACTCCTTTATGCCGTTTCATTTCTCCCTTCTTCCAATTATCGTTATCGACTTGAATAACTGGTGAGGATTTCTCCCTTCCCGCTTGAATGAACTATCGCAGAGCCAAAACGATAAATCCAAAACCATTGCTCCACTATGCCAGTAACCGATCCATACCCCACACCCAGAAACCTCGGCCCCATGAAAGATCAACTCCAAAGTTCCGCAAGCGTATTCCCTTCGTCACTGAAGTGAAAATAGTGGAAGACCCATAAGAAGCATTGTCCAATGGAAACTATTTGTTTTTCTTTTCAGATCATTTGCACATTATTAGAACATAATAATATCATATGATATTTTTGTTTAATGAAAACTTACAAACATTTTGGTTTAATAGAAATTTATTAATATTTTAGTCCACTCTATTTAGTAATCATGTTGATAATTATTTTTTTGACATTTTCGTCTCTCTGTGTCACATAGACTCTTTTATTACATGTAACAAATGAATGAATGTTTTGCATTTTATTTATTTTCGGGGACTAAATTTTAAATTTCCATCTTTCGAGAGCAAATTTGTGAGTGCTTTACAAATTTAGAGATGAAAATAACTATTTACACTAATACAATATTATCAAATGTATAAAAGTAGTAAAATTGATTCATGTAATACCATTAACATTATATTCTAAAATAGACTAATATAAATTAAAATAAAATATTCTTTAACGAGATTTTCTATAATAGTCTAAATCACAACTATTTCCTACAAACTAATTTCTTGCAATAAACTTTGGTACAATCAGATTTGTTACAACCAAATTTATGGAAACAAATGAATAAAATATGACCCGTTAATATTATAAACATTTGCAATTCCAACACTTGGAGTCCAATGTTAACAATATTTAAAGTCAAACCAAATCACTACAAAAATTTTGATCGATTCGATTCGATTTTAATCGTATCTATAGATTTAAACTTGTTACTCAAGCCGTACATGAACGGTTTAGACCAGTTCAGTTCTGTTTTGACCCAAATACATAAATGAATCAACTCAAACTGTCTAGATTAATTTGGGTCAATTCGAATTCATAGATGACCTGTATTGGAGAGATTTGAATGAGATCCATAAATGTGTATTTAAATTTTCATCTTAATATTTGTCTATAAATATTTAAAAAATACTTAATCCCCCATTTTAATTTTTGTAAGTAACTAAAAACATAAGTAGATCCATAAATAGGAAATGCAAAATTGAAGTAATATGATAGACCTTGGTTGGTGATAGAGAATATAGGATGAGCACGTATTAGTTAGTTCTTACTAGTAACTGCTACATCTATAAATATGGGGATTGAAAAAGGGAAAAGGAGATCAGCTAGCTACTCTGATCAACTACTCCGCTCACACACATCAACTCCATCATAATATAATTATGGTGTAAGTTTGAACTTGCTTCTTTTAATTGGGTATATATAGCACTCCGGCCACAGAAGTCTTTCATTATCAACTCATAAAATTAACTACATACATCTTCCATCCAACTATATATCAAAACACTCTATGGCGCGGTGTGAATCTCTTTCCACGAAAATGCCCCTGAATGCAAATAAATATATAGCACTTATATTCCTTGCATTCGCAATCACGGCTACCACGTCAAGTCGAATCCTTGATGAAATAGAAACACCAGAAGAACCCAACACTGCTGCCGAATCCCCAGTTGTCTCTCCACTTCCATTTGTTGCAGCATCCCCAGTTGCGGCAGTCAACGGAGTTGACCAACAACATCACACGATCTCATTTTTCATGCACGACATTCTGGGAGGCTCGAACCCCACAGCCCGAGCTGTAACAGGGGTGGTGACGAATCCAGCTCTGAACGCTCAAGTGGCATTCGCGAAACCCAACGGAGCAAACCTTCCTCTGAACAACGGCGTTCCACAGAACAACAACAACGGAGGAATTCTGAACAACAACAACCTTCCTTTCCTCACCGGACTGGGCGGTACAACGGCCAACGTCTTCAACAACAACAACAACAACAACTTGCTCAACGGGGGGACCGGTTTCCAGGTCACTAGCACCAACCAGCTCCCAGCGGGAATGACACTGCAGAAGGTCATGTTTGGGACAATGACTGTCTTCGACGATGAGCTCACTGAAGGGCATGAGTTGGGTTCGGGTTTGGTCGGGAAGGCGCAGGGATTTTACATTGCCAGCGCTGTCGATGGAACAAGTCAGCTTATGGCTTTCACCGCTAAGTTTGAAGAGAATGGTTACATGGACAGTCTTAGTTTCTTTGGCGTTCATCTAACGCAGGTTTCGGAGTCTCAAATTGCCATCATTGGAGGCACCGGAAAGTTTCTCAACGCACAAGGCTTTGCAATTATTAAGACTTTTCCTGTTAGCGGCGCTCAGCAACATAACACTGACGGTGTCGAGACTCTCTTGCAGCTCACTGCCTATCTTGCATACTAGCCTCTCTCTCTCTCTCTCTCTCTCTCTCTCTTATATGCACTCAACTTCTTCCTTTGAACTTTCAGTTATTGCAAAAATGTTTGTATTTCGTGTTGTAATGAGTTATTAACTGTGTGACAATATGAAAACATTAAAGCCTTTTCAATGGTGCAACATGCTATACTTAATACTAGTTGGTTAATCTATCTTTTTTGGTGGATTCTAAAATGCCATCAAATGCTATAATATTTAAAAACTTAAAATGAGTTCTATAGTTTTCTCATAATTTTTAAGATCTATTAATAACACGATTTTATATACTTTTTCTTTAAGATGGAATCTAACGTGTCTCACCTCCTCAAGTCTTGCATGACGCATGAATTAAAATATATTAAAATTATATAAAAGAGGACAATAAATTATTTTCGATTATATTTAATCCCAATAATGAAGATGAGTATTAAAATTTTAAATTTGTATATTTTATAATTGATCCACTTCCATTCAGGTGGAGTGTGTCTCTCTTATTAACTAAAAGAAAAGTGATACCGGAATACCACTTTGTTGATAGTAAAAAAAAAAAAAGTACTATTACTTTAAATTTTTTGGCTAAGTTCATTGATCTTTCTTCTTCTACTACTCGGATTCAATAATCACTTACTCGATAATCGACCTATTAGATTATTCAGATCTCGAATATTTAGGAAATTTAAATAAGGTAAAAGAAAAACTTAATCTCTTAGTCAAAAGATAAAGATATAATTCTAACACAGAAAAGTATCTTTTATTGGAGGAAAGATAGGATTTCTATTTACATTATCTAAAAGGAGGAAAATTGAGATTAGATAATTCAATCTCTTTCTATATAAGACCATCGAGACTCAAGTAAAACATTTTGATTTCAACTCACATAATATTGCTTGCATACCTCTATATCTTTAACTTGAGCGTCAAAGTGTCTTTGCATGTATCTCATCACAGTTCATGGGGAGACTTACAAAGGAGCATCATCTTGTACATGTCTTGCCAAATCTGATAAAAACACTTATTATTTTTATCATAGATGTATAGGTGATATGTTTTTCTAAATAATTTTTATAACAAGTAAAAAGATAAAAAGGAAGAGATGTGTACCATATAATGAATGGTGCAATAAAAAGAGAGAAGGGATTTTTTTTATAAAAGGTGTTGTAAAAATTATGCTTAAAAATTAGCACCCTTTCAGTAACTGTTAATTGTTAGATGAAGTTAGACAGAAGAATTTGCGTAAGGTGTTCAATTGAACATGTGGTTTGGCCGTCATTACTGTTCTGCAATTTTGACATTTACTGGAATGCTTTGCCTTAGCAACCTCTCTGGCACCATCTCTTCTCTTTCCAGCGCCTCAGCATGAAAAATCATATACATGGAAGCCACGCAATTACAATGGTCTAGAAAAGCCAAGTTTTAAAACATAACAAAGTCAAAGCAGAACAAATACTGGCCGTTTAATTCATCTGATGCACACAAAGCATCAAAATTACCTGCAGCCTAGTGCCTAGAGCATCGAATTTGATGGATAAACAGCATAAAATATTCTCTATGAATGATTTTAGAAGGTAGAACATTAAGCATGCAACTATTTTAGAACTCTTGAAAATTTGGATATGCAACCAATTGATATTATACATGCATTCAGTAAAAAAAAAGAAAAGAAAGAAAAGCAAAAGGATTTGCTTCTTCTTTTACTACAAAGAATATCCAATCTTTGCTAATTGCTACAATATATCAACGAATAAGAACAGCTATATATATCTAGCTTATGTAGACAGTAATCTGAACAAGTGTTTCCACCCCATTTGTGGTGTGCTGTTGAGGTGAATGAAATGTCTCAATTATGGCATACCCTTTTGCATTAATGTATTTTCCAGTTCCTCCAACTACAGCAATATGAGACTCATGTGTAGCGGTCCTGTGTACCCCAAAGAAACTAATAGCATCCTCCTCATCATCATGAAACAATGCAGTAAATGCCATGGTTCTGCTACTTCCATCCAATGAACTAGCCAAATGAAATCCCTGTGCTTTACCAATAACTACTGACCCCAATTCAAGCCCTTTTGTAATTTCATCATCAATCACTGTTATTCTTCCAAACAAAAAGTTATCTGGTGTTGCTCCTAGACCTAGTGAATTCTTATTGAAAACAACCTTGTTTTTGTCAATGTTTTTTATCACCGTGGTGCTAGTGTGTGTAGGATTAGTACCTCTGCCAGTGCTAGTATCAACTAACGGTATGGCACCTTTAAAGGGGAAGACCCTGTTATTGGGTCTTGCGAAAGGAAGGTTATTGGTTTGAGTGTTTACAATCGTGCCAGCAACGATTCTTTCTGAAGGGGTTGATCCACCAATGATGTCATGCATGAAAAATGTGATTGTTGGGTCTAGAGCATTCCCCTCAGTGAGGACCGTATGCCTTAGGGTGATGCCAAAGAGGGAGATGTTAAGTATTATGGCTTTCAGGGAAAAATTGAAGCTGAGCTTTTTGGCCATTTTGCCTTTTCTGTAAGCTAGCTAGCTGGGATTCATATATATATATATATATATTGGCAAGGGGATAATGGTCTAGTTGGCTGCTTTGAGATTCAGATTTCGGGCAGTTACAAAGTTAACTGAACTATTGGAGTTGTTGCTAAATGAATCAGCAATGGGAAGTGGAGTAAGTAGCTCCGTAGCATGATACGATTGCATCTTAACCCCAAGTGGTAGTGTGTCCCAATTAATTGCTGATGAAGTTAGAGTTTATCTTATATATAATTATTTTAAAACAAATAACTTGTTTGTGGGGTGAGACAGTTTGAAGCCTCTTTATTATATAAAGTGGCATACGTGATATTAACATATTGATTCTTGGCTTCAATTCATTTTTAGCTCTTATAATCTTATAATTGTGTAATTTTGGTCATTTGAAATCTTTTATTCCACATTTGATCATCTATGTTTTTAAAATTTAACAATTTTAGTTTATTAATTTTTAACAGATTGATATGACGTCTAAATGATTACGTAGTAGATAAAATGAGACTCCAATACATATGTATGAATATAAGCCGAAGAATAAAATCAATGAATGCAGTCATCAAGTTTAATTGGTTTTATATTGTAGTCCCCCCTCTCCAAGGTTTTCTTCCTTTGAAATTTGTTCCTATGTTTATAATCTGTAATCTGAATTATACATACAGGGGGTTCCTCACCATCCATTACGCCACCATCATGAAGGGTAACTTCTATATTCCTGACAAGAAATTAGATACAGTAGCAGGCCTCTTTTCCTTTTCCGGTCCGCAGTAAAAAGTAAAAACTATAGATAATTGGAAAAAGTGTGGTGAAAGTCTTCACCATTTGGTGACTTTTCAACTGGGAAAGTTGGTATTAATTATTATTTATGAAACTGTTTAATGTAGAAATACTTTTGTTAAATGCAGAAGCAAAACGCATGAATTAAATTAAAACCTTACAATCAGGAGTAATTTTGAACTAAATCTCCTTTGAATTTTCAACGAAGAAATTAAATACTGCATAGATGCATCCTCAGTTGATCAGCCAAGCCACATCTTTTGTCTCCCCTCTGGCCCTCTTGCTATTGAGGTTGAAAGAGTGTTGCAACAGTGTACAATATATCAATGGCGAACAGACACACACTAAAAATTAACAACACAAGCACAAAAAAAAGAAAAAAAATCCCATTAATTAATGAACTGATCCGTTGACACGGTCAAGAAATTGAAGCCCAAGGGTGTGACTATCGTGGAGCAAGAAGTGAACCACAATGGGCCGGTTTTTCTGAACATCGAGGATGCATAACTGAAGCTTCTTAAAGCTTGGGTTTTTCTAAGGTGTTCGAATTCAGCTTTGGGAACAAACATGGGAAGGCATATAAGATCAATGTAGATGCGTTTTGAGTAGAGAAAGAGATCAAAAGCATTAGAACAAAAGAAAATAGGTGAGGGAGGCTATGGTATGGGACTGGCATGTATGCATGCTCTCATAATGCATTATAACAATGTTAAGAGATATGATTGCAAGTGAGGAGTGAGCCCTATATAATAGGATATCACTGTGTTCAACTAACTACGTGATCAATTATATTGTTTTTAAATAAAAATAATGTCCTCTTTTTGCTTTACAATTCTGCTCATTTAATAATGTTTTATGTTTTATTACTTTTTTTTCATGAAATAATAAAAATTAAATTAGTAACAATTCCGAAGGCAATCAACACTGAAACCAAAAACTTAAATGTATACACATAATAACTGATACTGAAATTAAAAAAAGAAAGAAAAAAACACCAAAATTTTGAAGTTTAATTCTGTTACTCTAAACCCCATTCATTCATTAATTCATTGTACTCGTGTCCGTTGATTCCTTTGTTAGTGGAGCCATGTGATGTGGGTCACTGAACATCTCAACTTCAAGAAGATAGACGACGAGAATCAATCTGTACAGTGTTGAGTGTTCCTTCTTTTGCTTACAGCTCATCTACCTGACTACCTCTAAGGACACACATTTTTGTTTTACCTTAACCTTCAAGCATGAAGATTAATTCATTACCATATATTCGCATATTGCTACTTTCCTACACGATGGCCATTTTTTACTCTTAATATTTTACTCGTCGCGGGCTATATATTTGTGTAATTTTAAATTATTATTGTTATAAAAAAATTTATTAGTACTTACTAGTACTTATAATTCTTGATTATTATATATGTCAAAAAAATTAATTATTCCAAAATAAAATAAAAATTAAGAAATATATATATATATATAAGTATAACCGTTGATTGAAAAATTAAGAAATAAAATTGTATTGATATAGTTGTATATTTTATTACGGAAAAAAGTACAGTATCATGATTGTTGATCAAAACTAAATATCCAACCATGACAAACTACTTATATTGCAACTGTATTTTATAACAAATAGTATTCAATCAATAATTGTCACTGTGATGAATATATGTTAATTTTTTATTTTTATAAATATGATTAAATTTTAGTTTTAGGCTTCAACTTTTAGGGTCCAAAAAGCCTTACCTACCGACATCAAGGCTGGCATCCAATTTGGATCGAGGATGCAATAACTATGCAGTCACCTTCCAGCAATAGGCAACTCTCACAGTGTGGGGAATTTTGCAGAAATAGTCCCACTAACTAGTAATACGTGTCTCAAAACTAGAGCATGCAACACTGAATTGGAGGACCATGTATGCATGTACACATACATATGGGGAAAAATGAAATCCATAATCAAACTATTAATATTGATTTGCATCATTTTATTAAAAACACCCACCATATTAATGTCAGCTCTTTCCCATCCTCAATTGTCATATACATGCACGTACGATTTTTTGATAAAGCGATTTGGCATATTGAATTTCTCATGTGTCTACTCTTCTTGCAAAAAAGCATTTTTTTTTTCCTTTTTCAGCATGAATGATTCATTTGTAGTGTTTTTAGCTTTTTTCTTTTTTTTTTTTTATTATGAGAGATAATATCAAGTGAGCACTATCAGTATTTTCTTGTTGAAGCCTTTCTTTTTTTTGCACAAAGTAAGCAATGAACTCATTAAGAGTTCACTTATCATTTTGTGTATTGTAACTCACTACAAATTGACCGCATTGTATAGGAAGAAAAATGAGAATCAAGTGCACAAGCAAATCATCATATAACTCTAACTTTAGTACCTTGAGTTTTCTAGCAAGATTAGACATCGCAATAACGTACTCCATTATGTTCTCCTTTCTTTTATACTTCATGATTACGAGTTTTGCTAATTGTTACTTGTTTCTGCCTTTTCACATCGTGCTCTCAGTAATAGAACCTCGAAACACCTTCGGAATGAAATGTTTCATGATCATCAGACTCATGCAGTTAGAGCGCTATCACTATTCTATGTAATCCAAATTTGGATTTTTCGGAGTGGAAGTGAATTTTTCCATCGCCTTAGCGCAGGGTCTACATCCATGCAACCAAGAACAATTTTCACATTCTCCTTATATAATTTAAAGTTCATTTCGTCCAACATAGGAATCATGTTCACTTGAGTAGCTTACTTAACAGTAGTAGCAAAAACTAAACTGTATAGAGAACAAATAAGATAGCATATTTAACATTCACGTCATATCAAATGCATAATTAAAATAAAATGCATATACATGACATTAACAAACAATTCAGACCAACGTGGACTCATTTACAAAACACCTAGCACAATATTAACATTTGATCTTTGGACCAAATATTAATTTATAAGTGGTACTCTCAACGCAACAATCAAACATTGACAATAAATCATGTCAAACTATAGTCTTCTTTTGGACCGATTACTATTAACATGAAAATCTTTATAATCGTCATATATTTATCACCATATGTATTATTATTTGGCCAAATAATAATCTTCCTTTGGACCAATGTTTATCCAATTTTCGTCCATGATCGAGCATGACCTGAGTCATTCTTATGTGTGGATGCGTCTATCTTTCAAATTGAAGTTACAACATGCATGATTTGTAGTGGGGTACCTCATTCGAATTATAATTATTTAACCTTATTCTCTCACCGGAGTACTAGGCTAGCTGCTTAAGAATTAAGATTATTTTCTCTCTGTCCAAATCCAAATTACCTTACCTTTCACCAGTTAACAATGAATGTGATGTGGTTAATTAATGGATTGAATGCTTCACATTATCTCTTCCTCACGCGCAGAGTGCAGACAATATATTCAATGAATGGATCGGAAATGTCACATTCAGAGTCAGGTCTTAGGCCATACGAAAACTGATTCAAAGTGTTACTCATTTAATAAAAAGATACTTATCAATTGAGACCATTTCTATTCGTATGTGATATTGTCCAAAAAGAACGTACATATATTAATGCAATGATAAAAGAGATTATGAGTACGCTATGGCTCCACTTTTTAGCAGCATCAGTCCTTTGGTTAGTAATTGCAAGGGTCTTAAAAGTAATAATGCACAATCACCTTCAATACACTTTTTAATTCATGAGGTGTTAGCTAGCTATATACCATGATAAAGTGAAGCTGCCATACGTAAAGAAAAGAAAAGGAGAGAGAGAGAGAGAGATTAATATCACACGAGAATGAAAAAGCTATAGAAACTTTTGGCTCGAGTCCTATTCCTAATTTGACTAACAATGGTACAAGGTATTTAAAGTCAGTGACTAGCTGACCAACATACAGCTGCCAATAACCAAATCACAGAAAATAAAATAAAAAATAGTTATATTAGCTTATTAATATAAGATCTTGGTCTTGGTTTATGGCACGTTGTAATTAAGGGGAACTTGTGTCACTTATTTTCAGACTGGTGCACTTGACCAATAGATTAATTGTATCTCCTCATCACATGTGCCTAGTGTAGTGATGTAGTCTATTTATGAGTGCGTGAAGAATTGAAATGTCTCTTTGGAGGAAAACTTTTCAACTTGTATTTAGATGCAATATATTCAGGTGGATATATATGAAAACCATCAAGATGGATTCTGTTGCTGGGTGGTATAGAACATACAGGGAGTATATTTCTTATCAATTTCTCATTTTATCAAATCAAACTTTGATTATTTGCTGCTAGTGTGTCATGTAAATGATGTAACAGCGAGGAAGCTATGTTCCTTAATTTAATTTCTCTATGCTTCGGAAGGCATTAGATGTGTAGGTCTCATGTTTTGTATAATATATTTGTGGTATGTCTGGATATTAAAACTGACATACTGTATGTGTCTTTTATTTGGTGGGGGAATTATGCTTTCATTGTCCTAAACTATAGATTCTTTGTATTTCTTATGCTGAAAGCAGCATTTCATATATGTTGTCATTCGGCTTTTTCTTTCATTAATGAGATTTCCTTTGCTTATAATTTTTTTTTTGATATTTCATGAAACTTTACATTTTAATTTTATTTAACTAATTTGTATATAATTAAGGAAAAATTTATTAATCCATTCTTCTTCTTTTTTGGTTTATTGCTATCAAATAATTTTAATATATATATATATATATATATATTAAATGAAAACGTATGTAGGTCATATGTTTATAATACCTACCCAAAAAATAATCATAAAACAACTTATTATATTAGATTTCCATTCCAAGACAATGTGCAAGAAAAAAAAAAAGCTTGGTGCATGACTTGGTAAGTTGTACTCATTTCAATTTTTTGTTAATAAATTTAATTTTTCTGTTAAACAAGCATGTAAGAAAAATAAAATAAAAACGCAAAGCAGGCCATTCTAGAAGGAGTTCTACTTCCTACACCAGCACTTTTGCTTATACACCCAACACTGAATAGTGTAATACCGAAAATACCCTTTTTAAAAATGCTTAACTCTGGACAATGTTTTTTTTTCCGCATACACCCAACACACGCACTTTCTTCTTTCTTCCCTGTCATTCCGTTGTGCCGTTCATCTCCGTGGTGGCCATTGATTTCCATTAGGCAAGCTAGAAGTTGGGCAGTTGCAGCTAGAGCACAGTTGAAAGTCAGAAGTTTCGCCATTGTCGTCCAGGAAAGTTTTTGCTTTGATTTTTGTTTACTGTCGTTTACGTTGATTTGGGAAAATATTGGGTGTTCATGGATACTGATTGACAATCTATAAGGAAAAGCGGAATGGATAATATGGAAAACATCGTACGGATTGTCAATCCGTAAGGGTCATACGGATTGGCAATCAATATAACCTATCAATAATCATAGTACAGGTGCAGGAAATGTACCTCCAACGAAGCTCTGACCAACAAAAATCACCGAACCACCACGAATGACGACCACCTCCGCTACCACCAACCAGAGATGAAAAATCGCAACTGAACAACGATCGCATCCAAGGAAAAATGAAAAAAAAATTTGTTGCTGGGTGTATCTGTTGTAACCAACAAAAATGAAGGGCATTTTTGAAATTCAAAAATTTTGTTGGGTGTATAAGGAAAAGCACTGGTGTAGGAAGTTAAACACTTCTAGAAGCCTATGCCACTTGCACTTCTGGTGTCGGCCAAGATAGTCCATGTCATCGATTTGGGCCTCAAACAAGGGATGTAGTGGCAGACGCTGATGCAGGCAGGGCCATGTGGAACGTAAGAGAAATTAGCCAATGGTCTTAGGTCTATTATCTAAGAAATTATTAGTATCCTAAGTATTAATTTTTTTTTTCTTTGAACAATCTTAAATATTAATGATATATTTAGAATTTGATTATGTTTGGAAACAGAAAAGACTCATCATTAATTTTAATTGGGTTGATAGAATTATTTTTTTTTGTAAATTGTAACATTTAATGATAAAATTAATTTTAATTTCAATATTTTGTCCATTTTTTTTGTTGGAGCAATATTTGGTCTGTTGTTAGTGTTGAAGTAAAAAATGCAACAGTTACTTAATTTTTTTATATAGACATTATAACAAAAAAAAATTGTTTTCACATCTTTCCCTTCTCTTGATCTTTTCTCTTCTTCTTCCTCATCTTTCTATCATTTTTTCAACATTTGAGTTCAACGGTTGCAGTGAAAAATCAACGTGTAATTCTCTTAATTTCCAGGTTCCATTGATTCATTATTTCCTTATATTTATTTTATAATATTTCTATTTATAAAATTTATTATACTCTTTTGATTTTATTTTATTCTTATACTTTATAAAATGACAAATAAAAAAATATGACTTTGGTTTTGAAAAATTAAAGAAAAAGAGAAAAGTTGATAAATTGTTTCAATCTCAACATGGTGCACTTGACAAATTTATTAGAAAATTATTCATAGTTGATGTTAAAAAATACTATTAGTTTTAATTCCAATGAAAAGCAAGTAGAAGATAAAGATTTAAATGATAATATTTTATTGAAAGAAAATATTGATGATAGTATCACCTCAAATGAAGCTTTTGGAAATATTTATAATCCAAGAAAATGGAAAATTATTGATGAAAAATTCAGAGCTATAATGATAGAAAAAGGTGCAATTAGATTTAATGATTTACAATTTTCAAAAGATAAAAATAGTAGACATTTTAATTAATCTTTTTATCAAAGGATGTTTCCAAATGGAGAGAAATATGATAGAAAATGACCAGTTTACTCTAGAGATTTAGATAAATTTTATTGTTTTTGTTATAAGTTATTTTCTTCAAGCGGTATTAGTCAATTAGTAAATGAAGGAACTAGTGATTGGAAAAATCTTAGTTCCAAACTCAAAAGTCATGATCATATTAGTAATATGACAAGATGGATTGAACTGGAAAAAAGACTATTGATCAAAATTTACAAGAACAAATTAATAAAAAAAAGAATAGTTGGAAAAAAGTTTTAGTTAGGATTATAGCTATAGTCAAAAATCTTTCTAGACAAATTTTGTTTTTCATGAGACAAATGAGAAAATATATGAAAAAAATAATGGTAACTTTTTGAGTTTGATTGAAATACTTGTAGAATTTGATCCGATTATAGAAGAACATTCATAAAAATAGTAAAATTCGTGCTCATTACTTAAGTAATATTATACAAAATAAACTTATAGAATTGTTAGCCTTACAAATAAAATAAAAAAAAGTTAAAGATGCAAAATTTTTTTTGTTATTCTTGATTGTATACCTGATGTAAGTCATCAAGAACAAATGACTCTTATTTTGAGATGTGTTGATACAATAAATTATCCAGTAAAAATAGAAGGGTACTTTTTAGAGTTTTTATAAGTTTATGACACATCAGGTAAAGATCTTTTTGATGAGCTTATTAATGTTTTGAAGAAGAAAAAAATATGATTTTGATATTGATGATAAGGGGACAAGGGTATGATAATGGATCTAACATAAAGGGCAAAAATCAAGGTGTACAAAAAAGATTATTAGATATAAATTCTAGAGCATTTTATATATCATGTGGATGTCACAACTTGAATTTAGTTCTATGTGATATGACTAATTTATCTCCTAGGGATATTTCATATTTTGGAGTTTTGAAATGTATTTATGCTTTATTTGCTTAATCCACCAAAAGATGGAATTTTTTGCAAGATAATGTATGTAAATTTATGGTTAAATCATTATCTCAAACTTGATGGTAAAGTAGAATTAAAAGTGTCAAAGCAATAAAATTTCAAGCACCAAAAATAAGAGACGTTTTGCTTCAATTATCAAAATGTTGTGAAGATCGTAATATTATATAAAAGTGAAGCCATGTGTTAAGCAACTTATGAGATTGAAATTTTTGAATTTTTATTAGGAATCACTGCTACACAGGCGGTCTTTAACGACGGTTGTTGGAGGTCATCAATGACGGTTCATCAACCGTCTTTGAATCCTGCGTAGTTGAAAATCATGGTCTTCAACGACGGTTACAGAACCGTCTTTGTTTCCACTTTTTTACAACGGTTATTTTGGACAATCGTCTTAGTTTAAAATAAATGTTTTTTTTCAACAAACATACTTTCAAAGACAGTTGTAACAAACAACCGTCTTAGAAACTAAGATACGAAGACGGTTGTTGTGGAGAACCGTCTTCGTATGTAGTGTTTTTTTCCACACAAAGTTTCAAAGAAGGTTTATGAACAACAACCGTCTTTGAAAGTTTGAAACGAAGATGGTTTAACGTAACAACCGTCTTTGAAAATTGTATACGAAGACGGTTTTGTGTAACAACCGTCTTCAAAAGTGGGATACGAAGACAGTTTTCACCAACAACCGTCTTTGATAGTGGGATACGAAGACGGTTTAACGTAAAAATCGTCTTTGAAAATTGTATACGAAGACGGTTTTGTGTAACAACTGTCTTCAAAAGTAGGATACGAAGACGGTTTTCACCAACAAACCGTCTTTGATAGTGGGATACGAAGATGGTTTAACGTAACAACCGTCTTTGAAAATTGTATACGAAGACGATTTTGTGTAACAACCGTTTTTTAAAGTTGGATACGAAGACGATTTTATGAGTTAACCGTCTTTGAATATCCCAAATGTGTGTTTATTTTTATGAGTTTCTAAGACGGTTGGTGTCAAGAACCGTCTTAGAAAGTGTGCTACGAAGACAATTTTTGGTAAACAACCGTCTTTAAAAACAATATTCAAAGACGGTTTTACTTGAACAACCGTCTTTGAATCTGTCATTTTAGGACGTTTCTTCTATAACCATCGTTGATTAGCTGGTTTTTTTAACATTATTATTTAATTTTATAATAAAATAAATAATAAATAATTGTTAATATTTAATAAATTAATGCTATAAATTTAAATAGAACTTTAAAATTTATATTATTGTAACATTTAAAATACAAATACACAAAAAATGAACAACACAAATATTAGAATAGTTATTTTAGTGTATAAAATGTATGTTGAAATGTGAAAATATAATACAGATTTTATTGAAAAAAGGTGTAGTAATATTTCTCCTTTCCATTTATATAATCAAGGCCAATACGTGTGGGTGCTGCAAACAATTGTGAACACGGACTCGGGGTAGTACAGTCGGTTGGATATGCCTCGAGCCGTCTGATTGAGAGTCAATCATAGTGTGTTTGTTGGATGAATAACAGTGGTGAACACGAACTTGGTGATTTCTTGGCTAGATAGTGTAATTGCCATGCACGTTAACAACCAAAATAACTTCCTTGTCTTCGGAGTCTTCACACCAAGAATTTTGTACAACGGCATCAACAAACTCTTTCAGAGTATCAAATTCCTCATGATGCACTGATGTCTTCTTTACCAGGCAAATAATCTGTTCAATTACACTGATGGATGGCAAATGAGAAAATTAAGTTTGTAAGGATTTGAAATCATCACAATTGTAACTCAACAACCTAAAGACATTTCAAGTTTATATAAAGATTGAATGTTCGGATCAAAGTATTCATCATGCATTATTTTTACTAATTTTCATCACTTGTATCAAATAAATTTTTTTGAAAATTTATCCCTCTAGTTTTCAACAAATTCATGTAAAGTAGACCCATGTCATATGACACTCTTGTTGATTTGGAACTGATCCACATCATCACCATGTCAGTAGAGATAGTGCAACACCAGCAAACATGAGCCCCATAAGCAAAGATGTTGGCGTGCCAGCTAGTTTTGCAAATGTGGCACTATCGTTGCTGACAAATAAATAATGGGGCACATGGAAGACTGAATTTATTTTCATCAATTTGAATTTTGAAAAATATGAGAGTAATACTATTGAAGTTGGAACTATGGGGACCAAAAAGAAGTTGTTTGAAGCTAGAGGGACCAAAAGTGTAATTAATGCACAATTTTTTGCTCTTCATAATTCCTTTTAGTTCTACTGTAGTACTGTGTAGCTTAAACTAATAAGAGGCAATTGATAAAAGATCATTATCAATTTCACTGAATGAGTTGTCACAATGATTTTTTGTGAAAAAAATCTTAGTAAAGCAGTCTCATAGGTACAAACCTCCTTGTACATATTGGCAGTCTCATTGTAGAACTGATTTTTTGAATATCCCATTTTTCTTAGACAACCGAAATAGCATAGGCACTTTTGAGCTGCATCAAAGCAAAAAACAAAGCTTGATTAACGTTATTGATATAAGTGTATATCTCTTTTATGACAGATTAGGAAACACAGAAAAAATTATAATTACACTGAAAGTATTGAACCTGGACCCTTTTATTTTACACTTATAGGAGATGTACAAACTGATTTTCATTTGAATATGACCATATCATACACAATGATTCAGGTAGTGTTTAACCTTACTTTTTTTAAGCTTCTCTTCTCTTTTAAAAGACAAGCCAAGGCAAACAAACCTAGAAAAGCTCTTGAAATAAAAGTAACATTTTTTAATACAACCCAATAAACACTGACAATTGTTTGGTCTGGATGAAGGGACTAATCCCCCGCAAAGTAGCAAACTATGATTTGAGTTTCTACAAAGAATGGCACCAACATTTAGTATCTGCTAGAATGAGATCCCTGCGCTTTACCAATAACCTCTGATAACAACCTTGTTTTTGTCAATGTTTTTTATCTAGTGTTATTCTTCCAAACAAAAACTTCTCTAGTGTTGCTCCTAGACCTAGTGGATTCTTATTGATAACAACCTTGTTTTTGTCAATGTTTTTTATCAGCATGGTGCTTGTATGTGTAGGATTAGTGCCACTGCTAGTGCTAGTATCAACTAATGGTATGGCACCTTTGAAGGGGAAGACCCTATTATTGGGTTTTGTGAAAGGAAGGTTATTGGTTTGATCAATGTTTACAATGGTGCCAGCCACGATTCTTTCTGAAGGAGATGATCCACCAATAATGTCATGCATGAAAAATGTGATTGTCAGGTCTAGAGCATTCCCCTCAGTGAGGATAATGTGCCTTAGAGTGATCCCAAAGAGGGAGAAGTGGAGTATTATGGCTTTCAAGGGAAAATATGTGAAGGGGAGCTTTTTGGTCATTTTGCCTTTTTCTGCAAGTTAGCGGGGATTCATATGTTGGCTTTGAATAAAGAAAGGGGAAAAATGATATCTGGTTGGTTGCTTTGAAGAAGGATGGACTTGTAAGACTATAGTTTTATGGGGAGATTGGATTGTGTGAATGATATATACAAATGCATTGATTATTGGAGATTAATTGAACTATTGGAGTTGTTGATTACCGAATCTGCTCTCGGTAGTGGAGTTGCTAATGCTGTACATGTATCCTACAATTGCCTCTTAACCCCAAGTCGTTGTGTGTCCTAGCTCCCAAGTGAGGATAAAGTTAGCTTATGTTCTATAATTATTTAAAAAGAAAAAAAAAGTTGGGTGTTTTGTGAGAATTGAGATAGTGTGAAGCTTTTTTAAGTATAATTAAGATATGTGATATTAACATTTTAAGTATTACTGTAGGAAATACAAGGGTAACAAAATTAAATAAAAATAAAAAATAATCTAATCACACAAAAAATTCTGGATCTATCATGGAGACTGTATACATGATCATGTCTCTTGTATGGGCCATTGGGCCGTATTTACATTAAGCTTTTTAGGTAAGTATGCCTAATATTTGGGATTAACTTTCTATATCAGCTAATTTTCTAATACACCCAATATGCACAGTGTAATACCGATTTTATCTTTCTCGTAATCCGTAACAGATTGTCGATCAGTATGAGTCATATGGATTGGCAATCCATATGACTAATACAGATTGTCGATCCGTAAGAGTCATATGGATTATCAATCTATATGACTCATATGGATTGTTAATCCATATGACTCATACGGATTGTTAATCCGTATGAGTTATATGGATTGGCAATCCATATGGCTCTTACGAATCGGTCAATCCATATGACTCATACGGATTGTCGATCCGTAAGAGTCATATGGATTGTCAATCCATATGTCTCATACGGATTGTCAATCTGTAAGAGGATAAAGTTGGAAATAAAAAAAAAATATGCTAGATGTATTAGAAAAAGTGCTGATATAAGACGCAGGACTCCTAATATTTTTACCAAAAAAATATGTTTGCTTAACATGAAAGCATATGCTAGCTTGGACTATTTAACACTAAGTGAAATAAAAATAAAAGAGAGAAAAATATAACTAACATAGATAATATGATGTGATTGGAAGAGAGAAATAAAAATGATGAGTGTTAATTAGGTATTTGAAAAATGAGGTGTTTGGTCTAAAAAAATAAAGTGTTTAAAACTCATTACTCAATCGAAAGTGGTGTTTCTTTTATTTTATTGTTGTAATGTGGGATTCAAATACAGGGAAAAAAAATTAAATCCTCTTTATAAAGATGCTCCCATAAACTTAGAATAGCTTATAGTAATAAGTTAAAAAAAAAATATTGAGAGGCTATAAGTTATTTCTAGCTAGAAAATCATCCAAACACGTGTATAAGTACAAATATCATGATGTAAGCTTAAAAAAATTATAAGTTTTTTTTCTTCGAAACGTTAGCTAAATTTAATTTATTATAGAGAAATAATTAATTATTTTTTATGTATTTAAAAAAATTAAAGCCAAGCGATAATGTCTTCAAGCACATTTCAAACGTAGACTGTTTTCATCTTATAATATGTATGCAGCTTCATTACACAATAGAAACCAGGTCAATTCACCTCCTGGAAAAGTAAAATTGGATTTGGTTAAAGTTAAACAGTAGTTTGCTTAGCTCTCTGGCTAACACTACAACAAAAATCGTTATTTCCGACGGACAAAATCCGTCGATAAAACGCTCGTAAGAAATGTTGGCCGTCGGAAGTTTTTTCGTCCGTCGGAAATTTCCGACGGAAATATCCGTCGGTAATCACGCGTGGGAAATTTCCGACAGATAAATCCGTCGGAAATACACGTACAAGCGCTTTATACATCGACACCTTCTAAGACGATTTTTAAAATAATCGTCTTAGAATGTAATTTTAAAAGAAAAAAATTGAGGATTCTAAGACGGTTTTTTTCAGAACCGTCTTAGAGTGTGTTTTAAAAAAAAAAATCAAATTGTATTTTTTTCATTCAATGCTTACACACATTCAATGTCTATTAACTATATTTTTAATTTACAAAATCAACAAAGCAATCCAATATAAACAAGGTTACACAACTAATCAAAATCTAATCAAAATCAACAAAAGTTATTACAAAGAAACACAATATAAACATTCTTACAAACAAAGCAATCCAATATATGCAGGGGAAGGGATTGAATACAGAATGAACCATAGGGATTGATCC
>PYAF01004758.1:2508-19240 GCA_007407185.1 Glycine tomentella
GACTTTTCAGTGTGCTTTGTCCTCACTCACACACTTCCTGAGAAACTTCCCAGGAGGTCACCCATCCCAAGATTGCTCCAAGTCAAGCACGCTTAACTATGGAGTTCTTATGTTATGGGCTACCGAAAAGTAGATGCACCTTGTTGGTATAGGTAGTACCTATTAAATCCTTTAAGTTATCCTTAACTGTACAGTCCCACACCTGCACAGCCTCTGGATCCCTCTCGTTCGGGTGTGTATTCGATTCATTCATGTACCCCTCCCGCTGGAAGCCTGCCAGGAGCCGCTCCTTGTCCGTGCCTCACTGCACCGGCGATCACTCCCCGCCCTCGTCAGCGCCCGGGATGTT
Organism: Glycine tomentella; assembly: GCA_007407185.1. Lineage (NCBI taxonomy): Eukaryota > Viridiplantae > Streptophyta > Magnoliopsida > Fabales > Fabaceae > Glycine > Glycine tomentella. The sequence goes on from PYAF01004758.1 coordinate 2,858, forward strand.
ACATACACAATGCAATTAGAACAAAATTTGATGACATAATGTTTCATTTTAGGCCAAAGGAAATGTTCATGCAATATATATAAAGTCTTTTCTACCCCAAAATGTCCCATTAACCCCCCTTTATGAGCTTCACAAATCATCAGTTCACGCAAAGAACTTTGAACGAAACACAATCATTTATTTTTAAACAAATATTTGTCATACCTAAAGAAAGCTTGGTGAGACCCCTTTGCACACAACTCAAACAATTTAGAGAAGTCATGGTCTTGAGAATACAAGTCCTTTATGAGATCAAATCCAAACATCTTGGTTTCAAGCATGGAGATTAAAACATATCTCCTTGAAAGTGCATTGGCCACAACATTAGCCTTGGCTTGTTTGTGTTTAATCACATAAGAAAATTGTTCCAAGAACTCTACTTATTTGGCATGCCTCTTATTAAGCTTTCCTTAGTTTTTCAAATGTTTGAGTTGAAAACAATATGAACGCACACAATTAATCAAGAGGGGGGATGAATTGGTTAAAACAAGGTCTTTTAAAATTTCTTTGAAACAGGCAGTAGATTTAGGAAAGTATCACAAGGGAACTCTTTTAAAACAAACTTTCAGTCAATCAAGACTCACCCTCCACAGAAAACAATAGCAGAAAATGTTTATATATTGATCTTGCAAAGATTATCCAAAAGACTAGCAATCAATGACATTAAGAAGAGATTAAAAGAACACCAAGAACTATACTAGTTCACTCCTCAACAAGAGAATCTACATCCAGTTTCTTCTAACCAAACCTTGACTAGAGTTCCATTATTAACAAAAATTTGTTCTTTTACAAGCTTACAAAAGATCACCCTTTATCAACCCTAGATAAAGAACCAAAATCTAAACACCCTTTAGACCTCTAATGATCAAGACATAGAGAAACCCTTCTCTACTCCTCCCTCTAAAGAACCCTACTCTAGACAAGCTTGAAGAACCCTTATGTAATATCAACTAACAAGCTATAAATGTAAAAATGAATTACAACTAGAGTTTAGAGGAGAGATACAACCTTATGGTCCAAACAATGAAAATGCAAGTGTTTATCAATTTGGAATCAAGTTGAAAGAAAGAAAGTTTCAGACCAAGCTCTCCAAGAAACTCCTTTCAAATCTTGTCCAAATAGAATTCAATCAATGATGCATGAAGATCTTTGAATTATGGTAAAAGAGATTTGTTACTCAGTGTATCTTTTCTCAATTTCAGAAGACTTTTGAAAATAGTGAAAATTTCAAATTTTGATATGTTGTGCAAATCAAAAAACCAAATAGCTTTTTATAGAAAACTATTTCAACTAAATGTAATTGATTAAATCGTCCATGTAATCGATCAATTAATATCATATTTAATCGATTAAAGTGTTCTTTGTTCTTTCTGGAAAAGATACATGAGCAAAGTAATCAATTAAACCGCTATGTAATTGATTACCACAGACAGTCTAGCTTAAAAAATGTGCTAATGTAATCAATTACGATTGGATGGTGATCGATTAACTCAGGAAGACTTATTCTGTGTCTTGCACTGTGTAATTGATTATCATTACCTCGTAATCGATTAATTAGTTCTTCACGGCTTAAGTAACAGATTACCATATTCTGGTAATCAATTAAGTCAGTGTACAAAGTGGTTTTTCCAAAACTTAACCATGAGTACTTGGCATCTTATGCAAAGGGGAAAAGCTTAAGCTTTTTCACAAATCATGTGACTTGATAAAAACCATGTATGCATGCCAATGAATGATGTTTATGCAATGCAAGGGATCATAGGATGAAGCTCTTAAGCAAATAACAAATTACAGATGCCTTCAATTGAATGGCGTGTAAAAAGCTAAAATATGTCTAAGATAAATGGCCTCATCATCTTGATCTTCTTCAAGCTCTCTCTGTATCTAACATTCTCCCCCTTTTTGGCTTTGATTATGCCAAACTTCAATTGAACATATTTAGCCTGCATGTTCTATTTAAGGGATGAATGCTAGGAGCTTTATACTTGAAATCTTAAATCAATTTAGCTTTTTGCCAAGAACAAATGTCAAGCATACTTTGCATAAACATTGTACATTCATTATATATCTCCCCCTGTAACATCCTCAAAATTATATTATAAGTTATATTTATGATTTAATTATTGAAGTAGGATGATAGTTGGATACAAGAAGAATAGGATAAATTTTATTTGAACATAAGTTGCCAAAATCTTCCATTTCTGCCACCCGAATTGAAAAATTTATTTCTCTCTCAATTCCTATCTAGATTTAGTGTATGATATATGGAATTAAAGATATAGATGTCTACTACAACATATCAAAATTTCATAAAAATATAATTTGTGTACTTCTTGTAGTAATTAAAACATTAAGAGATGTCAGTGTGGAATTTCTCAGCTTGTTGGTGATATTTCTTTGTCAAGACGCATCAAAAACAATTTTACTAAGCTAATTCTGCAGCACAGAGCTAACCTAGGTCGACTTAGAGACACGATCAATATGGTTCTAGCTTCAAATCATTGGTAATAATAAGGGGGGGTTTTGTCAAACAGTTGGTATGCGTAAAGTAAAACATGCAAGAACACAAACTAAAATTAAAGAACAATGCAAAAATTAACAAGACTATCAAGGAGTAAAGTAAAATCGATTAGAAAGCATCAATCCAATTCACCAACCCAAGCTATTTGAATCATCATCATACCCATAAGTTGATTCTAACATGAACATTCATGCAATCTCAATAGAAGCAGTTCAATCGATTCTACTCCTAAATTGATTGAAACCACAACCCTAACTGAAATATCATTCAATTAATCTTGTGATTAGCATTTGAAATTAAGACATGAATCCATAATCCTAATTCACTTTCAATCCTAAATGCATTCATAATCATGAAAACATAATAGAAATTGAAGAAGAAGGTGAACATTCAAGTAGAATTCGAAATACCGAACCGGAACTCCAATTCTTCTCTTGCTTGAGTTAGATCCTTGGATTGATTAATGATTTAGCCTTCCATGATGATAACCAAGGAAAGCCCCATGAAATGAGTGCAGAAAAATGGAAGAATAGAAAAATGGAAATGAAGAAGATGAAGAACACTTGAGAGAAAATGAAGAACAAACTTTTGATTCTAAAAACTAAAGAAAAGAAATGTAAAACTTGTTTATTGAATTGTAAAGTGTGCTGTCCAAGTTTTCACTAAAGTCACTAATATATTAGTGACTAAGTTCTGAAAATAGAATGGGCCATAAACAAATCCAACAATCTAATTATTTACTATTTACAACAATGAAAATCAAATTCGCAGCCCAAAATTACAAGTTCAGAGGTGCTAACTTCGAAGCTCAAAATGACCCTCAAAATGATAGAATTGGCCTCGGACTATTTCTAGCAAACTTTTAGATCTTTTCATTATCTTTCGAAGGACTCCTAGAATGCTCCATTCGGAGATTAGTAGCACTCTATATTCCCTGCACAAGTCAGATACATTAAGTGAGCAAAAATCCGAAAATGCGCTACAATTAGCAATTAAGCCTACTTACTTATCTAGGCTAAAAACTGAATTAGAATGGAAAAATGAAAGTCCAAAAGAGGTCAAACAAGCTAAGAATGATAGACAAAAATTTAACTAAAATCACTCTACCATCTGGCAGTTTTGAGGTCCAGATTAAAAATGTTATAGCCAGAGTTTTATAACTCCAAATAATGCATGTGATGCCTTATTAGAAAGTTTAGGAAGTATAGTTTAATATACTAGAAGAGGAGAATTTTTGGAATAGTAGATTGGTACAGAATAAACAATGAGTGAACCCCATCTGGTTAAGTGTTTCTAGCCCTTTGGACCTTTTGGATTGGACACAACTTGTAACTCATGGATTTTGGCCCAAGGAAATAAAATCTTCAGCCCCAAAAGGATGACAACTCAGAGGTTTGATCAGTCCAATATCAATCCACGTGAATATAATCCTTCAATAAGACAAAGAATGCACTTAAACAACAAGCCAAATGCAAAGTTTGAAAATATAAGCTGCTGTAAAATATTTTTGCTGAAGTGAAAAGATTTAATTAAGGCTTTTTGTGTGCACGTGGAACAATTTAAACCAAGCAATTGCATTCCCTTGCTCATTCAAGATCCATGTAGAAGCCATTTGCCCCCAAGTCAATGATTAAAAGAATCAAGATAAGGCTTAATGCTAAATATCTTCCAATGAAATGATTACCTAGTTAAAACCTAACTAAACTAACTTCTAAAATGAGTTTTAAGCCAACTAAAACCCTTAAAACTGAACAAATTAAAGTAGTATAAATAGCCTTGGCATTTAAAAATTTCTGCACGTAAAATTTCAGCTCTAAAATCTATCATACTACCACTTGCTCCTGCACCAAGCTTTCTATTTTCTACCACCTTTGTTTGCTTTAACCATGCACCACCTCACCAATCAGCCATTTTCTTTTTCAAGACCTCATTTCTTAGAGTATTTTCTCTAGGAAGACAGCTCTTACTTCATTTCTTCTCAAGAATCAAACTCACTTGAGGTAGGCTAGGCTTCAATCTTTAGTTAAGAATTTATTTGGGCTAATGTACATATTTATGGATATTATTTAGGCTGAATTTCATCTCATTTGAAGGTTATTTTATGTTATGGAAATATTGATTTAAACCATAGGATAGGTCATGATTTATAGGCTGAAATTTTAGTGATGTTTGGGATTATATCTAGTGATTTTGATGATATTTGGGTTGTTTTTATTATTTGGACTGCAACCCGACATCCCAACTATACCAACCCAACCACAATCATTCAGCTATGCCAACCCGGCCACAACCATTCAGCTATACCAACCCGGCATCCCAGCTATACCAGCCCGGCATCCCAGCCCGGCTACAACCATCCCAACAACCCATCTCGACTACAACATGGAATTAGGAATTTTTCTTGTGAAAGTTTTGAGGAATTAGAAATTATTCGAAAGATATACTATGGTTTATTAGTTAGATTACTAACATGATTTTTTTGTATCTTGAGGATATTCAATGGTCATGCCTAAGTTGGTAATGGTCTTATTTAAATAAGGTATGGTGGCTTAACCATACTTGTGGTACGTATGATGTTATAATAACAACATTTTTCCATAAGATGGTCTGTATTTTGCTTATGGATTTTATTATGAATGGATTTTGATTGATGATATGTTGATTTATGTTTCCAAGTCCAGTACGAGATTTGTGAAACAGTATTTGATATTACATACAGTACGATATGTAGTGACCAGGTGCAGATACATGGAATAAATCATGCATGCTTGCGTAAGACGATCGCAGAGTCTACAACTAATACGAGGTGTAGCTACATAAAGTACGATATGTAGTGATCAGGTCCAGATACATGGAATAAATCATGCATATTTGCGTAAAACGATCGCAGAGTCTACATCCAGTACAAGGTATATCTACATACAGTACGATATGTAGAGGCCATGTGCACCCTGGGAAAATTCATTTCATGCATTCATATAGTTGCATAATTCTTGGGTGGATTTATTTGGTTATATTGAGGATTTAAAACGTACTAACGTGTTTGGTGCTTTAGATTTTGCCTACTGACAAATTTGATTTCTCACTAGATTTTGCTTCATGTTTTGTTTCTAGATGGGCTCAATCATCATATTCCTTGATGCACTAGATCTGGGGTGGTACATCGATGAGGAGAGGAACTGTTATGTAGTAACCATGCACCCAATTATATGTGCATATATTTATTTGGGCACTCATTTTCTAGTTTTGTACTTAATGGACTGTTTAATCCTAATGACCCATTACTACAGTTCGCTCCTACCTGTTCACAGCGACTTATGGAACCAATTAACTTGGTTAGCGAAGAGAAGAGCTTTGGAGAGAACTTTTAAAGTGAAGATATGGGTTGTAGGTTTTTGTATATAAATAATAATCCTAACTAGTGTGGCTAAGATGTTTTCCAGTAGTTATTTTCTTTGGTATGTGAGTCAATCAAACGAAGGGAGCTATGTAAAAATGAACTATGCTGCTTTCATATATATCAGTTTAGCAACTTATATAACTTCTAAAATTTATATGTTTCAAAATTTATGTCAGGATCCGTTCCATAAAATAAAATAGTAATATCTAATGATTCTTAAAAATTTAACCCAAACAAAAATATAATATCTAGAATAATTTTAGGTTATTACACCCCCTATCTTAGGTAATTTTATATTAAGTTCAGATAAAAGCAATGAACAATTCTGAGTTAATATCATGTGATTTTTAATAATTGAACATTTCTATATATCTTCATTTTTCTCCCCTTTTTGACTTATCAATGACAAAATGTACCAGTGAAAAAAAAAGATAAGCAAGGAAGATATAAACAACAAAAATAAGAGTTTTATTCATTAATCATGAAGTACAGTCACTAAAATTGAGCGTAATCGATTAATTCGTAGTGTAATCGATTACTCAGAGAGATTTGAAAACAGATTTAGCTCTCAAATGTAAAGTAATCGATTAAAACGTTGTGTAATTGATTACAGAGATTTTGATTCAGAAATAGCTTTTAAGTAGTAAGTAATTGATTAAAATGTTGTGTAATCAATTACTCCAGATAATTTTCATTTTTGGATTTTATTAAAACATCAAGTAATCGATTAATTCATTAGAGTAATCGATTACTCTAACAAAGTTTTGCTTCTAAATTGTCTCTAAACCTCAAAAAAGTGATTATTTCGTATGATAATCGATTAATTCAGACAATTTTGCAGATTGAGCAGTGTATTTCATCAGGATTTCCAATTTCAATCATATGAGATGCATAGCCAATTTTAAGTGGTAAATCATGTAGAAAGGAATATTATAAGCATGCTAGCTGTAACGACCTAATATATTTTTAGATAAATTTTTATTATTGTTTCTTTTTAAAGAACGTATATTAGTAATGAAATAACATAGCATAAAGGAATAATAACATTCAATCCATTCCAAATGAGAATTACATAGAGTATTTACCATAACTACAAAAGGAAACTAGCCAAACCTAGACATGGATGGCCTTAGTACAACAAAAAGAAGAGGGAAGGGAAGAGGGAAGAACCCTCTTCCCCTCACACCCAAACCCTAGAATCAACTCCCAAGCTCTCCTTTCTCTTCCTTTGGTGAAGTTTTTCGTCCAAAAGCTCTTCTTCAGTGCTGAGACTTCATTATTTATAGAGTAGCCAGTGAAATCTCTGTTTTGCCCTCATTATGCAGATTCTGCGACCTGTGGCGCTCCTGGCGCGGGCACGGCACTTCAGGCGCCAACTTCCAGAGATAATGGTGCCCCAGGCGCGGTCATGGCGCTCCAGGCGCTGGCTGGCGAAACTGTGGCGCTCTGGGCGTCAGAATGGTGCTCCAGGCGCTGAACTGCAGAAATGCTGACGCCCCAAGTGCGGACATGGCGCTCCAGGCGCCATACTCCAGAGACGGTGGCGCTCCAGGCGCGGGACTGGCGCTGATGGCGCCATCATGCAGAACTAGCCTATGTACCCCTGATTGTACATAGGCTTGATGGCGCCAGACCTTCTTCTCTGCATAATTCCTTGCTAATTCACCTGCTAATCATCCAATCTTGACCAAAATACATCATTGAATCACATAAGTTACATTCACACCAATTGGAAGCTATTTATCATATAAAATGATGCATTTAATGATCTAATTGAGCTTGGAAAGCATCATGTGCTAGGCACATATCAGAAAGGCTCACCCAGCAAGTTGACATTCCAAGATTCGAACAACATTGATGTTCCAAGCTCATGATCGAATTTGTTTGGTCCAACAATGATTTTCGTTTCATAATCACAATCTTTTTATGGAAATCCAAATCTTGATAGGAATGAGGCTTGGTTGCATCATTTGTTTCAACTTCTTAATCAACTTTGACATTGGGTTATCAAGAAAATGGTCTTCGCAACCTACTTTCTTCATTCTATTTTCCTTGGTTGTCTCCCTCTTTATTGATGGATCGACTACTTTGTCCATCATAACTTTTTCAATCTTTGTTTCTATTGCTGATATTGCTTCATCATTTTTTGTTTCCTTTCCATTGCACAGTGAGTGGTTCTTAATAACTGAACCTTCTTTAATTTTGTTTTCTGATTTCAAGCGCTGCATTAGGTCACCTTCACATTCAAAATTGCCATCCTTTGAATCAATTTCCCCCCTTCTATGCTTCCATTAAAGGTGGGTAGTTCTAGCTTTCTTGTAAAAGAACTAGCCTTTGCTTCAGTGCATTCTGACCCACTTCCATCCATGCTATTTTTGTCTTGTTGAGTTGAATAAGGGTCAAACTCTTTAATCAATATGTTGCACAACATACGTTCCAGCTCTGAAATGTTGGTCCTCTCTTTCAAGAGTAATGTGAAACTCTCCCTTTTTTATGCAAGTTTCCTTATCTTTCTCGACATCCAGTCCAAGATCAATTCTTTGATTTGTTTCATGTCTGGCATATTGTCCTTGATGTGGGCAACGTCACATTGCAGCTTTGTCAATTTCTTCCCTTAATCACTTGCTAATTTCTCCCTTGCTCCCACTCAATTTTCCATCACGAACACGAATTCGGCAGGTCAAACCAATTTGTTAGGAACCAAGAATTGAAATAAGAAAATAAAGGATTTTATTGACTAGCAAGAAAAGAACATAAAATAGGAGAAAAATCACTCCTCCAAGGATTTTCCCCTTACAAAGAATTTCTCCTTTCACAAAGAGCTAATGTTCAATCTACAAATGATAAGATCTCTCTCTCCTATCCTTTTCCCTATTTTTATATAATAAATCCCTTTAACTAACTAACTAATCAATATCCTAACTGTAGTAACTAACTTATTAATAGTCTAACTATGTTAACTAACTTTTCCTTATCCTTATATCCAAACATTTACTATAATTAGCAATGGTGGTTTTGTAAATTATTATAATTGTTTATCTATATGGGAAAGGCTTGCTGGGGGACTATGAGATGTTACTTTCAATTCAATTCTACATATGTGATTCTTTTAAGTGTTCTTAAGTAAGAAATTGAAGAGGATGATGGTCAGAGTTGAAAAGTATTTCTTTGGCATCAACCATAGGGCGTGACTGAAGAAGCTCGAGGGAGTAATAGATCAGCTGAGTCCGTTTAAATGAGTCTCTTGCTTGTCACTTGATGCAGTGAAAGGTGATTTGTATTTGGTGTATCTCACTTATACCATTTTAGGTTTGTTCAAGGAATGCATCAAAGGATTACTTAAAATGGTGGACAGTTCATATATCTTAAAATCTTATTCTTCTATACCGCTCAATTAATCAAAAGTTGTATTCCAAACCTAAAATCTTTGTTGTGCATCTAGCTAATAGGCTCATAGAAAGCCAGGATCTTTCCTTCATGAAGAACTTTGCAAATGGGAAACCCAGAAAAGGAATGAAGATGTTGAGACTTGAGACCAATTGTGAAGAGGGGGAGTAGCATAGAATTACTTTCTTGTTGGGTAAGGGTACGAAAAGTGGTTCGATACATTTTGTTATATATATATATATACACATATTTGTCTACTGTGTGATTAAATACTTGTTACATTATTATGCTTTTAGTGCAATTTTCATGCTATTAATGACTTCTTTCTTAATCCTGGTTATTGTTTCCCATCTTCTTGATGAACCTTGTTTGCATGAGGACTTTTTAATTCATGGAAATTTTTTAAACAACCCCTAGCTTTCTACCATTGATTTTTGAAAGGGCGCCGAGTCACATGGCTCTCATGAATTTCCTCTTATTGAGTTATTGTTATTTTATTTCCTATTTTTTCTGTTATGAAAGAATATCTTCCTATATGCATTTGGTTAGGAAGGACAACACAGACCAAAAGGAGCATAATATGTATGGGTGAGCATGGATTGGATTTTTAAAAATCCAATCAATATCTATTTAAATGGACTGGATTTTAAATCTTTATCGACATTTAAAAAAAAATAGATTCAAGATCCAATCCATTTAAATGGATATGGATTTGGTCATATCTAATTTATATCCACTTAAATATTATAATTTTTTTATACAAATTTTAGTTATTAAATGCTAAAAAGTGAAGACTTAGTACCAATCCTTTTAAGAGCTATTTTCGACAGACCTTGGACAAGACCATTTTCGATCGATCTTGATTAGTGTATTTTTGGCCTACCTCGACTAGGGAAATTTCAACAGATATCGGTCCAGACATTTTTAGACCGACATCAACCAGGACTATTTTTTGGCTGACATCAGTCAATGCATTTTTTATTGACATTGGTCAAGGATGTTTTTGGTCAATCTTATGTAGGGTTACTTTTTGGTTAAGGTCAACCAAGGTTTTTAGTCAATGTTGGTTGGTGATATTTTTTTGTCGACATTGACAAGGGGTTTTTCGATCAACATCGAATGTGACTAGTTTTATGCTGACGTTGGTTAGCATATTGTGGCTAACGTAGATAAGGTTTTTTTTTTTTGCCAATGCTGGCCATTGATATTTTTTTACCAACACTTGTTAGGACTATTTTTTGGTCGACATTAGCTAGGGTTTTTTGCTGACACTGGTTGAAACTATATTTTTGTTGGCAACAGCTAGGATTTGTTGGCCAACATTAACCATGACTATTTCTTTTGACAGGTGTTAGCTATGGATATTTTTTTGTTGACATCAACTAGGGTTTTTTTCAATCGGCATTAATTGGGGGAATATTTTGGCCGACGCCAACTAGGTTTTTTTGGTCAATGTCGGCCGATGATGTTTTTTAGCTGATGTCAGTCAATGATGTTTTTCATCAGATGTCGATAAAAAAATAGTCTCGTCTGACGTTGATAAAAAAAATAATCTCGACAGACATCGACAAAAAAGTCTAGCTAACGTCGACCAAAAAATAGTCTTGACTGATGTCGGCCAAAAAGACTTTGGATGTCATCGGCTAAAAAATAGTCACAATCAATGTTGGCTAAAAAACTCTTACCAAGATTAACTGAAAAATAGCTCAATCGATGATGGCTTAAAATCATCATTAGTTAACGTCTACCAAAATAACTCTAGACGACATCGACCAAAAAATGACTCCTAACAAAGTTGGCCAAAAAAACCTAGCTGTCATTGTCCAAAAATTTATATTGGATTTAAAATCCAAACAAATATCCAATCCATATTCAATTAATTGGATTGGATATAAAATTCAAAAAAATGGATTTGAGTATGAAACCAATCCATTTAAAGTGCATTAGATTGGATTAGATATTGATTATTCATGGATATGAATTTTTTTTTGCACAACCTTAATAATATGTATGAATTTTATGACAAGTTGACCAATGAATACAATGATCTAGCTCTGATGCCAATGAAATATACTGAAAAGTCTGATAGTCTCAAATCTCCACTTCTCCGTTGTTCAAAGAATAGGTCATAGCCATTGTAAAATATTTGTTGAAATTCATCCAAATGTATCTGTAAACTTACGTTTAATTATTAATTTTGATAAGATAGCATTTGATTTTTTTTGAAAACTCTTGTCCTTTTTTTTAATTGATTAACAATTAACAAAACTTGTTTAATTTTTAAGTTTGATTTCTTTCATTTAATTGTCCTTTAATCAAATGATAAGAATGAATCTATTGTGGATTATATAGTATTTTCTAAAAAACAAATTGAGTAACATAATCAATAGGTGATAGAATGAATAGTAAAATATATAATATTGGTTATAGATTTTTAAAAATTAATGCAAAAATGTACTTTGTGGTAGTTATAATCTACGACAGTGTTTCGGATGAATTTACTATAGCTCAATTATGCCACAAATTATTTGTGATGTCAATATTTCTTATGGTGGTTGCTCTGACTCTTAGAAATTCATTTTTTTGGTGTTTTTACACTAACCACAATATTAGCCACCAAAAAATGCAATTTTTTTGTAATACTTGCGTAAATTTAAGACCTTTCATTTAATTTAATTGTCTATTATTCTTGGCCCGCTCATTAATACATAATATATATAAAAAGGGTTAACTTGCAGCTGATTTATATATCATATATGTCGACGTCAGTGCAAAAGCTAATAAAATATATGTTTTTCTTATAAAAATATATAAAATACCAATGCTTAACTTGTATTCGGAAAGCTATTAATTATGTGTTGAAGGGAAACCAATTAATTTTATGCATTTAGCAACTAAGCAGAACAGAAAAAATGTCTGATTGGTGGAGAAGATTAAAGAAGATGTATCACGGTCTTAGTTAAATGAGTAATATGTCTTCGGTGAAAAATGTATGACACTACACTGAGTGAAATTTTTTTCTAATTAAGTAATTAGGATCTTTAACTTTCCGGTAGAACCCTAAAATACTCTCATAAGCTTCAACCTATTGAACCAATTATGAGACTAATATTTAAAGTTTATCACCCTTCCCTAAAGATATATTCTTGAGAATCTAATATATATCCTCCCCAACAAACTCAATATGCATTGTTATTGAACTACACTCATTGGATTAAAAATAATTTTTAGTAACTTCATTATTGTCTTTTAATATAATTAGTCAAGCTCCACCACTGGCTAGATTAAACTAAGTCATTCTTTATTGTGATCCTGGATCAAATCTAGCCATTCTTAGAATAAGACATCGTTGAAAGTCATCACTTTTGACCATCTTTGTATCCAACATGGTTATTTATGTCTTTTTAAGACAGTTGTACGACTATCTTCGTATCCAACGTCGTTGAAAGTGATGACTTTCAACGATGGTTATCAAAACCGTATTTGTAGTGCTCACTTTCTAAGACAGTTATTGCTAACAACCGTCTTAGATTAGTGTAATTTTTTTAAAAAATAAAGTTGATCTAAGAGAGTTTTATGAATAACCGTCTTAGAATGTTCACATTCTAAGACTGTTTTCCTAACAATCGTCTTAGATCAGCTTTATTTTTAAAAAATTACATATATATTCAAAGAACTACTTATTGTTGTCTTGGTGAATTGAAAAGGAAAAGAAAAAAAAAATAAAGCCATGAATGTCATAATCCAAAAATCAAATAGCTATCCATTTTCAATAAATAGTAATTAATTAATCTTAACAAAATAATAAAAAATTAATTTGGAATTATTAAAATTAAAATGATAGGTAGAAAAGAAGACATAATATTATATATTAAATTATTCACCTATTAGCTTAGGATTTGATGACTTAAAAATAAAGAACATTGGTGTTTAAAGAGAAAGGGATGGACAATTTTCTCTTTTTCCCAAAACAAACAAGTTGAGGCATATATTTTCCATTTAAATAAAAAAAATACAAAATACCAACCTCGTCTTCTTGTGCTTGATTTTGATCCATTGAAGTTAGTTTTTGATGTGAGGAAAATTGGACATAAACATTTCTCCCCTTAGATGAAACAATAAAATAAAATAACTATGTGAAGAATAGTGAATTACCTTAAAAAATGAATGAGAAAATGAAGTTGTAAAAAATGCCTGGGATGTTTTGAGGCACTCTTACATAATGGATGTTGGAAATTAACAAACGATTTAGTTTTTATTAAGTAATATACAGCAAAAACTTAAAAAAAAAAATCAATAACCATACATATATTTTATTTAAATGTATGGTAGAGATTTTAATTTAAGAATTTACTTAAACTTAGTTTGAAGTCAAAATCTAAGTATGCTATGAATCTTGCTTATCCTCTGCCAACAAGTATGATGTAACAATCTTTATCATAGAAAATGTTATAATCATCTAAGGCAATATGATTTAATTGATCTTTGAAAAATAAAGCATAGCATAACCAGCCAAAAAGATCTCACTTTCCAATTCTAATCTTGAACACTCAACATCCTATACGGCATTTGTGCCAAGTATGCACTTGTATGAAGAGAATCACGAGAACATCTGAAATGCAAATTGCGCATGCAAAGGAAAACATGTGAACCTTGATAGTACTTCTGTCATTTGTGCCCTAGGTTAGATTCAATAGTGAAATAGTCAGCCAGAAGTTCATTGTATAGACTAAACACACTATACACAATTTTTTAATTATGCATCTTAGTTAAATTACTAATTAAGCACAAAAGCAAATAAGATTTACGGAAAGTGATACCTTTTTCTCAAGAGTTGCAACTCTCTAATGGTATTCCTCTCGCAAAGACTCAACTTCTGCCTCATTGGATTTTCTCTTCTCCATAATTATCAGCAATGAAATAAATGGGATATAGGAGCAAACAACACAGAAAAAATGGGAAATAGAAGTAGGGAACAATAACACATGCTAATTTAGCTTACAAAAACACCAAAGAATTTTCATAGAAATGTGTACAAAGGAAAACTTATACATCATACATAGTATACAACAGGAAATGTCCAGAAAATTATAGCTTTCAATTTATACCTTGACATCCTCAATCACAGCTTTCAATTGTTCATTTTTCATTCATAAATTTTGCAATTTCAATAGCTTTATCCTGTAAAGAGAACCACGATTACAAAAAAAAAAATGTAATAAGATATGCAACAATATAATGGCCATAGGAAAAAAAAGCATATGGAAGAGGAGCATAATTAGAAAAAAAAAATGCAAATTCTTGAATATATTGAGAGTTAAGACATTAAATAAAAGGACCTTAAGCCATTAATGAAAATCAGAAGATTGTGGCTGATTATAGCTAAAGAATAGTTTTCATACTAAAAATTTGGGGCATTTAGCAAAAAAATGAAAATGCATCACAAATGCTTTTGTTGCTGGTAATAAAAGGAAACAATTTGTTATGTACACTTTCATGCCCATCACCAATATCAAGTGACTCACCAGATTCCATAGTAACAGCCTCAACTACATTGTCCCCAAGATTAGAAGGCATAAATTGCACTAACACTGGACTCCCAGAGGATCTTGGATAGGCAATCTCTTTCTCTTGAGAATGTTCTACAAAATCTGAACTCTCAAGCTTCTCAACAGGGGATTCAGGCAATTCAACAGGCAACTCCAGTAAATGTTTTTCCTCCTTTCCATGATCCAAGTTATGTGCAACTGTTCCATGATCCAAGTTTTGTGCCCACCTAGAGAACACACATCGCATCCAACAATTCAAGACTCATATTATCTCACAGCAATTAATGAACTTTGCATCTAGCTCTCTCAATCATATAGTAATTCACACACAACACAACAGAGAAATCAATTTAGAAAACAAAAGGAAGTAATAGGAAGTACTATAATTAATTACCTTCATTGTTGGATTCACCCTTCTCTTCGAATCTAAGAGCAGAATCAAAATTCAACTCAATATTCTTCACACTCTCTTGAAGCTTATTGACGGCTCCCGCCAAATTAGGGAAGTTTCCCCATGTATTTTTCCCACTAAACCACGCCATCGCGAAAGCTAGAAACCAAAAGAAAGTCGAACCGTGGTGCACATTAGCAATTCAAAACTCCACCTCAATTCTGACTATATTTCAATTTCAGATCCCAGAAAAAAACATCAACAATGCAACAACAGATAAGTTTCTATTGAAAAAGATAACATGGTCGAATCCAATTCATGAAAACACTATTGGATTTAAAGGAAGCTGCAAGAAGATTGAAGCAGGATGACTTGAAGTTTTAGCTTTTTACATGCCCAATCATTTTGATGGCATTTGTAATTATCTAAGTGGTTTAAGTGTATTTCGATATGATCCTTCATTGCATTTGGATTCTCATCCTCATGCATACATGTCTTTGATTAATAAACTAAAGTGTTTAAATGATTTTTCAAAGTTCATGTTCTCATGGTTGAAATTTTTGAAAAATGCAAACTTGTTGGTTTAATCGATTACTCAGTATTGTAATCGATTACATGCTTTTGTTTTAAATATGGAAAAGCCATGAAGAACACATTAGTCGATTACAGTGTTCTTGTAATCAAATACATAGTGTAAAATCAAAATCATGCATTGTTGTTATAATAACCATGGTTTAAAGCTTATTTTTTTGGGTTTTGCTGTGAGCCACGCCAGGAGTGTGGGAGGCATGCCAAGAGCGTGGGAAGTGCTCCAGAAAGCTGATTTCTACTGGAGTGCCACGCTAGGAGCGTGGGATCTACGCCAGGAGCGTGGGAGTGCCACGCCAGGAGCGTGGGAAGTGCTCCAGAAATTGGTTTTCTTCTGCCAGCCCACGCTGGCAGCGTGGGAGTCACGTCAGAGGCCTATAAAAGGCCCAAAAGCTTGGAAACCTTGGCATTTTCTTCCTTTCTTCTTCCTCCTTCGTCCAGACCTCCATTAGAGCTTGCTCCAAGCTTTTTAGGACCTTATATGAGAGCCTAAACACCTCCCTTAGAC
>PYAF01004758.1:39411-89163 GCA_007407185.1 Glycine tomentella
TGCTCTGTTTCTAATAAATTGATTGGAATAATCGATTACATCACGGGTTAATCGATTAAAATCATTAAAAATCACCTTCAGTGTGAAAATTGTGCTCAAGTAATCGATTACAATGATTTGGTAATAGATTATTTCTTATATTTCAGAAATTATGCTTTCTTGGAATAATCGATTACACAACGGGATAATCGATTACTTTGATAAAAAAATCATTTTATAACTATGTCTCTCACAGGAATAATCGATTACTGAAAGCTTGTAATCGATTACACTTAAGTTTAGGATTAATGGTCTTTTTGGAATAATCGATTACCACTCGGGATAATCGATTACACAAAGCCCTGATACTTGAAAAATTCCCAAATCTATGAATATAATCGATTACATTACATTATAATCGATTACGTGTCATCTTCTACCTCTATCTGATAGTTCTGTAATCGATTACCATACAGAATAATCGATTACTATGTGCAAATTTTGTGTCCTATATGTACTGAAATAATTGATTACTTAACGATTTAATCGATTATTTAAGTTGTTATGTGAATTCTGACAGTTTTTCTGGGTTTTGTAACTGCCCTATCCAGTGAATTAAGCATCTAAATCATCATTAACTAGCATTAATTGTCTCTAACAGCTATATTTTTGAATAATCTGAATGTTGGAGAGTGATTCTTGTCTATAAATAGTGACTTTGTGTCAATTTATGAATTTGCATCAACCTTATTCTCTGTTACTCTAATTTCTGTCTAAGCCTTTGTGTTCCCAACCCTTAGTGTGTGTTCTAAGTCTCTACCAATCATGTCTACATCCAAACATGCTAAAACTGGAAAACGTAAGGTAGAAGAGTCATCCTCCAACCCTCAACCTCAACCACCACTTGATAGATTGAGCCTATGGTTCAATAAAGAATCTGATAAAATGAACTACCTTCAGTTCAATGCCACCAAACCCATTAGTTCACCCAAATACCTTAGCCTTTGACTGGCTTATTAACTATCCCTTTTCATATCCTGTTCTCATCTCTAGATTCATTGATCATTTTCAAATTGATGTTTCTAATGAAGTGGTGGACAACACCAACTCTTCAAACAGTCTCATCCAAGAAAAACACTTGACAAAGCTTGGATTAACAAAGACTCTTGATGGCTGGGTGATGGCTGGACATCATCAACAAGTGCCTCCACAAATGGCACAAGCTGAGCCTGATTATGCTGCTGACAATGAAGATCCAGTGGCTGATTCTGAAGAAGAGGAAGACACCTCTCAACAGCCTCTTCACACAAAGTTTAAGTCACTCATGCTAGCCAAGATGGATGGGCTACTTCAAATGTACCATGATTTTAGAGCTGAAACTCAAGGCTCATTCAGAGAAATCAATGCTAGGCTAGATGACATTGAAGCAACTCTTAGGATGGATGATTCTGAAGACTTTTAAAGTCTTCATTTTCTTTGTTATTTGTACTTTGTTTTCTGTTCAGTTTTTAAGCCTTCTTATGTAATTTCTATTCTAATATCAATGCAACATTATGTTTTTATTCATTTTAATCTGTTGTGCCTTGCAATTTTTGACTTTAAAAAGCCAAATAGGCGGAGAAAAATTGAATTCAGCTATGCCCTGCATGTACCTCTGTTTGCCCCTATTTTTTGTGCGTTTTTTAGGCTGAAATTTGAACTGCATAATTTGAGATATTTAGGGGGAGTTAACTGTTCAAATTGATTGCATTAAGCAAATATGTCTTACGAATGAATGATGAGTTAATCACAAATGCTTTTAACACTTGCTCTTGCAAAGGAATTGAATTTTTCAGGTGTGAAAAAGCTAAGTTAAATGATGTGTTAGTTTCTTCAATTAATCACAAGACCCAATGCTATTCAATTAAAAATTTGGCATGTTAAAAGCCAAAAAGGGGGAGATTCTTGAATTGAGGTGGAGCTGCTTGAAGCACAAAGCATAAATTGATTCAAGAAGGAAGGTTTTGTACTTTCAACATGCCTTGAAGCATTGAAAAACAACTTGTGATCAATTGTGAAAGGAAGAAGGGTTTCTGGTGATCCAAACATACTGCATTCATATCATTCATTGGTTTAAGAAATAGATTTCACAAGGCATTGATAGTTTGTTTAAAGTTTTGAAATAAATCAAGTGTTTTTGGAAAAATAACATTTCATACTGAGTTAATCAATTATATCAAGCAAAGAATCGATTATTTTGTTCTTGGTGTTTTCTGGAAATCTGTTTAAGAACAAAGTAATCGATTACATATCGGAATAATTGATTATTTTACCTTAGATTACTTATAAACAGCCTTGATGAATTGCTTAATCGATTTACCAACCAGCTGTAATCGATCACATAAGTCAAATAGAAAATACTATCTTCCTGGTTCAATCGATTACCAATTGAAGTAATCGATTACTAAGTTCAGACCATTTTATATTGTTCCCTTGTTTAATAGATTACCAATTGAAGTAATGGATTACACAGTTCAAATCATTTTATACAAGTTCCTGGTTTAATCGATTACCAAGAATTATAATCGATGATACAGTGTTTTCATATTTAAGCATCTGTCTGGTTTAATCGATTACTAGTCGGGATAATCGATTATTTTGTTCGTTGCATTTGATGTGTTGCTAACACATCTTAGTTTTAGGCTAGTTTAGGTTATAAATTAATTGAATAAATTAGGAATATGGGTTAGAATTAGTTTAATTGTTACTTATGTTCAAATTAATCTCATTTCATCACCAAAGTTTTATTTAGGACCAAAAAGAGGAGAATCAAGCAAAAGAAAGAAGAAAACCAAGCTGAAGATCTCGCGCGGATCGTGCCAGATCCCGCGAGTCACGCCATAGTGAAAAATTCAGACTCTCAGCTCGAACAAGTCGCGCGGATCGCGCCAGATTCCGCGCAAGTAGCGCCATTTATCCAAGATCAGACACTCAGCTCGAGGACTCCACGCAAGTAGCGTGAAAGTCCACACTACTAGCATCATAGATTCGAATTGTCCACGCGATCAGCGTGGAACCTCGCGCGTGTCACGCCATGAAGACGAAAGGAAGCTCCACATTCGTGTACCCGCGCGATCAGCTCGGGATCCCGTGCAATCCGCACAGTGACAATTCTGTTGCTTTATTTAAAAAGATACAGCTCGAAAATGCAGAGAAGGAGAGGCTTTGTTACTCTAATTAAACCAATCTATAAAAGAAAGGCCTCTGGGACTGAAGAAAAGGACTACTACACACCATTCAAGGGCTTAGAAACCATTGGAAATCATTCATACTTAGAATCAAAGCTAGGTTACTGCAGAATAATGTTTTATTTAACAGCTTTGGTATCTCTGATGTCTATGTCAAGCTAAGTTCTATATTGTGGTTAGGCCAAGAACCAATGTGAACTCCTCTGTAATTTGACTAGTATTGAATGAGATTGTTATGATTGATTTATTTTACTCTGTTCTTCATTGTTATTTTCTTTCTTAGAACTGGCCATTCTATTTAAGTTCTGAGGGTTAGGATTCGCAATAGGGATGTTGGGATTCTAATTTCTGACCTGAGTAAAGTAACATTTGTTCATTGCCAAGGGATAGGGATGCGTGATTGCAGAACTTTATAATATATTCTTTTAAATGCTTAGCTTGATAGAAATCACTAAGGGATTAGGGTTTTGATTCAGGTTAAAGGGTTAATTCGCTAAGGGATTAGGAATTAGCTAAATTAGAAAAGATTTATTCTCTGAGTAATCAGAAGCAATCGACTTTGATAACCAGTTAAGTGAAAGAGGTAGGAATCAAAGGGGATTGCGTCCTGACCATAATTATTCCTTCCATTGGTAACATTTACTGCAATTTAATCTTTTTAATTTCTGTCTTTATTTTTCAACACTCAACACACAACAACAAATTCTTCACAAACAATTTCTTTTTCTTTTCCAATTTCTTTGACTGCTAATTACTGTGATTTCACACCAATCCCTGTGGAGACGATACTTACTTACCCACTTTATTACTTGAAACGAGTGGTGCACTTGCCGTGTTCGCAACAAGTTTTTGGCGCCGTTGCCAGGGATTGGTAAACTGATTTCGTAGTAATTTTAATCTTTGTGATTGGAAAATTTTTGTTACTAATCGCTTCTCTGAGTTTATGCGAGGTTCAGCTAATCCTGAGAATCTACAGTACGATCCTGAGATAGAGAGAACTATAAGAAGGAGGTTAGCCAGACAAAGAAGGAGAGAAGCAGAAAACTTTGATTTTGATTCAATTCTTGAATTAGAGTCAGAGGTAGAAATGGTTGAAGAACAACATAATCAGCCAAGACCAAGACCAGAGGATGAACTAATGGAGGATATTCTAGCTCCTATGTTCACAAGACCAAACTCCAGTATTGTGAGACCACCAATCCAAGCAAACCACTTTGACATTAATCCTTCATTGATTGCTTTGGTGGAACGTATTCAGTTTGGTGGGGAAGACTTTGAAGACCCTCATGATTTCATTGACAGATTTCTAAGAATCTGTGACACTATCAGACACCAAGGGGTTTCAGATGATGCTGTAAGGTTAAGCCTATTCCCCTTTGCTGTTAAGGGACATGCACTGAAATGGTTGAACAGACAATCATCAAATAGCATCACTACTTGGGACGACTTAGTCTCAAGATTTTTCGCTGAATACTTTTCCATGGACAAATACAACAGGTTGGTAAATGAGATTACCAACTTCACTCAGAATGGAAGAGAGTCTGTGTGTGCTACTTGGAACAGATTCCAAGAATTGATCAGGAGATGTCCACAATATGATATGCCTGTGGGTAAGCAGGTATGTATTTTCTTTAATGGTATTACTCCCGAATCACGCATGATTGTTAATGTTGCAGCAGGGGGTACTTTAAGGTCAAAAACTGTAGCTCAGACCTATGAGCTAATTAATTCTCTGGCTCCTAATGAAAATGAAAGCATCACAATTCAGCCAAAGAGAGAACCAATCCAACTGTCCAGCAATGATGCCATGCTTGCATAGCAGAAAATTCTGGCCCAACAGCTGGCCAAGTTGACTGAGAAAATAGATAGACTGCAAGTCTCTGCAGCCCAAGTTGCAACCAACAAGCCACATATCAGTTGTGAGTACTGTCAAGGTGAGCATGAATCTAATGTATGTCCTATTCTTGTTGGAGCTGACCCTGTGCAGGTTAATGGAGTGTGGAATGATCAGAGACAGTAGTAGCAATATCAGAGGAATCACAACTTTGCTCCAAGCAACAACTACCAGAGGAACTCCCAAGGAGGAGGGTTAGACTATAAGTCTAACAACTATCTGCAGCCTCTTCCCATTCCAACCACAAGTATCTCTGAACTCGACAAAGTCGTGATGTAGCTGTCAAAAACAACAACTGAGCACATACAAGTCACAACAGCCTTGATGAATTGCTTAATTGATTACCAACCACCTGTAATCGATTACATATGTCAAATAGAAAATACTATCTTCCTGGTTTAATCGATTACCAATTGAAGTAATCGATTACTAAGTTCAAACCATTTTATATTGTTCCCTGGTTTAATAGATTACCAATTGAAGTAATGGATTACACAGTTCAAATCATTTTATACAAGTTCCTGGTTTAATCGATTACCAAGAATTGTAATCGATTACACTGTGTTTTCATATTTAAGCAATTGTCTGGTTTAATCGATTACTAGTCGGGATAATCGATTATTTTGTTCGTTGCATTTACCCAGAATTGTTTTGAACAGTTTAATCGATTACAGGAGCGTATGTAATCGATTACATAAGCTAAATAATCAATTACAGGAGCATGTTTAATCGATTACTGACGGTTAAAAAGCTTGTTATAAATAGAACCCATGCTCAACTATTCTATTAACTTGATCAATTCGTATTCTGAGCATTCTAAGGCTTTCTAAACATCCTTTTAGTGGTTTTCCTGGGTTCATTGAGTTCTTGCATTCACAAAACTCTTATGGGTTATTAAGTGATTAGTGAAGCAAGAATTTCTTTTTCAAAGCTTGAGGAAAATGATGTTCTGAGTTTGTATTCATTCTTTAACCTGGTGAAATCATTCATTTGCATATCATTCATCGGATCATCAGGTGACTTCTTTCCTTAATCTTTGAAGTTGTAATTCTGTTTTGAATTTTGTTTTGGTTTGTCTATTGTAAATGGGTTTCTTGCTTGTAATCTAGAGATAGAGTTTCTCTAGGGGAATTGCTGAGTAGTGTTCTCAGTGGGTTGTCTCTAAGAATCTAATGGTGTTTTAGATTTCTGAACTTTATCTAGGGTTGATAAAGAGAGGCTTTGTAATAACTTGTAAGAACTGAAATTTACAGTAGTGGAACTCCATTCTAGTGTTGAGTGGAAGAAAACTGGATGTAGCTTCATAGTGTTTGAAGTGAACCATTATAATTTTTGTGTGTTGTTCATATTCGTGTTATTTGTTATATTTTATCTTTCTTGTTTGTGAGTTCTTGTTAACAACCAAGTTCTTGAGCTATTACATATCTTGGGTTAAACATTAGATTGAATAAAGGTTCTTGGTTTCAAAAGTGATAAAGATCCAAAATGGTAAAACTCTGATTTTGATAAAGAAAATTTTTAAATTACCAAGCCTAACCAATTCACCCCCCTTCTTGGTTAAGTGTGAAGTGTTCCCATATTTTGCACACAAGTCATCTAGACTACTATTATGCCTACTCAATCTGTGAAATGTCTTATCTATTTCAAGATCATATGAATGCAAATCACTTGGTTGGGACCTAGTCATGCACAGTTCAGCTCATCAAAGACAGAAATCACAAGAATAACAGACAATTACACTACCAAAAACACTATTCACAATATTTGCCAAAATGAAACAGAAATTGGAAAACTGCCTCAAACAATTTTTAAAATTCATGCTTGATTTTTGTGATTCTTTTGATGAATTTTAAAAATGATGAAAACACAAAATAAATTCAAAAGTGGTCTAGATCAATGAATTTGGCAATTTGGGCCCCCCTGACCGTGTTCATCCTTCACAGGGTCACCTTGATGTATTAATTTTCTCTACATTCTGGTAATTTTTTAGCTCATTCTGCGACAGTTTGTTGTGAAATGACCAAAGTGCCCCTGTGCCAAAACTGCTAACAATTCAAAAATATGTAACAAAGTGCAATTGTGCAACAAAATGGCAATATGCAGTGAATGAATGCAAATATTTTTTTTATCTAATTATGAGTGAATTAAAGCTAGCACACAATGAACCGTGTGTCGGGCAACGACACCAGTTTTGATAAGCGAAGTCGTATCGCTTCAAAACAATTAAACTACGCTAATTCTGTAGCACAGGATTAACTTAGGTAGACTCAGAGACACTATCAATATGGTTTCAACTTCAATTCACTAATAAATAATAGGGGATTTTTGTCAAACAGTTTGCATGCGATAAGTAAAAATTGCAGAAAACATATAAACTAATGCAAATTGATAAAAGGTAATGTAAAACAGATTAAAGAGCATCAATCCAATTCACCAAACCAAACAATGGTAATTATCATAGTTCTCAGATAATGATTTTGTTATGAAAGTTCATTCAATTTCATTAGAAGTTCAATCGAATTAACTCCTAAATTAATTGAAATCATAAACCTAATTGAAATATCATCCAACTAATCTGTGATTGAAATTCGAAATTAGGAAATGAATCCATAACATAATCTGTTTTCAATCCTAAACACATTCATAATCATGAAAATTGAATAGAAGATTGAAGAAGAAAGTGAACATTCACACAAAATTCGAAATACTAAACTAGAACTCAAATTCTCATTTGCTTGGACTGGATCCTTGGATTGATTGATTGTTTAGCCTCCCATGATCATCATCAATGAAAACCCCACGAAATTGGTGCACAAAAATGGAATAACAGAAAATGAAAATGAAGAACAGTGAAGAACAATGAAGAATAATTGAGAGAAAATAAGAGAAAGGGTTTTAATTCTGAAAACTTCAAAAGGAAAATGTGAATTCTGTTTTTACTCCAATGTAGTGTAATATTCACTCATTAATTTCACTAGCATATAGTGAATAAGTCAGAAGGAAATAATGAACCATGAATAGGCCCATCTATTCTAATTAATTATGTTATTTACACCAATAAAAATCCGACTCGCAACCCAAAATTCAAGTGCAGTGATTCTGACTTCAAAGCCTAAAATGACCCTCCAAATGACAGAATTGGCCTCGACTTATCTCTGACCAACTTGTAGATCTTTTCCTTATCTTTCCGAAGGCTACTCGTATGCTCCATTCGGAGTTCTGTAGAGAGCTCTATAGGTTCTGTACAAGGAAGATAGGTCAAGTGAGCAAAAAATCCGAAAATAAGCAACAATTAGCAATTAAGCCCACTTGCTTGCCTAAGATAAAAACTGAATTAGAATGAGAAAATAAAAGTCCAAGAGAAATCAAATAAGCTAAGAATAGAAAAATATTTAACTAAAAACACTCAATCACTTGACAATTTGCTTTGACTGCTTTCAGGATCATTTATTGTCCCTACAAACCAACATATAACTTTTCAGCGTGTTTTGTCATCACTCACACACTTTCCAACAAAACTTTCCAGAAGACCAACCATATTGTAACTACTCCAAGCCAAACACACTTAACTGATGAATTTTATGTGATAAGCTACCAAAAAGTAGATGTATCTTGTTGTTTTAGGTAATACCAATTAATGTCTTTAGTCATACTCAACTGTACAGTCTCATACTTATACAACCTTTTGATCACTCTCGTTCCGGTGTGATTCTTGTAGGGTAATACAACAATAAAGTTGCAATTGAAGCTATATGAACTTTTTGGTTACTTTTAAAGACTTGTTTTCACTTGGATTTGGTTGAGACATATGTTGCATCGTATGTTAGATGGAATTTAATTTTTATTTCTATTTTAGACAATTCCAGTTTTTATTGTTCATTTAGAAATAATAAAGTTAGTCTTTCTTATGATTCAAATATTTTTGGTTATGGATCTTTAACTGATTTGAGTGTTCTTATTCCAAACGAATTCACGTGGTACAAAACATAAATTTAATAAGAATTGTACCACTTTATAGTATAAGAAGCACTTACACCATATCTCTAACCAGATAACTCAGGTGTAAAATATAGGAACACCTCACACTTAACCAAGAGGGGGGTGAATTGGTTAGCCTTGGTAAATTAAAATTTTCTTAAACAAAATCAGAGTTTCCCTTAGGATCTTTATCACTTTTGAAACCAAGAATCCTTATTCAATCAAATGCTCAGCCCAAGGTATCCAATAGCTCAAAGTAATTGATAAACACACCCAAACAAACAAGATAAACAGAATATGATCAAGACAGAAATAGAAAATCAATACACAAAAGATTTATACTGGTTCACTTCAAATACTATGAAGCTACATCCAGTTTTCTTCCACTCAACACTAGAATGGAGTTCCACTATTGCAATTTTCTGTTCTTACAAGTAATTACAAAGTCTCCCTTTATCAACTCTAGATAAAGTTCAGAAATCTAAAACACTATTAGATTCTTAGAGACAAACCCACTGAGAACACTACTCAGCACAACCCCTAGAGAAACCCTATCTCTAGATTACAAGCAAGAAACCCAAATACAATAGATAATAAAAAATACATCCAAAATCAAAATGAAAATTACAGAAAGATTAAGGAGAGAAAAAACCTGATGATCCAATGATTAACAATGCAAGAATGATGGATTAACACAGGTTGAATGAACAAGTTAAACCAGCTTCCCTTAATCTTGAATGAAATCTTGCTCAAGATTGACTCACAAACTCATGATCAATGTTGTAGCAAAGCAAGCATGTAAAAACACTTAGAAAGGCTCTTAGAACTGTTTTGGCTCAATGGGTATCAATGTTCAACGTTACAAAATCAAACAAAGTGATTTCCTATTTATAACAGAAAAACATAACAGAAATAATCGATTAATACGCGTCTGATAATCAATTGTTTTGCTTTTAATCCAAGAATGTAATCAATTAAAATGTTCATAAGCTTTTCTGAAATTTCTATAACGGAGTAAATAATAGATTATTCCGTATTGTAATCGATTAAGACAGAAGATCCATGTTTTTCAAAATACACTATGTAATCAATTACTGGAAATGGTAATCTATTAAAACAGGAGCCATAGCCTTTCTGATTTACACAACGTAATCGATTACTAATCTAGGTAATCGATTCTCTAGTACAAAACTTAGAATTTAAACACAACATGTAATCGGTTACCACCTATGGTAATCGATTAAAGCAGGAGTGGCTATTTTCAGGTAAGCCTATGTAATCGATTACATTATACTGGTAATCAATTATCCCAGCATTTCTTAAAATACATATTTAA
Source organism: Glycine tomentella (assembly GCA_007407185.1). Classification (NCBI taxonomy): domain Eukaryota; kingdom Viridiplantae; phylum Streptophyta; class Magnoliopsida; order Fabales; family Fabaceae; genus Glycine; species Glycine tomentella. Next base: position 49,826 of record PYAF01004758.1, read on the forward strand.
GCATGTAATCGATTACTACTCATAGGTAATCGATTAAAATGTTCAACAAGGCAGTTATCTAAAAACCAAAGGTATAATAATTGATTAATCCGATATCTAGTCGATTATAATGTTCATGAAAGCTTTTCCATAATGAGTGAAGAACGAGCTAAGGATATTTGGATGCCAACCGACATTGAGTACATTAAGGGATAATAACCAAACAAAAGTATTTGGATGCCAAACGAGCTAAGGATGTCTTAGAATTAATACTTATGGATATTTGTGGTCATTTCCCTATGGATTCGTGGAATGGAAAAGGGTATTTTATTATATTCATAAATATTCACTCTTTATTTAATTCACAAGAAGTTTCAGTTTCTAGACACTTTTTAAGTCTTTCAAAGATAAAATTGAACTTCAATTAGAAAACAAAATTAAAGTTGTTAAATTTGGCCATGGTAGTGAATACTATCATATATATGACAAATAAGGTGAGCAATGTCTATAGTTGTTCATGTTTTTCTTTATTGAGTGAAATTGTTCTACAATAATAGAATTGTGAAATTACGTAGGACTAATTCCTTCTAACTATTTAATTAGCTTTTATTATTAGTTTGATGAAGAAATGCTTTTGGTAGATGCAAAGAAGCTAAAGCTTGTGTGATATATTAAGTGCATGTCTTTTTTGGTACTTTAGATTTTTCTCTGCTCTTTTTGCATGTTGAACCCAACAGTTGCATGCTTAGCATGCAACCAGCATGATTAACACACCCAAGTCTAGAGAAAAGAAACACTTAGTGCTCTAAACATGCAATTTTGTTACCATTTTAATCCCATGGGTCCATTTTCAATTTTCCTTTCTTTCTCAATTTATTTTGGTGTTATTGATGACAATGAGTGGCTCAATCCTCCATTGTTGTGGTTAAATGTAACCAAACTAAACTCTAATATATATCATCATCTTTGATCTTTAATATTGGTGTTTGATTTCTTTTTTATTATTTTGCTTCATGCTTATTGAGGGATGATCATCCACAACTTGATTTATGACTTGATGTCATCGAAAAATATTTTCATAGTCTTGAAGTGAAGGAAAATGCTCAATAAACCTTATATCAAGGAATGGTTTTGGAGTATTTATCAACATGTGGTGAAAAAGCTTAAAGAAAGTTGTTGAAGCAGAACCCTTTATGAGCTAAATTTTAAGAAGCAAATTCTAAGTCCTTTAGACTTGTACTAAAGGTTTTCCTTGAAAGAAACTTGACTTAATCAAGAAGAATATGGAGAAAAGGTGTAAGCATTGGCCTGCGATGAAGGTTTCTTAAAATTTGAAGTACATCCAACTTCAGAAGCAAGAAGGGCAATCATGAATTCTACTTGAAAGTGCAAATATCAAAAGTTACATATGACCAGAAGCATGATTCTAGAGGTAAAAATAAATTTTAAAAAGTATAAAATTTAAGTACTTTCTATATAGTTTAATGGTTGGCAAAGGATGATATAATATTTTGATTTACTATAGAATTATAGATTAGGTAATCATGATGTAAAAAATGTTTATTTAGATGGTTTTTTTTAAGATTCAAATTAGGCTACCATTTTGGGAAAATATTATTTTTTATTACACAATTCATAGTTAGTTTTAAAAATAGTTTAAATGAGTCAAATTTTACATTTTTAAATTTTATTTTCTATTATTTTAATATAAAAATTGTCAAATGTGAGCTAGTCCTCTAAACCCATAGGCTATGTGGGGCGAGTGCAAGCTCACTAAAAATGAGCCTTTTAAAATGTGGCCTTCACGAGAAGGGCTTTACGAGCATACTTACTCGCATGCTCAGCTCTAGTCACGCCAAGCTCTTTAGAAAAACTTCTTAGGTTTAAGAAGAAAATAGCTAGTCGACTACAACAAGTCCTACATCCACATGATAACTGTGAAAAAGAAAAGGAGTTCAAACATCTGCAACATAACAAATGATTGTGATAAAGAAATGAGAAGTGATGAGCAACTAATGAAAGCAAGCACCATTAGTTCAATTTCAAATTTAAATGTGGTGCAAGTTGTTTCAGCTAAGAAGGAAGGAGAAACTAGTTGTGTGATGGAGAACGATCATCTTTAAGACTTTGAGCCTTTTTGGTCTCAAAGCCTCTCAAGTCAAGGTGCAATGGTCATCTCGAAGCTCTATTTAAGAACGGCAAAATGAAACTTGAGTTCTTTGCTATGAAGGAAAATATGATAGATTGGGTACAGTTCAGAAGTCGTATTGAAGATATATACCGTTAGCTTTTGATACTAATCTTTGTTAGCCTAGACTATCTAGAACCTTAGAGCCAAATTTATCTAGTCAAAGAAAGTTTGTAAACATCTTCTCAGGTGGAACTTATTGATGGATTTTCACTGTGAGATTATTATGTACTTGCCCCTATGCATAACCCATTTATGATATGTGTAGGGATTGGATGTAACAACCTGCCTTCGTTACATAACTACTAAAACTAAAGGTTTTGATTTTATTTAATTCAGAAATTATTTTATTTATTTATTAATGAAAAACACTTTTTGAACTTTTTGCAATCAAAACCAACAGATCAAACACAATTTATAAAATACAACCCATGCTTTTATAAAACAAAACTAAAACAAATATAAAGCCTTATGGCTCTTTCCCACGTAAAAGAAGAGAACACTTTAATTACATGAAACTCTTTGAAAGTATACCAAAAGACAGCCCTAAGTTGGTAATGTCTATACATAAACTGTGCCAAGGAAAGAAAAAGAGAACAAAGCTTCACATCTTATGCTCGCTCCATCTACCCCACTACCAAGAAGGAGATCTATAATGTTGTAGTTTTCTTAATTCTATGACTAAGGGTTTGATTTTAATGCAAAAGAAATTAAGTTAAATTGTTATTTGATATAATATTATTTTTTGTGTTTGATATGTTTTGGTGGGTTTGGATGAGTAATGGGTTTATCATTATTGTTAGAGCTTGAAGAGATTATCCGCCCTCAAAGGTGTATTCAATCCAATAAATCTTTTTTCTATGTTGTAACCTGATCTTGGATAGGGTTTTCAAGGGTTGTGCTGATAAGGTTTCAACTCTTAGGGTATTTCCTTGGAGGGTCAAGGGAAAGGTTTAGTTGTAGGGATTTATGTATGCACATAGTGTTTGTATGATATAAGTTTTATAGTTGAAGGTCCAATGTTGACTAGATCAACTAAATGTAGGTCCTTTTGAGGATTGTACCAATATAAACCTTGTCTCTGATTCTCTCTTTCTCAATCCTTAGTTTTGTAATCAATCTTGATATTTGAATTGACATTTGTTTTTTTTATCCAAACTTTGGTTTTATTATGTTTTGAAACATTTGGTTTTTCATGTTAATTAACATTGTTTGAAAAGTTTTGTTTGTGAAAAACTTGATTCAAAGGGGTTATGTTTTAATTTGTGATTAACAAGTAATTGGTAAATTTTAAAGGAAATATATTCAACTCTCTCCCCTCTAGATTCCTAGCCTAGACCAACACACTTCACTAGGAGCTCACTTTATGAGGTACCAAAAACACACATAAAATAACCCCAAACTCATACTTCATGCTCAAAACCTAAGTTTACCATGGAACCACCATGATTTCTCCAAGAGAAAGAAAAAGAGAGATGGAACAAGTTGAGGGAGAAAATAAACTTACCACTCTAAGGTGCAACAACAGAATCCTAAGGAAGATAAGGAAGAAGATGGAACCCTTGAGCCAAGCTTCAAGCTCTTGAGAGAAAATAAGAACCTTAGAGAAGGGAAAAACAAAGAGTGACAAAAATGAGGGAGGGAGAGAAGCTTCCCCATGTTTAATGTAATGTTATGTTTTATGTAATTTTTTATAGGGTTTTTTGTGCATTGCAAGAGGAACTAAATTTAATTTATGTGTCATAATTAATTAAATAATTATGAAATGATGATGTGTAATGCTTGTATGCATGTTTGTATTACATATGTGAATCCTTTTTTGGTGTGAATAGTAATTTTTAGGGTGTTTGGACTGAGATAAATGGACCTTGAGTGATAAGAATGGAGTGGGTGAACTTAGGAAGTGATGAGGTGGGAATAAAAAGAAGAAGAAGAAGAAAAGTCATATATTCAGTTTTGACACAAAACCCTTTAATATCACCTTCTTCTTCCTCTACAAGAGAACCCACCATTAGAAAGTGTGAGACCTTGAAATCCTAGCACAAATGACCTTGTTGTTGAGCTTCTTTTGAATTTGTACTTATTTCTAAAGTAAAAGACATTTGTCTTTCTCCCTCTCATCCTTTATTTTTGTTTTCCTCCATGGGCATTTTTCAAAGCTTCATAAAAGTGTTCTCTTTCAAGGTTTTATGTGTTTTATGTTGGCTTCTAGGGTTTTGGTGGTGCGGATGATGTAGATTTGCTGCAGAAGTGTGGAAAAGATTGCATCTTGGACCAAAGTTCTCTCATTTCTTCATGTTCTTCGTCTTAAAGCAAGTTCCTTGAGTTTGATAGATAAAGGAAGCTTTAAACTAACATTAATATTATGTTTGATGTGTTGGATCATTGTTTTTAAATTATTAATGGTTGTTTAATTCAATGTTCATGTTTGGAAATGAAAGATTTGAATTGTATATGCATTGAAACTTATTAGAAGGGAAAAAATAGTAGTAAATCATGATTCAACTGACTTGTATTTGTTGGGGCTAAAATTATTTTCTTTGTGGCTAAAATCACATTTTTTTGCTATAACGAGAATCTGTCAAACTATAACAAAAATTCGAGTAAGGTCTTTGGTCATCCTTGTTTCGTTGTGGGGAGCTTCAAGCTCGCTAAGGCAAAAATGGATCTTAAACTCTTTTTTATATTTTCCTTTGAATTGTCCTTGAGCTTCTAAAAATATTGAGAAAGACAATAAAACTCTGTTATATCTTGAATTCTTATTACGCAAGTTTAATCACCTTCATATGTTGAGATTTGGTATTTGATTATGAGATCTTGTGGTGTGAAAAGTCTTATGATTTGTAGATGAATTATGTGAGAGTTCATGTTTGATGAAAATGATATGAATAGTGAATAAATGAGGAATTGAACAAGATGTGAATGATGAATTGATGATAAGTTAATGAGATGTATGAAGTTGATGTCATGCTATTATCATGTAATTAACTTTATTTTACGAACTAATATAAGATGATTATGATATATTATGTTGAGTAACTATATGTACATGAGAACTCATAAATACCAATTGTTGAAGTGATGATATATATGTGTGTGTGTGTGTGTGTGTGTGTGTGTGTCTTAATTATTGTAGTAAGAAATGCTCATAATTATGTTAATTGATGAATGTCTTGAGTTGTGTTGGTTAATTTCTTGATGATAATATGAGACATGATTGAGATGATGTTGTTTTATGATTAAAGTTGACTTTATGTTGAGATCATGAGATTATAACATTCATATGAGTTTTTGGTGGGTTGTTTGCAAGAATTCAAGGTATTTGAATGTCTATGCTTATTAAGCTATAGAAGGGTTTCATGTGTGTGATGAGCATATGAATGGTGAATCTATGATACTATAACATTTTATGGTGTTGAGATTGGTGAGTGTATGATGTTTGATTTAAATTATCATACCATACATGCATTGAATGAATCACATTGCATGTGAGTATGCACATAAGTTGGGCTAAGAAAGCCCTCAACCTAATGTTGGAGGTCATCCGTGGTGGTTAACGATGAAAGGGCTTATAAAATGGATGGGGGTGAATCCATAAATAGGTTAAGGTCGTTACAAGCCTTACTAGAGGTAAGCCACTACTCACACTCATCCATTTTTTTAATAAAACCACACTTTCACCGCATGGTTAATATGCGTCTCCTCGAAGGTGTGACTATATTAAGAGATATAATAAGGTTAATCGCTCAAGATGAAATCTTTCTAAAGTAAAGAGTTAGAATGATATAACATGATAGTTAGACATGACATTGATAATTGTGACTATAAAATGATGTGTTACTTGATGAATCATGGAAATACTTTGATGTTTAATGATTGATGGACTCATGATGATTAAACCTTTATGTAATTGTTGATAAAAGATGATTATTATGAAATGCTCTATTGTAGAATTTCTAAGATGTATGCTTTAACTATGATTTATGAATATTATATTTTATATGTATATGATGGTGCTTATTTATGCTTTAACTGTTTGTTTGTGGTAAGCTTACTCTTGCATTGTTGCATGTGTGGTTCGTGCCTATGATGATTCGAATATGATGTATGTGGGGAGTAGATGGATAGGAGGTGACCCCGTATCTTTGGAGACTTCATGGATATGAGTAACTGAACACGTTATTCATTTTTGTTTCCTCTCTAAAGTTATTTATAGTGTTGACCAGCTGAAAGTTTATATATGTAGTTTATCCTTATACTAGGTTTACATTGATATTCATGTTCTGAGTTGATTTGAGTTACTATGATGTTGTCTATATATCATGAGATGTTTATTTTGGTATTATGCATTTTAGTGTTTGACTTTTGAAACATGAAAAGTTTACAAATACTTTCTTAAATAAATTAATTAAAGAGTTTTAAATGAATAACAATAAAATGTTTTGCTTAAGTTAGTTCCTAGCTAGTTACATATAACGGTAGTTAATCGTTACATTTAAGGCTTGAAATGGTTTTGTATCTTTGCTATTTGCTCCTATGTTTTCTCCAACGACACTCCTTTTTTCTACAATTAAAAGCTCATTCATCTACATGGCTCAAAGACATGAGAACCTAGCAATAACATTATGACACACACAAAATAGTAAATTTTTAAATCATTATTAAATCAAATAACACAATTTAAATTTAATTCCTCTTGTTTCTTAAATCAAACTCTAAATTATACATTATGAAAATCGTAGAGTTACAGCAAAAGTAGTCTAAGGTTGTGGGTAAACCAATATAAATTTTGTGTATACTTTATCCTTTTTACTTCTTTTCATCCATTGTTTTTGTATCTTTATTTTGAGAAACATATTTTTAAAATATTATATCGTACGTTGATATGAAATCATTAAAAATTTTCTCAAATTGTTTTTCAAGTTTAGGAGCAATCCTTATTCATATGTATAAAAGATAAAAACATATTCTAGCTACACCGGATATATTTCATAAGTACTTCTGAAGCAATATATGACATATCTTTGCATAATTTTTGCCAGAAGACTATTTTGTGCAAAACACTATCAAAGTAAAAAAGGTTACTCAAAACAAAGCTTATAAAAGATAAGACTAATATGTCTGTAGAATTTTAGAAGTTGCATGTTCTTTTGTAGAAAAGTCAAGTGTCACTATTCAACCTTCTTCTAATGATCTTTTGATCAACTTTAGTGTGACAATCTTTATTTTGTCCTTTATTTTTGTAAAGCATTTTTATATATGTATATATTCAAAATATTATATAAAAATATATGTATAAACTACATAGAAATTAAGGAAATCTCAACTACCTCATTTCCCTCCCTGCTGATTGCTAACTGAATGAGAACCAATTTCTTTGCCTAGCGACCAAATATTACAGTCACTAAAAAACTTTATTTAAAAAGAATTAACAATTAAAAGCTATATTTTATTAAGAAAAACATTATTTGAATGCTGACATAGTGACAACTTTTACTATGTCTAATAAATATTATAGTATTTTTTAGATATGTACATATTGAGAAGATAAAAAAATAAATAATATAAATATAATTATATATAACTAAAACGTATTATAAATTATTTAATTAATATTCAAATACTAGTAATTATTATCATTAAATGACATAAACTTCTAGTGTAACAAGCACTACTACAAATATAGCCTTTCACGACGGACATACGATGACGGTTATATGAAAACCGTCTTAGTATGCTACGCGGTGGCATTATCGTAAATATAAGGTTAAATACGATGACGGGTATTACGAAAACCGTCATCGAAGAGGTTGAATTTAAAAGCGGTGGCATTTTTGTAATTTTGCTATAAGTAAACGAAGTCGGCTATTTTTTGAACCGTCACTGCTTGTAATAGTAAATTAAAATTAAATAAGGAAACTAAGTGTTAAAATGAGCGTGCCCTAGTTTACCACACAAAGTCTCTCTTTCGTCCAAGCTTGTTGCCTTCACGCCCTGTGTGCTGCAAGAGCTCGACCACCATCAGTGTACCCTCCGAAGAGATTCCAAAGCCTGAGCCCCGTGCATGTTGTTAGGCCGCAAAGCTCCCCATTTCAAAGAAAGAGTTGAAGGCATGGAGTCTGGAGTCCGTGGGTCGTCGACAATGATGGTTTCAGTTGTGAAGCACAATAATTTGGAAATTAATGGTTAGTTTGCTATACCTATTATCATAATGTATGATGCTTCTTCTATGGATGCCATGTTCATGAACCCCCCCTTTATTTTGTTATATTTTTATGTTTTTCTGCATTTTTTCAAAATTTTGTTGCTTTTTATTTTTTGTTCCTTGAGTTTAGGTTGTGGGAAACTTCGACACCCACATGCACGTATTGATTGTTGTACTGTGAAGAGTTTTTTGTTGTGGGTTTACCTTTTTGTTTTTTGAACTTTCTGTTTGGGTAGGCCCTGTTTTTTTACTGTTTTTGGTGTGGCATTTGATGAACCTGGGTGGTAATGTGCTGCTTCAAGTGCAGTGGCTAATTCATGCTCCAGAATTGGGTGAGTTTCGTGTTTGTTTGGGAACAACTTAGTGGCTTTATTGAGAAAAAAAAAACAAAACAGAGACTCTATGCAACATAACATAAGACAAAAAATATTAGAGCTTTTAGTGCATTCTATGGTTTATCACAACCAGCAATCGCAAGATTTATTATTTTCTTGACAGCATCAGAGTTGGTTTTAGTATTTTTTCTTGAAGTGAGTCCTCCAATAATTCTTTATCTCATTGTCAGTTGTTCCTGAAAAGCTTGTTGCAATTGTTGACCATTTGAAGTGCTTAATTTTTATTCAGCTTCAAGGATTTATTATAAAAACTTGCAAGTTCAAAGAGATTTAGAATTCATTTTTCTTTACCTGTTTCCCCACCTAGCATGCAGCTCTTGAATTATGTTTTCTTCTTGTAGTGTTATTTGACCCTTGTTGAGGTTTGGCCTCAGGTAATTCACCCATCTCAATCTGCAGCTCTTCCCATTTCTTTTCAATCCTGTTAAGAGAATAATAAATGATCAATCATTTGGACAAAAAAAAATGATAAAAACAACTATGAAGAGGGTGGCTCAAGAGTCAAGAGTTAAGAATTATAAAAAAACATGATTCCAAAAGGCCATAAGAAAAACTTATGATATAAGGGTAGTCAATTTACTGAGTTGAAGTTGGAAGCAATTTAATTGTTGTGTGTCACTTGTATAAGTCTGTAAATTGATATTGGAGTTAAGTGTAAACTATGTTAGGAATTAAGGAATAAGACATATATGGTGTATAAAGATTGGTAGGGACTTGCAAGCCTAGCAACAGAGTTCCATCTGCCCTCAGCATGGAACTTGACATACTGAATGAGCACTCATACATGTTTGATATATTGAAGTGGCCTCCTCATTCTCCAAAATTCTGCACTATTATTTTTAAGATTATCGTTTGTTAATGTGTGAATGTAATAAACCGAGTAACATAAGTTTACATTGAATGAAAATGAATAAGTAACATATAATTAAACGTTAAAGGCTCACACACTTAAATATCTTAGAGTTTAAGGTTGAGGGTAGTTTATAATTCATTTGTATAGTTTATTCACATTGTGTCCATGGAAAAATTTCCCATATTTTAGCCCCTCAGACTACCTAACAATAATTTTATAAATGATATTTTTATTTGATTTTACAAATGATACTCTTCTATAGCTGAGGTACGCACCACTGATACTTTAATTTGATTAAATTATTTTATCTCAAATCTGATTCTAAATGAATTTAAATAATCACATTTATAAAAAAAAAAAAGAAATAGAAATCATTCCCTTACAAAGTTTTAAGAATTATTACATTTTTAAAAAGAAACTTGGAAGCCTGCTATGCAAGATTGCAATATTAATAACATAAGGAAATGAATTCGAAGTAAGGGCATAACTATGAGTAGTTTATAAGTGTGAATGTATGTCCATGAACAAGAAATTACCCTTGCTCTTACAACATTGAATATATGTTACTTAATGTGAATCATTGTTATCTTTCATTTTATGATAAATAGAACAAATAATTTATTTCATTGTTTTTAAAAAAATGAGTTATAACTTTAATTCTCATATTACCCTTACTTTTAAAATAGTGATGGGGTGTGGATTACGAAATTAAGAACCATGCTGTGAAGATTTCTCAGCTTGGTAGTGGCTTTAAAGCTCTTATCCTAGAGTAAGATAAGATAATGACACTTTAGGGATAGTTTGGTTTGAGAAAACATTTCCTGTTTTTACTAAGATATGGTTCATGCCAGAACAATAATCAAGCATTGTCCATACTTTCTTTTGTTAAATTATTCTTCCTGCGGTCACCACCAAGTTTTAATATTCCATATTACCTACTATAGTAACCACTCCACTTGCTCTAGTTATTATATATAGCGTGAACACACACACACACACATAAATGCTTAGAATTCAAGTATAGCAAAGATAGGAACTGAACTTCGAACAGATTCCACTGACTACAAAACTGAGCTTCTTTCCCCAACAATAGCTATATAGAAGTGTCCATGGCTAGGCAACCTTCATGGAGGATCAACATGGAAGAACATAGGTTACCAGAAAGGCACATGGGGTCTTATTTTGGCTTTGGATTCTTTATAAATACACTAAGTATATTATCGATTGAGCATATTTTATTTTATTTTTAAATTTATTTTCCATCTTTTTTTGTGTGAAATTGCATTTTTATGTGTCAAAGAGGCAAAGGAAGCTTGCTGAGTATTACAAGTGGCAGGAAAGGCTTCTTAAAGGGTACCAAGAAGTGGACTGATACACTGACTTGGGCATGATACCAGGAAATTTAACGGAGGTTTTGAGAAGAAGAATTGACTCATTTTCTTACTATCCTTTTGTTGTTTTTAATTATTTTCTATACTTTAGGCGCTGTTTATGCATCCAACATAGGGAACATGGTTATAATCTGAGGGTCAGAATACTCTCCAAAACCAACTTTGCTATATTGTACCTTGTCCTTTTCTTTGTTAATTATAGGTGGGTAGTGATAACTAAAGAAGAGGGGATTTCTCTTACTTGGCACCTCCAAGGATTGAATTGATATGGACATTCATAGTTTATGTGATCTAGATGAACTGATCTAAAATTTGCAAACACACACCACCCTTTTGGTATCTAAAATTAACTGGCAACCATTTTAGTTAATTGCTAAGAAAGAATGAAATAATGTATTTGAACATTTCACTCAGGTGATTAACTTACATTTGAAATATGGAATCAGACTGACTGCTTCAATGTTCTTGTATCAGCTATGTCCTGTGTGTGATGAAACATTAGGGGAGGATGCAATCAGGGTTGCACAAAATTCAAGTGCACAAAATCTAGGAAACTTTATTTTTAAATGTAACCTAGCTCACTTTTTGTTTTAAGACCCAACTCAATTCAATATGTTAATATAATGATCTATACTTTCTATAGAGAGCTTGGAAGTCTACCAAATCTAGAAAATATAAAGATAGTGATACTCTAATAGAGTTTGTGAAAGAAAGTGATTGAGAGTGAGGAAGATACTATTATTCAACCAAGTCTTTAATCAATACATGCTTAGTTTATATACAGCTTAACAAACATAATAGAACTAACAGATTAGTGAACTACTTGAATCAGATTAGTCAGCACCTTCTCTCTAACAAAAAACAGATCCAACTCCATATGTTTAGTTCAAGAGTGGAGAACAAAAAACAGATTGGTGCAATGGAGCAGACAACACAGTTTTCAACTATCTTTGCTTTTCCTCCTCATCAAGTGAATGCCCTTAGCATTTTTCTTCAACCTCTTTCTCAGCTTTCCTCTCCTTCATATTTTCCACTCTTCCTTATTAAGTTAATGCCTTTAGCCTTCTCCATTTCATCCTGTTTCTCTGCTTTCTTTTTCTCTAACTCTGCTTGTTTGGAATTATGTTCATGTGCTTTGAGAAACAACCTTGTAAAATTTAAGACAGTTACAGTAACTGCAATCAACAAAGCATTAACATGCAAGACATGTGACTTAACTTTGTTTATACTGGGTTCAAATTTCAGATTTTTCTTATTGATAAGGGAGATGTAAATTAGTTCCACATAAATTTTCGTTGAATTTGATATAAACTTTTTCTTTAGTAAAAAGATATATCAAAATGGAATTGAAGTTCCATTAGATACACAAAAAATGCTAGAGAAATTAACACTTTTTTTCTAAGTTTCTTAATAATCAGTTAAAATTTATTGAATACCATTTTAAATAAGTTTTACTTCTCCAAATAATTCTCTCTCTTGATTTATATTAAATAAAATATAAAACCAATTAATATTGATAATTTCTAATAAATTTTAACCAAACATAAAGAGAATTTTTAAGAATACTACAAATGAGAGTATCACTAACATTTCTCTTTAATACATAACATTATAGTAAAAATACACACCTAATTTGATAATCAAACTAAAACAAGATGCTTCTAATTGAAAAAGAAAATTCAACAAACTTCTGAGATTATTTAATCCCTTCTAAGATAATGTACTATTCTATTAGAGATGTAGTATGCAGTTGATTGGACTGTGATCATGGGATTGACACCAACAGCACTTGGAAGCACAATAGCATCACAAACAAACAACCTTCAGCCTCCCATGTCTCCCCATTTTCATCAACTGCACCTTCTTTTTCACTGACCCCCATTCTGCAGCTCCCCATTTGATGTGCAGAACAATATATGTTCCATTTCTTACTTGGTGAAAGTGCCCCTTCCATTGGACCCACACTGTCCAAAAAGTCATGCACTTCATTTTCACCAATGCCATCACATTTAAGTCTTTGACAATCACTTCTGTGTGTTCCTAACTCAACTGCTCCTGCAGCTATAAGAATCCTCAGTGCTTGTTTCAAGCCAGCCTTCATGTTCTCCTTGTCAACTTCATTCAGCTTGTAGCTGACCCTTCCTTCTGTTGTTACCTGTCCACAAGCCATGTCTCTTATTATTGTGATCAAATGTGAAGTTCTAGGGTAATTCAGCATTCTTTCTTTGAAGTCTTGTCCTGATTCCCAAGGATGCAAAGGATGCTGGTCCTAGCAAAGGTGTTTCAATTATGGCCCTTGAATCTGAATTGGAGTCTGGTGATGGCACTTTATGGACTGATGTTATTATACCTCCCTCATAGACTTTGCCTTTGAATTTTGAATCATTTGATTCTGGGAAGTATCCCTATGTCATTAGCACATGGTGGAGATGAAGGTTTTTACCAATGTTCTTGTTTTTTAGTGCACTAGAGATTAACAAAGGGGGTGACAAAAGTGCTCCACCAGCAGAAATTGTCACTTTGGCCTCAATTTGTAGCTTCATTGTGACTCTGCTGTTTAATGTTTTTGCCATCACTCACAAACATTTATTCTTTCTACCATTTCCACTCCTGTTACTTTCCAACAAGAACCTCTCAGCTTTGCATCCTGTTATTATTACTTCATCTCTTTCAACTGCATCTGCAAGCCATGTAGCTTGAGTCCCTTGTTTCTCTCCTTTAGGACAACCATAACAGCATGAGCCACAGTAGTGATTCCCTGAAGAGTTTCTTAGCACATAGTCAACTTTGAGGCCAAGATTTTGACACCCTTTTCTCAGCACTTGGTTTTGGAATCCCTCTTGTGAACAGTTTTCAGTGACATCAATCCTTTCACACACATTTTCAATTCCAGATAGATATTCTTGGCTTGAAAAGAAGGGAAGCTTGTGGCTCTCAGACCACTCTTTTAACACCTTGTGTGGGGTTTTAATGCATGCTGACCAATTAACAGCAGAGCCACCTCCTACTGTTGATCCTGCCAAAACTAGCACTCTCGAGTCCGCAGAAGCAAGGATCCCTCCAGTTTCATATAGTTGATTCATGGAAGGTCCTTCTAGAGATGAATAATCCTGAGGAGTATAATAGTTTCCTTTCTCAAGAACAACCACCTTGTGGTCATCACTTGAAAGAACAGCAGTTGCAACACCTCCACCACAACCTGAACCAACAACTAGTGCATCACATTGGACTTTGAGGATGTTGTTTTTGGAGTCTAGTGTAACATTGAGGCCTTTATTGGCAAGAAACTGTTGAAGCGTGGAGTCAGATTCATTCATGGTTTCTATAATTCCCTTTCCAAGGGGCCTAGTGTTAGAGGTTTTGGTTATTTTCTAATCAGCTGGTACCTCATATCCAATGGCTTTCCATGCTGGGTTATCACCATTTTCATCAACCTGAAAAAAATTTCCAGAAATTTTCTATAACTGTCCATGTTTCAAAAAAAAAAAACTTTTAGGCTAAAATAATTCTGGTCAATTTTCTATAACTCAAGTTCCTCATCTTATAATTTGGTTCAATTTGTTTTGATAAGTTTTAAAAGTTTCACTTTACTCTATTAAAATGTCTCTATTAGAGTAAGTGGGCTCTTCCGTCAATTTATTATAATAACTTAGTCAACTTGGTAACACTAGACAAACTTTAAGAGATATCACATCAAATCAGCCTTGACAAGTTATCTAAAATTAACACAAAAAGTGTTCAATTTTAGGCAAATGTGATCAAGGCTCAATTTTTACAAAGTTAGATAAATAATAAGAAACCAAGTTGATTTTTCTGTGAATTTACTATAATGAAAGGATCAATTTGGTCCAATAGAGTCACTTTAGTATTTTAAGGAACTAAAGTGAAACTTTTTAAACATAAAGGATCAAGCTAAAAACAAAATAAAATGGACTAAAAATTATATTTTAGTCAATTTTTAGCATGTCAAGTAGTCTAGTATGATTTCACTATGTGCAGATCAGAAGGAACAATGATAGTTAATAAGAGAACTTTGGACCAAGGCTGAACAATACCCAAGAGAAAAAAACAAAGAGGCACAAGACTTTGAGGTAAGCAAAGGTCAGTCTAATGGGTGTGAGGAACCTATGCTTCAGCCACTTCTACATAATCTTTTCTCTTTTCTCGAAAGATATGTTTGAGAAGTTGTTGATATAGGGCCTTTTTTCACCAAGACAGAGGAAACCACATAGCAACACGGTGCCCAACCTTGTTGCCAGCAACCATAAAACCACTCTAATCAGTATTACTGACCTATGTTCCTTCATAATTGAACTGACCTATGTTCCTTCATAATTGAACTTAACATTGCCATATTAGCTACCATCAACAACAATTCACCCATAAAACCCATCTGCTGATTTGAACGGCAGATAAATCTTTGGCCCGAATGTCTTTGGTTTGAGTAAATCCAATTGTAACTTGTAATTGAACTGACTAATTAAGAAATATTTATTTGGTAGGAAAGGAAACAATGATATTTTTAGTTTGTGCATACATAGCTTTAGAAGGAATTTCTCAAATCTCCGTAAGTGTATGAACTTGGAAATATTTCTCCTCATTATTCTCCAAGTAGGAGAAGTACCTAAGAGCCAAAACACCTTAACAGTATTGGTGTTATTTTGTTTTATATTTATGTGTTTTTTTTTAATCAGATTTCTCTTATCAATGTTGTTATGGAACTGCGTAAGCTCTGTTGTCATCCATACATGTTAGAACGAGTTGAACTAGATATTGATGATGCAAAAGAAGCATTCAAGTAAGCTCTTATGTCTTTATTTTAGAGTGACATTATTGGTTTTTTGTTAGAAATGTGTTATCTGCTTATTTAGTGCTAAATCTTGTTTCTGTTTTTTTACTATTGAAAATCATTACCTTTTGTTACTTGTAACTAAATTGAAATATTTGGGTATCATGTTGGAAGGCATTATGTTGTTTTTTTACTATTGAAAATCATTATTGGTTTTTTTATTGTTTTTTAAAAAGAATTGGCAGTATGAAAGGATTGATGGCAAGGTTGGTGGAGCTGAAAAAAGACAAGTTCGGATAGATCGATTCAATGTCAAAAATCCTTTTGGATTTTGCTTTCTTCTTTCTACTAGAGTAGGGGGGCTGGGGATAAACCTTGCAACCGCTGACACAGTTATTATATATGATAGGTCAACCTTTAAATTCTTGTAATTTTCTTTGTGTTTTATTCTACAATAATAATGTGATGAAAATATATGCCCTGAAACAAGTTTTACTATCAGTTAAATATAATAAAGAAGTTTTTAGATGAATAGCTTGAGTGTTCACCAAAACACACTCAGCTTGTTTATTATAAGGTTGATTTTATTCTCAAAAATTGTTTTTAGTTTTCACAATGTGACTAAATAAGGTTGCTCAAATTTGGTGGAGGGTGGTGTAAGGCAAAGAAAAAAAGTGTGGAATTGAAGGAGAGATTGAACATGATAAAAATAGAAGAAAATGAGAAAACATCTCCATGTTGTTTCTGTTTTTCGTTTTTTAAACACTTATTTTGGGAACAATGTTGAAAACTTATTAGATTTTGGATGAGACCATGATTGACGAGTAATGTGACATTGTTTTAGAGAATAGTTTTTACATTCAAAAAGTGAGAAGAGAATCAAATGGGCCCTAAGTTTCAAAACTGAATACGGGTTACCAATGTGTTGTCATGGGGCCAATGGGGAAGACTTTTTAATTTATGTTTTGTTTTGTCATCGCAATGAATCATAAAGAATGATATATTGTCCTTTTTTCTTGGCTCTTGAACCTGTCAACCTTTATTTGATAAACTATTTGCATTGCTACTCTTTTGATGGTAGTGGCAGATATGAATACACTTCTTTTTGTTTCTTTTACCTTTCAAGTGTCATCTTGTTGCCTGATTAATTTTTTTAAGTGCTATTTAGTTAATTTTGTCTCATTTTTGACCTGGTTAGACAAAGTTTGTTTTATGCTCAGAATCTACATTGTGAGCTTAATTGTTGCATAATGCATAGTGCATGCCAGTAATCTGTGCTATGAACGGTTTACAAAATACAAATAGATAATATTTTGATCCGTTTAGTGAATTCCACCTATCAACACAATGATATCCCTCTCAAACTTAATGTTTATTATGCAGAAATGGTTGAGTGTATGAAGAAAGTAGCAATACTTTTCGTGCTATCCCTGATTTCGTTTATTCTTCTTTTGATCCAGGAAAGGTGATTATTTTCGGTATCTTGCTGACTTCAAGACTGACCAAGAAACTAAAGAGGCAGCTGAACAGTCACTGAAAGGATACGGGTACGTGTTTGTCTGTTTGATCTAGTGCTTTAGTACTGAACTAGCTTATAAATTAAATAAATTATACATTATACTGTCATTTGATTTTCACTAATGTTTTAATTATTAGGCTGCTTCAGCCACTGCAAACACATATCATCCATCAACACATCCAATCCGTCTTGGACTTGCACTCAATTTCTCTGTCTTTTATTATGAGATAATGAACTCTCCTTAAAGGTAAGTTATTGCTTCTCTCATTCTGCATGGACCCATTTAATTGTTTTTGTTGCTAGCTTGTCTGAATATCATTACTGAAACTCACAGAACTGGATTCCATTTCCAGCCCCTTAAAAACTGCATGAATGGGTTAGTATGAAGACTTTAAGCTTGGTCCTGTTTTTTTCGTTTTTGCATATCTGCCATATTCTGTAGTCAATTTTATTAACAAAATAGCTATATATTTAACTTAAAAATATATAAATATTTTATTAAATATATAAATTTCTTACACTCAAATAATAAATATATATAGTTCCTTCTTTGTATTAAGTAATAATAGAACCTACTTTGAATGCACACATAGACGTGTACGTATACCATGAAATTAGTATGCTTGGTGGAATTTATTATTTGTTATGCTCCTTGTGTAATTTATGTTAATGTAAATAAGAGAATAATAAATAAAATGTCTAAAACTATGGAGGCAGAAATAAGAGAACAAATTTCCTTAAATTGTATACTTGCATATGTTATTTTTACCTATTTATTGGCAAATTCTTGTTCTGTGGGATTGGTATTGCTTCTTGAACCATTTATTTTCCGGTTTGCTTTTTCTGCTAGTTGGTTTGAGTCATGACACATGAAGGAAAACTGGCCAAGTTACCAAAATCTTCATCTCAATGATGCTTCTTGTTTTTCTTTTTTGACAGATCGATGAGGCTTTGCAAGAGGGGATTGATGCCTTGAAGCTCCTGCATTTTGAACTGTGGAAAGATTATGGATGATTTTGTATGGCTTGATATGATCTCGGTTCCATTAGGCTTTTGAAGATTGTTTTTGGTTCCAAAGTGGTATATACTCTTTTTGCCTGTGACTGTTTTTGGGGATATTTTCTTCCCATTCTGTATGTTGTGGGAAATTGGATTTTTGGTTGATTTGAAATCCTCAAGATTCTTAACTCTGCTTAGTTACATCATATCATGTTATAAGTGTCAGTAATGTTTTGTATTTTCTAGCATTCTGTAACATACTATTGGTACAATAACCTGGATGTTGTAATGGTTTTAGGGTATGTGATGTTGTAATTCAAATAGAAAATGTTAAATGTTTTTAATATATGATGTGGTTTTAATGGTTGTATTAAATGATTCAATGCTTGTATTAAATGATTCGTAGGTGTAAAATAATGTAAAACAATTTATAAACAAATAATTTATAAAATAAAACAATAATACCTACGAAGACGGTTATTAAGAAAAACCGTCATCGTAAATCATCCTACGATGACGATTTTCATTAATAACCGTGTTCGTAGGTATGTATTTTTTAAAAAAGTTAAAATTGAAACAAATACCTACGAAGACGGTTGTTAAGAAAAATCGTCATCATAAGTCAACCTACGATGACGGTTTTCCTTAACAACCGTCTTCATAGGTATTTAATTTTCAAAAAACTTAAATTAAACATAAAAACCTACGATGACGATTATACGAAATACCGTCATCGTAGGATGAATTACGATGACAGTTTCTCGTAATAACCGTCTTCGTAGGTATTTATTTTGTAAAAAGATTAAAATTGAAATAAATAGCTACAAAGACGATTTTCCTTAACAACCGTCTTCTTAGCTATTTAGTTTTTAAAAAAACTAAATTGATTTTAAATACCTACGATGACGGTTATCACCAAAAACCATCATCCTAAGTCAACCTACGATGACAGTTTTCTTTAAGAACCGTTTTCGTAGGTATTTATTTTTTAAAAAACTAAATTGATTTTAAATACCTACGATGACGGTTATCACCAAAAACCGTCATCGTAAGTCAACCTACGATAACAGTTTTCCTTAAGAACCGTTTTCGTAGGTATTTATTTTTTAAAAAACTAAATTGATTTTAAATACCA
Source organism: Glycine tomentella (assembly GCA_007407185.1). Taxonomy (NCBI): domain Eukaryota; kingdom Viridiplantae; phylum Streptophyta; class Magnoliopsida; order Fabales; family Fabaceae; genus Glycine; species Glycine tomentella. Next base: position 69,279 of record PYAF01004758.1, read on the forward strand.
ATGATGACGGTTATCACCAAAAACCGTCATCGTAGGATGACTTACGATGACGGTTAATTTGTAATAACCGTCATCGTAGGTTTTTAATTTTAAAAAAATTAAATTTGAAATTAAATACCTACGAAGACGGTTATTAAGAAAAACCGTCATTATATGTTAACCTACGATGACGGTTTTCAATAACACCCGTCTTCATATGTGTTTAATTTTAAAAAATAATTAAATAAATAATTATATACGATGACGATTTTTCGAACCTTCGTCGAAAGTGCCGTATTTTTAACGACACCCGCAACAATGACGGTTCAACAACCGTCATCATAGGGGTAAAACAACCGTTGTGAAAAATCCCCTATGTAGTAGTGAAGACACACAACCTAAGGTACAATCTTATTATATAGGGCACTAATACCACAACATAATTAAATTATTACGTAGGTTTACACACTTTGTTCAAAGGCTTTCATAAAGCTCCAATGAAAGACATGGTTGGAGCATAACTTGCAAGACACACAACCTAAGGTACAATCTTATTACTTAGGTTCTACCCACTTTATTCAAAGGCTTTCATAAAGCTCCAATGGAAGACGTGGTTGGAGCATAACTTGAAGTGCGTGTTCCTTAGGTAAGGCCACTCCTAACCCTTCAGTCATATCGACTTCAACACCATCCTTTGTGCACATATCAAACCCTTGAAGCAACCGAGCCAAGGTCAAGTGCAACACTTGTAGCCCAAATGTCATGCCAGGGCACGACCTTCTTCCAAAGCTAAATGGAATGAGCTCAAAGTTCTGACTCATAAAGTCAATGTCTTGATGAGTGGTGAGGAACCTCTCTGGTTGAAACTCATTAGGGTTGTGCCATACTTGTAGGTCCCTTTGCAAGTTCCAAAGGTTAATAAGCAAACGTGTCCCCTTTGGGACATGGTACCCTGCCACACAACAATCCTCCATGACCTCTCTGATTCCTGTTAAGGGTGCTGGTGGGTACAAACGAAGGGTCTCTTTGATAATGGCATGTATATAAGTAAGGTTTTTTATGTCAGATTCTTGGACCCATCTTTCTTTTCCTATGTGTGTATTCAGTTCTTGTTGGGCAGCTTTCAGAACCTTTGGATGGTTTAGGAGCAAGGAGAGTGCCCATGTTAGTGTTATGGCTGTGCTTCCTGAACCAGTAAGGATAAGAAGCTGCATGCACCAAAAATTGGGGTGAATTAAAGGATTCTTTTTAATTATTCTAAAAGCATCAGAGAAATTTGAGTAAAATGTGGGTCCAAAACATAACATTAGTTTACTAGTTTAATTTTGAAAGTAGTTATTAAATTAGCTAAATGAAAATATGTGTTTAAGGTATTTAATTGTAACTGCATATGATATTCTAGTTCAGGAGTTTATTTTAATTTTGAATTACATTCTTTATAATTTGAGCATGTTTAGAAAATTATTTTTTATGGATCACAGTTTTTATATATGATAAAACCCGTGTACACTCAAATGAAGCCTATTAAGCATATACAAATTTATAACAATTTATTATTACATTTATAAACTTCAAAATTGTTTTTATTCTCTCATTTTAAAAACTACAATCTCGAGATTCTGACTACTTGTGATTAAATAAAGTATACCTTTTATGAAAAAGGTTAGTATGTTTCCCATGAGTTTCCTTGGCTCCATGAAAATAGTGTTTATATACTTGTTTCTTTTATATTCATATGTCTCCAAAACCATCGTTCCATTAGTAGAAGTAAAGACATAGGAGTAAATACAAGGCTGGATAAACATGTCTTCGTCCTATTTTGTCATAATTTCTAATTTGGCATTAGTCCTGATATACTAATAAATAAGGATGACAATTTCGTGGGTCAGACCCATTAAGGATGGACAAGTTTGAGAACAAATTCAAAAGAAGAGACTATGAAAGATTAAAACTCAATTTCATTTTATTTTGGGTTAGAGAAATTTGGGAAGATCCTGGTTAACTTTTTTATTAAAAGATCAATGTACTTTAGAATTTTTAAATGAAATATAATTAAAATATTAATTTTGTTTCAATTAAATAATATATAAAACTTAATAAACAAGATGAATCATAAATATATAAGAAATTTAAAAAGTAAATAATATTTTTATAAATTATGTAATTTAATTTATTTTATTATTATTATTATATAACTTCAAAATACTTTGTTTTTAACAATTATTTTATATATTAAATAATTTATAAAGTATTATAATATAAAATACATTCTTAACTTTATATGGATTGATCATTTTGATCGTATTACTTTACATAATCTTTGCACCTCGGGTCCTTCAATATCAAAACAATTGGTTAAGCATCCACAAGTTTAATACTCGATTTCACGTACAAACTTTCTAAACGTGTTTTAAGTTAGAATATAAAGATATTATACAGTAAATAATCTGTATTAATAGTGTAAAGATATTTTATATTACCATTTAATTAAAAATTATTAGTATAAAAATTAAACTAACTTTTTTCTATTATGATTCAATTATAAATTTTCATAAATTGTATAACAAATAATTTTGTAATAATTTTATTAAAAGTTATTTAAAATGATTTTTAATTAGTTGACGGTATTTTTTCCATTGATATGAAAATTATAAGCTTTAAAGCTCTTAAAGTTATAACTCAAAACTCTCATAAAAAATAGTTATAAGTCAAATCAATTTTTTTTTTATGTTGATAATTTATACATTTATACACATATATAAATGATTGTTCTTTAGACTATTACTATCAATCATTCAGCATGCATGCCAAGAAAACGTACCATTGATGTTGCTTTGATAACTATCTCCCGCTTATAGCCACAAATCTCTTCTTGCTCTGCAAACAATGATATCATAACATCCATAAAGTCGCTTTCACATTCACCATCTCTTTCCACACCTCTCTTCCTTAAGTGTTCTTCCAACCACTTCTCAAGAATAAGGTCAGTTTGCTTAGCTGTACTCTTCATGAAACTTAGGTACCCTTGGAAATCTAACCAACTAAGTAATGGAATAGCATCAGCAGCTACAAAAACACCAAATAGATATGTGGAATCTTTGATGGTCTTTCTTAGCTTCCATGCCTCATTCTCTTCATTATTAACTGTGTCCCCACCAAATCTCTTCCCAGCTATCATTCTCACAATTATATTGAAGGTCATGTGCTCCAATAAATTGCTTATAGGCACTTGAGTTGGACCACTTACGTTCTTTGCACATGATATTAACGAGTACAAGTCTTTGACAAGAGAGAATATTTCAGTGTCTCTCACATGCTTTAACTTTTCAAGCCTATAGCTAGAGAAAATCTCAAGAATTGCTATTTTTCTAATTTCACGCCAATATTTTCCATAAGGGGCAAGGCCAAAAATTGCATTGTTGTAGCCTAAGATTCTGCCTGCGGATGTGATAGGCCTTGAGGCAAAAACTTTGTCATTTGTTGTGAGGCACTCCTTGGCAATTTCCCTGCTATTTACAACTAAGGTGGGGTGGCAACCCAATTTGACAGAGAAAATTGGACCATATTTCTCAGCCATGGCTGAAAAGGTCCTGAAATAGGGTTTTCTAGCATTAAGAAGATGGAGGTGACCTATTATAGGTAAAGCACCAGGAGGTTCGGGCACTTTGTTGCCCGTTCCTCTTTTTGATCCATTAGCAGATCTAATGGACCTAAACACACTGTATGTAATTAACAAAGCTAAGATTCCTTCAATAATAGTTTGGACATACGAAGCAGGATCCATTGTGGAGGGTTGAGTAACCCTACTATTTGCCCCTCTATTTATAGGATCTGGGGATTCTCTTGCATTGTTGAATGACATGACTTTAGAGGGTCGCATCATGGTTTAAAATTGGTCTACAATACAATTGTGGCTACACATAAAGGATTTTTTATTCACTGTAACTACATCAAGACAGTAATTACGATTTGCTACTACATCTGCTGCAACCAGAGGGAGGGGAGACCTGCAGGGGCCATGGTTCCCCGGATACTTTTTAGTGTACTTAAATTATTATGAAAATAATTTTATGGCCTCCCTAAATTTATAATAAAATTATAGAAAAATGATATGTGAAAACCATTATGTTAATGGATATTTAGGAAGAGAAAAAAGAGAAATATATAAATATGATAATCAACATGATATAATATTCCAAGAAATAATAGAAATTATAGGTATTAATGAAATGTTAATGACAGATGTTGAGATACCAATATATAATTATCTAAAATTATGGTATCCATTTAATTTTTTTCTTTTATCATATGGTATTGCTTTTGTACTCAATATATAATAATATATTTTTAAATATTTTTTACATGAAAAAATTTAATTTTTTATTAAATTATATAGTTTTTTTCTTTGCCCTCTCGAATCAAATTTCTGAATCTGTTTCTGCTGCAACTGTCCGTAATCTCACAAACACGACAACCATAATTTAAAACCATCGCCCCATCAACTAAGCGACATAATTAATTGATTTGAAATATCTAACTTGCACGTGATCTTCGGCACCTACATAGTAAAATTTGTCTTTCTTTCTTTTGACAATTTGATCCAATAATTGAGGAAAAATAGCTTTAAAACACTACTAGCCTTACACCTCTTGTTACACGTGGGTGTTGGCACTACTACAAAAATACTATTCCACGATACAGTTTTTAAGGCGGTTCTAGCAAAATCGACATTTTTTAAATTCGGTGGTATTTTTGTAAATAATCCAAAGTTTTTAAAGACAGTTCTTTGATAATCATGTTTAAAATATCTTTTTGAATACGATTTTTGTTAAAACCGTCTAGAAATGAGATATTCAAAGACAGTGAAACTGGAACAATCCTAAATGGACCTTGCTTTTTCATATTCCCTCTCACCCTCTCGCCTGGCCACTTGCTTTCATTTTCACTCCTGTTCGTCTCCTCTCTTGCTCACATATCTCACTCTTACGGTCTCACTCTCTCTGCCGTCAGAGCCAAGGAAGACAATAGCCTCACGTGAAGGTCTACTCTCTCCACCGTCAGAGCCAAGGAGAAAGAGATTCATAGGAAGCCTTGCGTGAAGGCGTGAAAGCAATCGTTTGAAACTAGAAATTAGGTTTTGCACTTTGAAAGTTGGCTTCCAGAAAGTTCTCGTTTGAAAGCAATCGTTTGTTAAATTGGAGCTTCCTCTGCCACCGGAACATGCTTGTCTCCTCGATCTTCGTGCGCCACTAAGGTTAATGGACTTGGCTTTTCTTCTTCTTCTTCTTCTTCTTCTTCTTCTTCTTCTTCTTCTTCTTCTTCTTCTTCTTCTTCTTCTTCTTCTTCTTCTTCCTCCCAGAAACTCCCCCTCTGGTTTTCACTTTCAAATTTTAAATGAATGTTGTAGAGCAGCTCCACCGTGGCCAGTGCCCTCTCCGCCTCGTACTTCTCGAAGTCCGCCACCTGGTCCATCAGAACCGCCAATGCGCTGGCAGCCACCGCTTTATGCCGCGTATTCTTGCCCAAAAAAGGCACGAACAACACCTCGAACCCGATCATGACTGTGCGCAGGTCCAAGAATGGGCTTCAGAGCAGATCCACCACTCCATCGTAGATTATGTCGACACTGCTCACCTCCGCTCGTAACTTCAACGAGTGTGTACTGACGACAACAATCTTGACCAACACGACCGAGTTGACTCGGATATCGAACGAGGTATGCGTCAACATCCGCAAATAAAATTAAATATTATTGCTTCATCATCTCTGAAGTTGCTGCAAGCTTTGTAGCTGAAGGGGCTGGAATGGGTGAGTTGAAACAACAGAACGATTTTGTACAGAGAAGGACGTTCAAGGAAGCAGGAGCAGTTGTCTTACTTCCTTTGAATTTTACCGAGGATTTCAATGAAACTATAGCATCTGGATAAATAATTTTTTATTTATTTATGATTTGTCCTTTATTTAAATTTCTTTAGTTGTAGTAATAAAACCAGATAGAAGTTGCCAGGTTGGCAGTAACACCCACCACAGTCTTGTTTGTTTATATATATGCAAGTTAATTTTGTACATTGAGGATAACATTTGCAAGAACATGATGGGAATACTGTAGAATACTTTTAATTATGCGATCTATCTTGATATGCAAATTTCTTGCCTGATGAATTGTCATGCCTAAAACGATTTAAATGACTCCTTGTACCTGAATTATTCAGGTGTGCAAATGATTAATCCTAGAACTTTGAACATTCAGGAAAACAAGGACTTGTATATTCACTCCAAGATATCCTGAAATGGTCCCTTAAGATCTTTCACAAGCCAATTTGTTATATGCACTGGATGGAGCAAGAGTGGTCTATTTTGATGCAAGGATGCCTAACAGTGCTCTTGTCATTGCTCGAGAGGTAATTACATCTTAGTTGTTACCTAGTTCGAGTAATGCAAAGGTTCCATATAGAATTATTCTCATTAGATTTGTGTTTACTCAAGTTTATGTGATTGCTATCAATACTTATTCTTAAAGAGGTTGCTAATTCAAATGCTAGTAGTGGTTGAAGGTAACAGATCATAAGCCTCATAATTAGGATAGAAAACTTCATACCCCTTTTCTGTACAAAGTATTGTTGAAAAAGATCGAATTACCTATAAATGAGCCATTACTTGATTTACAAACATTGGCCTTAATGTGATTGCTTTTAATATTTGAAAAAGATCGAATTACCTATAAATGAGCCATTACTTCATATCCCTTTTTCCCTTTTAGGCATTTCACCAAAATATATCTATCTTAATTGATGCGGGAAGGCCTAGGGAAAGATTGAATGACCTCCTGAGTTGTATGTTCAGAAAAATGTCCACAAGCAAGTAACTCATACTATATCACAAAGTAAACTACTAGAATATCATAAGCCCTTAGACCTGTGAGTCCTCTATAAGGTTGCAGTTATATTGTATTATTCTCAGATTCCAAGTTTCCACCATTTCATCAGTGAAATATGAAATGTACTTCAAAAATTCAAAATTGTAGCTTTGTCTTGTAGCCAGAAGAATGATCTAGGAAACTATTTGCATCTTATAATGAAAATGGAAATATGTAATAATGAATTTGTTCTATCTAACATGTGAAAGGACCTCCTTCTAGAGTTGAGGAGGGGACTTGCTTTAGGACACATCATACATGCATAATGCATTGCATCATAAAGAATAAAAACAAGAGGATTTTGTCATATACATGGTGTATGCATCTCACTTTTCCTGAGAGGACTACCCCTCAAGACACCTATGCCTAGCTATTACTTCCCCAATCCACCCCACACATAAATTCACAAATAGCATCTATGTTATAGACATACTTGCATCCCACATTTAGAGATATCACATTGGTGTTCTCTCTCTTTCTCCTTCCTCATGGTGGATTGTAATTAGCATTTAGTAATGTGCCTTGACATCTTTCAAAACCCATGTCAGAACAAGTGGATAAGATTAGGGAGAATTCCTAAATATCAAGTCAAGCTAAGATGTATAACAAGGAGCAGATAAATGAAAACTGGTAAATCAGATCACATAACACATAATTAGTCATGTAACTGGACAATGGTTGACCAGATGTATGACTTGATTATTACATGTCACTAACCATTTCCTTCCAAGTCTAACATGTGGGCGATTTTAAGAGGCCGTTTACTTTGAGAAAATGTTTTGTGTTTTATTTTTTATTTTATTTTCACTTTTATTAACAAATCAGACACTTTATCCAACTGGAATTTAGAGATAATTATGCGGCCTTGCATAATGTATGAAACTTCACATAAATTAGGCAGTCAAAATTGGTGTGTTTCAAGGTAGACAAATTGAAGGATAACATACCAAGAGGAGAGTGGTTTTGATAAAAGAGGGGCCTCCAATATGCTCAAACAATTCATAAGTGAGGCACATAAGATAGCACGAGTGGCAAAGGAATTAATCACGCATGTGACTTTGGTCACAGAATCAGAAAGTACAAAATTGAGGATTTTAGAATACTTGCACCCTTGGTTTCAAATGATGTCTCTAACGAATAATATTTGTTGATGAAAATCAAAAAATGAATTCAATCAAATATGAAAAAAAAATATATTCATGTTGGACCATAAACATTGGGAATTGAGATCCCTTAATTTCTTAAGTTGTTATTAGTGTAAGCAATCATAGTAACTAGGGTAGCATATTGATATAGTATATTAAATGTAACCATAGTCTATAACCACATATTTTTTTACTAGGTTGAATTGATTACAACACTCATTAACTTTGGAAACTTAGTTTTGATCAATTTTATGTTTAGAAATTGAACCATAATAACCTAAGCAAAGCCTAGTTACAGGCTAACCAAAATTGAAGCAATCTTGTTATATGGAAATCATATGTGTTGGATTTCAACCAAGTGTAAGTCCAATTTCACATTTCACTGTCATATGGTATCATGGTGGTCTGTGAAAACTGTGTCAACCATAATATTCAGTTCTAGACAATCCTAGTAGATATGCAAGGCCATCTAAGAAAATTGGAGAGACCAGTTTGACTCAAAACCAATTTCTTCTAAGGTAAGTTTCTTTACCTAGATTGATCCTGTAAAGTGAATGATATTAATAAACTTAATAATGGTACAACAACACCTTTTTTCATTTTAATAAACTAATGATAAGCATCTCAAATGTGTCTTTCCTGTTTTCACATGAAGTGATTAAGGGATACAACAAAATTATGGAAGACTTGACCATTGGAAAATGATGTTAGTTCTCAACTGGAACCAGAAGATGAGTAGATCATCAGTTTTCCCACCTTGGTATTTCTAATTCTGTAAATTTGGAAATTTGAAAGTGTTGCATTAATTTCTTTATTATTTTCTCTTAATATCAACATATTCATAACAATAAATCAAAATCACTACACATGATCTAGTCATAATTGGATTTTTATAGCTAAATCTTCAAAGGAGACAGTAACAATTATGCTTGAATAGATCGAATTGGTTAATGTTTTGCCAATTCTTACTTATGCTGATTTTATTGACTTTAGACCTAGTCATAATTGGATTTTTATAGCTAAATCTTCAAAGGAGACAGTAACAATTATGCTTGAATAGATCGAATTGGTTAATGTTTTGCCAATTCTTACTTATGCTGATTTTATTGACTTTTATAGGTCCTGTAGTCTAATGTTGTATAATGAAGAATGCAAATACAGTTCACAAAGGATGACCAAAACATCTAGTAACAGCTGTTGGTTGTGGTAGTAACTAGTAGGGTTAGAAAAATTGTGCTATACCTCTGTGTAATGGCATGGATGCTCTGAAAGCTTCAATTGTTTGTTGTAAGCAATAATTGATTGGTCGCTCTTTGAAATCCAAAAGGCTAAAAACAAAGAGCAAAAGGAAAATCATCACATCACAAGGCTCAACATAAAAGTATTTTTTTTAAATGCTAAACAATTGTGTGTTGGCAGTTACGATGGGGGTGACGGTGAGCTATGATATTTAAAATGTTCAACATCATCAACCAATTGACTCACTAAGTAAACCACTATTTGATTGTCCCCAACTATCTAAGTCCCTCAACTAACAAAGCTATCACACAGTCTCCTAATTTCACTAATAAACACATGCAAACAAATTTATATTGCTCATATGGTGCTTCATGAGGATCGGTCCGCAACTTAAACCCCATTTTCTCCAAAAACAAAAAGGAAACTCACTCATGGAAAAACCACCAGTAACGAATTATGTGAAGTCCTTTGTTATAAATAAGACTACTACATCAATAAGAGGAACTCCTCCCTTTGCTAATTCGAAGTGAACATGATGAATAATGCTATAAGAACTACTACATAAGAGTTGAGTTTTTGAATGGTTTCTAGTTGTGTTTCTTCAGAATGGGATAAGACATAGTATGGGTGTAGGGAACGGAGAAAGATGGATTTGGATGATGTGTGAATTGTGTGTGGAGACCAAGTAGAGTAATAACCAAAAGGATGAGTGATTAAAAAACTTCAGGGAAACATAAAAAGGAAGAGTTAGCAAAAGGAAAGCTTTCTTTAAGCACATGGGGTACAAGGATAAAGGGATAGAATTGCAATATGCTACTGTTATGCATGGCATAACAATAGTTGACGAATTAAACCAATTACTGTTCATTTGCATATGAGTCAGCTAGCAGCAAAGAATCTTCCTTGCTTTCATGTTTGAGTGGCTTCTTTGGATCAACCTCACAGCTGTGATGATGAGTCACTATTTACCTCTATTTTCTCACCTTTCTGTACTCATTTTAATCCCTGATTTGTGCTTAATTGTTTATATTCTGCATTGTTTCTCATTTAGGAATTAATTGGACCGATAATTCAGATTTTAACTAATTTGGATTTTTTAAGTTTAATCATTCCAATTTTTATTTTCAGGGCAGTTTAATAATTAAATAGGCTTGGAATTAATTCATGGACTTGAAGATTAGAGTGCCACGCCAGCATCATTTTCCACATCAGCATTTTATTTTCGTTTTATTTTATTTTAGTGAATTCTTGGGCTAAAATTGTTAGGAAAGGCCCATTCTTTTGTGAAATGCAGTCACTATATATTTCGAATATTGTGCCCATGCAGAGATACAACACTATTCATGCTCAATTTTTAGGGTTTTAGAATATTTTCGTTTTCTGTTGTTTCTCTGCTTTAGGGTTTCGTTTTGTTTGAATATAGTTGCGTTTCAATTTCAGTGCCTATTTTCGTTTTCTGTTTCAAGTCTCTAATTTCGTTTTCATTTTCTGCTTATTTCATTTCAGTTGCGTTTCTGTTGCTATTTTCGTTTCCAGTATTTAGGTTTTCGTTATGTTAAATTTCGTTTCAATTTGCGTTTCTGTTGCTATTTTCGAATTAATGGAAAGCTAAATCCTAGGGTTGGATGCTAGGACAGATTGCAAAACCCTAAATGGAGGTTCTCTGTAATTGCAATTCGTTATCTGCTTGGTTCTTCCTTGTTGGGCTTCTGTTCTGTATTTTTCGAATTAGAGTCATGCTTAATGATTCTGATATTGATTGATTCAGTAATCTCAGGTTGCTTAATCCTGAGAGCTTGCCCTGACGAGGTTCGCGTTTGCTTAATTCGTGTAAGGAAGTTTTAGGTTAATCTCCGCTTAGTAGATTAATCTAGACTATTGAGGATTAAGTCAAGATAGATTATCTTTCGTGAACCGAGGATATTAGAGGTGCAATCTGTTCTAAGGTCTGACTTGTTTTAATCACTGCAATTAATTGGTATTTCTGTTTTATTTTAGATAATCTTGCATTCTGTTAAACCCCCCCCCCCTTTACACGTTTTTAATCCCTAACGCAGACAATTGATCCTTGAGAGACGACCTAGGAGTCACTTTCTAGTACTACATTTAAACATTATTAATTTGGCCGAGTACGACCTCGATCATGTGATCAACAACAGAAGATGCAGCTAATATTCCTCTGAGTTTATTGGCTCTTTGAGCTCAAAATCCCAATAAGTTCTACAAAGAAGCACCAACATGGTCACTACACAAGACCTTTGAGCTGCAGCAAGGCCAAGGCAGAGCCCTTGAAAGTCATAGCCAGTGAAAGAGGCCAGCCAAATACACACAAGCATTTCCCACAGTATGATGACAAAATCATCCGCAGTACAATAGTAGATACAACATATTCAGAAATGCTTTTTTTGCTTGAAAATAGAGAAAGGATTTCACAGGAGACAAGAGAAGAAAAAAAAAGGTCACAACTTCCTCACATTTAATTTTGCATCATAGGAAGGAAAACAAATCATAAATATATTTCACATTTTGGTTTTGCTAAAATAAATAAATCGAATGAAAGGAAGGAGGTGAACATGAATGAATAAATTTACTAGTTTACGTAATATAATTGATTTGTAGAACTTCCATAAAACAGGTGGTAATGGAATTTTGAAAATTTAAATTTAATAAAATGTGTATGAGGACCTCAAATCCTTCTTTCTTTCCTCAAAAATAATAATGCCTCCTTTCTCTCCCCTACTTCAACAAAGTGACATCTTAAAGCAAACAACTAAGAGTAATTGATAGAACACCAATAGATTGATGAATAGCATTATTGAATCGCACAAAATACAAACACTACAGCAGTAGTTATTGTCCCAGAGACAGACTCCTACAGAGATGAGCTTTCTGTCCAAGCTACAGGGAATTAACACACAAATCTCAAGTTGATGTTAGCACTAACTTTAGGCCTTGTTTTGCCTCCCAGCACCTCACACCCTGAAAAACTTTAAGCATCCCAAAGACCTTTACTTCCATTTCTTCCAAAGACAATTAGGCACTATAAAAAAAGGTTCTCCTCTATCCAAAACAAATGAAAAAATCCAAAAGAAGTGAAAAAAAAAAAATTGCTACAGGCACACACCTTTTTCCATCATGCATGGACACCAGCGATGGTTCCAAAATAGTTAGGCCATAAAATGGTAAAACTTGCAATATGCAATTCTAGTTTCCTTATCATTAAAAGAGCCATAAAATCAACTTAAAAGAAACTATTACAAAGTGGTACAACCACTTTGTATCTACGCCACAAACTTTTCCATACATAACTAAGTGTATGAAAGCATTAAAATCGAAGTAGTTGCTTACCCAAATGACAACAGAAATAAGGCATAAGCAACATGAATGCGGCTTCAATGGTGACCGACGAAATGGATATGGGGTCCAAGGTCATCAGACTCAAAGTTTTTGCTTGTTAATGTCGGAGTAAAGGGGCGCGCGTGGGAGATTTGAAGTCCGAAGAACACTTTGTTGGCTATTCGAAAGTGATTTGAAGTTGGGTGTGGAAGGAACTAGGTTGGGGAGTGTGTTGTTATGTCGAGAAACGCTTCATAAAACCTAATTTGAAAATTGGGAAAACAATCAACGACGACGGTTTGCAGCCAAAACCATATTTGAATTCGTTCAAAACAAAGACAGTTTTAGATAATCGTCTATGAAGATTATAAAACGATGACGGTCTTGTTCGAACTGTCTTTGTTTTGTATACAAAAAATGCAAAATTTTCCAGATAATTACAAAATTGCCACCGCCTAACCTACGAAGACGAGAAAATAGGTTTTTAACATCATTTTTTTGGGCTTTCAACATCTTTTTTTAACCGATGTTGAAATCATCGACGTTAAAAGTATCAACGTTAAAACCAAATTTTAAAAATTGATGTTAACATAACATTGTAACATCAATTTTTAAGAAAAATTGATGTCATCTAATAAGAAATAAATACAAAAAGTGTAAATTATGCATAAAATATGCTATAGATAACACCAATAGAAGCAATACTTGGATACATAAAATTGAAAATTGATATACATTATTGATATAACATTATAGGTTTAGCCATTCATATAGTTCATATAGATACACAAATTTTACCCTTTAATTCCTATACCTAGAAATTGTTCGTGTTAGTTCTACTCATTTTTTAATTTAGTTTAATTTATTTCCTGCACATACTTTTTTTAATCTATTTTAATCCTTATAATTTCTTATAGTTAAATTCATGTTAGTTCCTAATCACCTAGAAATTTCCTGTTCCAAATTAAAGTAGTATCCCTTGAAACAAAGAATATTCCCTAACAAAAATTACGCATGAAAAGGAAAAACATAGCACAAAAATAGTATCACACTAGGCAAGCGAAATGAATAATGATGACCAAACAAGGAAATCAAGTAAATGTTTAGTTATTTAAAGGCAAGCGAAACTCTATATACGTTATTCTTAAAATAGCCATCAAAATCGAAAATAAATGCTAACCTATGGATGTCGCAAGACGAAGAGAGAGACCTATGGGCCTCGTGAGATGAAGACCAAGACGGAGAGGAAGTCGCCGTCGCGGAGAGTTGTGAGTGGGAGAGCAAGACCGAGGGTGTGAGCGAGACCGCAAGAGTGAGAGTCAGAGTGAGAGTTTAAGGCGCGTGAGTGAAAAAGTGATGAAGGGTGTTGGAGTTTTATAAAAGACCAAACAACATCGTTTTTTTAAATAAAACCGATGTTATAAACAAATTACACAACATCGATTTTTCAATGATGTTGAGTTTCTTACATTAACATCGATTTAAAAAAATGATGATGCTTTTATTACAGTAACATAGATTTTTTAAAAAATCGACGTTAAAAGAGCCCCTTTATTTACAAAAATGTCACCGCAATTTTGTTAACATCGATTTTATAAAAAATCTATGTTAAAGTAGTGGAGAACTTTGCCACCTATATTGGTCGTATTCAAATGGGATTGTTTCTAGCAGGGATATTAGTGGTCTATGCTAAAAAATATCATATATCATATGTTTAAGTAAAAATAATAAAATATAACATAAGTGAATTATGAACCTAACTCAATCCTACAAATCAGGTTGTAAGGTGACGATTGTTCCCCACTTATATAGTTTATGTCATTGTTATCTTTAGTCAGTGTGGGACTTCAACATGTTCTCTTTTGTCCATGACTACTCGCCATGTGGGACTTTCAACACACCCCTTCTATCTAGGGGTGACCACAATTTAAGTGGTTTCTCTAACATCCCCCGCACACTCAAGGCTACCTGGCCAGAGCGTGACAAACACAAGGATCCATCTAAAAGATAGGCTTTGATAAAAAAGCTGAGTTATGAGTCTAACTCAACACTATAAAATCGGCTTGTAAGATGAGAATTACTCCCCATTTGTATAGTTTATCTTGACATCATTTTTATTCAATGTGACACTAACAAATCCTTATTTGCCTAGTATTACTTGCCGTATGAGACTTTCGACACAGCTCCTCTATCGAGGAGTAACCATAATTTAAATGGTTTTTTACAATCTAAAATCAATTTTTAAGTTTAAAAACTATAATTACCTAAAATTATTTAACTGCAGAATAACAATAAAATATTATATGAAATAACCGTACCATCGAGTTTAAGACCCATCTACAAGTTTAGGTTACTTGAATTTTTATTTTTTTATTTTTTTCTAAATGGGGTGTGCAAAGCCCCAATCCGACAATCAATTAATGAACACAATGAAAACAAATACAGCGCAAGTCACCCATGAAAGGGACTATAGAAAGGTCAGGAATTCAAAATCAATAGATAAACCAAAAAATAAACTACAAAATATAGGTGGTCTTGATTCACCCATTGAACTGCAAAATGCAGATAATCACTATGGCCAATGAAAATTAGTGGTCTTGATTCCATGCCATCAACAAAGAATTTGCTTCACTCAGTTTATGACAAATGAAAAATGTTGTGCAGTCAACATATTGTACAGACTTGACCTAGATCCACAATCAATTAGTTTTGGATGATTTAGGTGCTTTTTCTAATATATGTTTTCACGTTCAAAGTTATTTACTTAAAGTGTGACAGTTAAAGATACATAATTTATATAAGACTCTAATATTATGTCTAAAAGTAAATTATGAGTCTAGCTATAATTCAACCCTACAAAACCAACAAATAGGATGATAATTGCTCTCCATTTATATAATTTATTTTAACACTTGTTTTGTATGTTTCCAGAACACAAATGTGCAGCACAAACGTACTGAATAATTGCTATTGGATCACTTCTAACTCTGCAACTTCAAGGGAATCAATGGAGAATGACACCCTGAAGCAGACGATCACACAGAAATACCACCAATGAACGTGGGGTGTGTGCTCTGTGTAATTGAAAGAAAGAGAGTTAGCATGTGTGTGTACCTTTTTGGCCGTAACCTCTACGTATTCATAAATAACTTACCTGGCAGTTGCTAAACGTTCTGGACCCCGAAGATATCAGACTTCACCATCACGTCTCAACTGCCCCTATTGACTTGGTCACCGTCCACGTTCAATGAATCAGTTGAAGGCACGATCCATAAACAACAATTGGACCTTACCATTGGGCCCTCATTATTATTTCCATAACAACACTATTTTTATTTAATGTGGAACTAACATGTCCTCATTTATACATGATTATCTATCATGAGAGACTTTCAACACCCTTTCTCTATCTGAGAGTAATCACAATTTAGGTGATTTTTCTAATCTTAAATAATTTTAAGTTTACAAAATATAATTACCTAAAATTATTTAACTGTAAAATATCAATAAAATATTATATGAAAATAACCATATCATGGTGTTTATGATGCATCTACAAGTTTAGGTTACTTGAATTTTTATTTAATTTTTTTCTGAATGGGTTCGGCGAAGCACCAACCCGACAATCAATTAATGAACACAATGAAAAGAAATACAGCGCACGTCACCCATGAAAGGGACTAAAGCAAAGTCAGGAATTCACAATTAATAGGCAAACCAAAAATTAAACTACAAAAAATAGTTGGTCTTGATTCACGCATTGAACTGCAAAATGCTGATAATCACTATGGCCAATGAAAATTAGTGGTCTTGATTCCATGCCAACAACCAAGAATTTGGCTTCACTCAGTTTATGGCAAATGAAAAATGTTGTGCAGCCAACATATTGTACAGACTTGACCTAGACCCACAATCAATTAGTTTTGGATGATTTAGGTGCTTTTTCTAATATATGTTTTCACGTTCAAAGTTATTTACTTAAAGTGTGACAGTTAAAGATACATAATTTATATAAGATAGACTCTAATATTATGTCTAAAAGTAAATTATAAGTCTAATTTAACCCTACAAAACCAACAAGTAAGATGATGATTGCTCTCCATTTATATAATTAATCTTAACACTATTTTTATTTAATGTAGAACTAGCATGTCCTCATTTATACATGATTACCTATCATGTGAGACTTTCAATACCCTTTCTCTATCTAGGAGTAATGACAATTTAGATGGTTTTCTAATCTTAAATAATTTTTAAGTTTAACAACTATAATTACCTAAAATTATTTAACTGTAAAATATCAATAAAATATTATATGAAAATAACCATATCATGGTGTTTATGACGCATCTACAAGTTTAGGTTACTTGAATTTTTATTTAATATTTTTTTCTGAATGGGTTGGCCAAAGCCCCAACCCGACAATCAATTAATGAACACAATGAAAAGAAATACAGCGCAAGTCACCCATGAAAGGGACTAAAGCAAAGTCAGGAATTCGCAATTAATAGGCAAACCAAAAATTAAACTACCAAAAATAGGTGGTCTTGATTCACGCATTGAACTGCAAAATGCAGATAATCACTATGGCCAATGAAAATTAGTGGTCTTGATTCCATGCCAACAACCAAGAATTTGGCTTCACTCAGTTTATGGCAAATGAAAAATGTTGTGCAGTCAACATATTGTACAGACTTGACCTAGAGCCACAATCAATTAGTTTTGGATCTCATATGGGAAATGGGAAAACGGTTTTCATTTCCTGATATTCATAATCATACATGACTTTCAAACTTGGAAATTCTTGAAAATAAACCAATTTGATAAACTTAGAATAAACATTTTAAGGAATATTTGAAGCCATTCGCGTAGTGTTTTCTCTTGTTTTTTAAGGAATATTTTTACTTTTTTATCAGAATAAATTATATGTGAATTTATTAAATACTTTACCCGTTCTTTCAAGAATGATTTACCTAAAACCACTCGATAATTAACAATTTATACTTAGAATATATATTAAAATATATATCAGTAATATTTCTCTTTAAATTTTTGTTGTAAAATTCATCGATTTATCACTACAAAAAAATGATGTTTTTGTGGCGATTTTTTTGTGACGGTCTCAATAAGCCACTAGAAAGTTTAATAATTTTTTATAAAAAAATAATGAATATCACTAGCGACGCGTGTCACCTTTACTATATACATATATTTTTTTAAAAATTGTAACTCATTGTAGACCCAAAAGCATCTCTTTTTCATTTTCCTCCCTTTTTTTCTTCTTCTTCTCTGAAATCAATTCGAAAGTAGCAGCCATGGAAGCTATACTCGTGGATTGTGTGCAGAAGAGTTTTTGGCATTTCAAGCACGTCAACACCATCTTTGTAACACCCTAAAATTTCAAAAACTATGGTCAATATAATATATGAATTATTCTTGCATAGTTATTGATGTGAGTATTAGGATATTGGAGATTTGATGGTCTATATTTAAATTATTTGGGTAAAATATTAATTAGAAACATTATAAAACTATTTGAGGAGAAATGACCATATTGCCCTTCCCTTAAAACAAAAATTACAAAAAATACCGTTGAGGTAAAAATTACATAAATACCCCTATATATTTTGGTTAGATATTTTAAGGTGGAAATTACACAAATACCCTTTGGATATTTTAGAAATGACAATCATATCCCTAGGATGAATGATGAAATTATCATAATGCCCTTCAGGTCAAAAATATTAAGATACCCTTAGAAATTTTATGAAAAATTAATGAAATTACAGAATACTCTTAGATGGCAGAGTATCAAAATACTTTGTGACAGAAAACCATAGAATAGAATTTCTATGAATTTTATAAGATAATGACTTTGAAACTTTATTAAGAAGAATTCAATCATCAGAAAAATATATAGAAAAATGATAGATAAAATCTATGGAATTTTCTCTTAATTGTAGGATGAGTAGACTTATTTAATAAAATGGTTTAGTAATTTTGATAGTCAAAAGTAATATGGACCAATTAGAATTAAGATAAAAGCAGTCTTGTAAGTAAAGTCTGAGTAGAACTCTGTATAGATTACTTGTGAACAATTTTTACTGGAATTGAAGTCAATTTCTAAAAAAAACTCTATAATGCTATTATTCAATATTATCCTTAGGTAGAAGAGTTCAAATCAAATTTGACTTCCTTTCAAGAAATGCCATGTGTGAAGAAAAGCCTAAACTAGATTATTCTTCTTCATTTAAAAGGTGACATATGTATCCAAAAGAAGCCATATAATTTTCTCTTCTTAAAAAGAAAGTGAAATATAATATAGAAGGAGAAAAGGAAGATAAAAATCTTCACCTTAGTTAAGCCAAAATTCACGTGAAAAAGGGAAGGAAAAAGAGTTATTGACCGTACTACCACGTTTCCCCAAAATAATTACCGGAATGCCACGAGAGAGAAATTAAATACCAAACTGCCACGCGGCATAATTCGCTGGGCCTTGCAGCGAATTATGCGCGCTGACGTGGCGCGAGGATAGTGGCCACGTAATTCGCTGGGGATGGTAGCGAATTACGTGGTCAATGCGTCAGTCTGTTAACTGACACAGCAGGCCACGTGGCGCGTCCCCTTTAATTCGCTGGGGGCCATAGCGAATTATGCCACGTAATTCGCTGCCCCCCCAGCGAATTACGTGGCAGTTACTGCAAAGTTTATGACGTGGCCATAATTCGCTAGGAGCCCCAGCGAATTATGCCACGTAGACCCTAATTTAAACGCTGGTCCCCCCCCTCCATTTTTTTTACTTTCACTCTTCCCTCTCCATTCTTCCTCCCTCATTTTCTACTGCTGTGTTTTTTTTACTCTCTATCCATCCTTCAATTTTTTTTTCCTACATTCTTCATCCATCATTTGGTTCTTGTTGATACAAGTAAGTTGTGTTTTTATATTATTTTATTTATTATTTATTTTGTTGTTATATTTTTATTAATATATAGATGTTAGGGTTGAAACACTAGGATAGAGGATATGTTGTTTTAGGATAGATGATGGTTTTTGTTTGATGATATTTGACCCTTATATGTAGCTTTTTATTTTTGATCATTTTAGTTGTTATTGATTATATTGTAATTATTTTATTAATATATAGATGTTAGGGTTGAAACATTAGGGTAGAGGATATGTTGTTTTAGGATAGATGATGGTGTTTGTTTGACGATATTTGACCATTATATGTTGCTTTTAATTTTTGATCATTTTATTTGTTATTGATTAT
>PYAF01004758.1:92233-107045 GCA_007407185.1 Glycine tomentella
GAGCCCGAGCCTAATAACGGCTCTACCACCTCCAAAAACACCCCTCAAGATAACCCCAAAATCACAAAACCCAATACACAGAACCAACGGTTAGAGCTCGAGTTTCTTACCTCTGTGATGCTCAGAAGCACCAGGGAATCACTTTCCCTAGAATAGATCGCTCAATCAAGGCCTCCCTCGCCTTTAAACTCCGAGCTCTTAGGGGTTCTCTCAGAGAAATCAATCTCACTGTTTATCGACGATTCTCACGAATCAATCGGGGGTTCTCACTTCTCTTGGGGCTCTGATCACTTTCTCAGTTGGGTCAGAGGTGTTTAAATGAACAATGGAGAAGATACAAAGCTCATAGGCTCATCAATGGCTTCCCTCTCTCTTTCTTCCTCTCCATTTTCGTCCAAATGAGCCCTAAATATAGGCCTGCCCGAAGTCCCACGCTAATAGCGCCATCCTCCACGCTAATAGCACCACTGGCTCGACCAATCCACGCTATTAGCGCCAGTCTCCACGCTGATAGCGTGAGATGGTCGAAACAAAAGGCCTGATTTACTCATCTCGCGCTACTAGCGCCATCCATTCGAATAATCCACGCTGTTAGCGCGGCATCCCACGCTGATAACGTGAGATGTTCGAAATTGTTTTCTTCTTCTTTTCTCAACTATTTTCTTAAGCTTTCTTCAAAGGATTCCAAAGCATGTTTATAATTCTTAATCTTATGCTTAATCCGGCTTAATCTAGGCTTAAACACATGGTTAAAATTCCAGATATTACACGATCGGTGTAGCAGGTCAGTCAGGCCCAGTATAAAAGGGGCCTTTTACGAATTTTGGACCCATTTTCCTTTCTTATTCTTCCTCTGAACGCCCACCTCCACTGTTGAAGCTCCAAGCTTCATTTCTTCACCTTAGTTCACCCAAATCACTTCCTTTAACCTCTAATCATGAGGAAAACCAGTTGTGAGCCATAATCCTTCATCAGTTTCTCTTGAAAACCCCTTAATTAGAGAGTTTCTTTCTCAACGGAAATCCATTGAACTCGAGTTCGGCGAGGAACGACGTCGATTCTTGGACACCCGAGCTAGGGGAAGCTGTCCACGAGCCTTTCTTGTCGCCATTGAGGTAAGAAACTCGAGTTTCTCCGATTGATTTATGAATTAGGGTATTGGGTGAATAGTGACCCACTTGAGCTGGGGCTAGAATTAGCCATGGGTCCTGTAGAAAAGTGTGTTTAGAACGGTTTAGTGATGAAGGATTAGTTTTCAGATGTTAGTTTGGTGAACTTTGGTTTTGGCTCTATGATTATGCATGTTGTGGAAAATAAGGAACACTTCACACTTAACCAAGAGGGGGGGTGAATTGGTTATTCTTGGTAAATTCAATTTTCTTTGAAGAAAAACAAGTTTCAAATCAGAGTTTTAATGCCCTTTGGATCTCTATCACAAAACCATTTAAAATCTTTATCCAAGATCAATCCAAGACTTGTTATGCCTCAAGAACAAACACCCAAAACAGAATTCTCACAAGGAATAATCAAATTTGCAGAATATAAATCAAGACACAAGATTTATACTGGTTCACCTCAAAACCTATGAGGCTACATCCAGTTTCTTCTACTTAACACTAGAGTAGAGTTCACTATTGCAAATATTATTCTTACAAGCAATTACAAACTTCTCTTCATCAACCCTAGATGAAGTTCAGAGATCTAAAACCCTATTAGATCCTTAGAAGCCTTACCCACACTGAGAGCACTACTCAGCTGACCTTGGAGAAACCCTATCTCCACTTGGAGAAACACTATCTCCACTTGCAAGAGAACCCACTTACAATAGAACCACACATACAAGGTTACAACAGAAAATCTTTATACCCACAAAGAATAAGGAAAGAATTCACCTGATGATCCAAGAATGAAATGCATATGAAATGCATATCGATTAAAACGACCTGGGTAAGTTTAGGATTTCAGTTAACGGGTTAAATAATCGATTAACCCGACGTGTAATCGATTAAACCAGACTTGAGCAAAAATCCTGTTTAAGTAAAATAATCGATTACATTCCACGGTAATCGATTAAGCCAGAGCAAGCTTAAATCTGGTTTGTGTAATATAATCGATTACATTATTTGGTAATCGATTAAACCAGCGTGAGTGCAAAATATGAATTGAACTATATAATCGATTACAATCAGTGGTAATCAATTAAGGCAGAGTGACTGTATTTTCCAAAAGAGCATGTAATCAATTACGTCACTATGGTAATCGATTAAAGTGTTCTTGAAAATTTTCCAGAAAGCTTATGAACAAAATAATCGATTCTTTTGATGCTATAATCGATTAAAACAGACTTAGCCTATTTTTCCAAAATACTTAGCTTCTTTTAAATTTTTAAATCAATTACTTAGATTCTATATGATGCAATGCTTAAAATATATATGAATGATATGTATGCAAAGTTTGGATCATCATAGTGCTTTCAATCCTTTTACATTAAATCACAATCTTCCATCTTCAAAGCTTGAACCATGTTGAAAGCCAAAACATCCATGTGTGGCTTGTGTTGAGTCACTTGATGATATTGAGACATGCAAAAGCCTTGTTGATGGTTTTGATGTGTCTGAGAGGCCATATGAACGGTGTCTTGTGTATGATATGGACCGTTCAAGCCCTGTATGCATTCTGAGTAATTGGGTTGTTGAGAACTTTGAGCTCATTATGTTTGTCTTGTATTGAGTCTGTGGTGACTCTAATGCCATGATTAAGCTGTGATAGACCTCTGAGGGTCTGTGAGAGGCCTAGTGTGCGCTGGGCTATGATGAACCTTAAGTTGGAGGACCGTTTGATGTGTTGATGCATGGTAGCTTGAATTGGTTGTGATCTATGTTATATGCCTTGTTAGGGCGTGACACCGAGGGTGTCAGTGGCGTAGGCCATGGAGCAGGGGGAGAACTGCAGAGCTCGGCTTTGCCAGGTAAGTTCTTGGTCCCTTGGGGATGTTTCCCACTTGTGTGCTCCACCACACTCCGACGAAGTGATGGTTTGTTGCGCGATTACGGCAAGTGCACCAATCGTTAACAAGTAATAAAGTAGGTAAGTGAGTTATCGTCTCCACAGGGATTGGGGTAATTTTTACAATAATATTAATTCTAAATGATTGGAAAAATAAACAGAAAACAAAGATGAATTGTTGTGTTGTGTTGAAGAATTGGATTAAAACAAAATTTAAATAAATGAATAGAAATTTACCAATGAAAGAAACAATTGTGGTCAGGCACAATCCCTTTTTGTTTACTACCTCCTTAACTTGATTGGTTTATTATCTTAAGTCACACACATGATAAATCTTTCCTAAATTCGTAAATCCTAGAGCATAACTAGCGATTTAACCCTTTAATTCGATCGAGAAACCTAAACCCTTAGTGATTCTGTCAAACTAAGTATTCAAAGAATAAATCTCATGTGATCTTGTTATGATTATTCAGAAATACCTCTTTCCTACATTAGTTAATCCCTAATTCCTTAGTGAATCAACCCTTTAACCTGAATCGAAAACCCAATTCCTTGGTGAAATCTATCAAATTAAGCATACAAAGACTATATTATAAGGTCTGTAGCCACGCATCCCTATTCCTAGGTGAAGAATGACTATTATTCTAAACATGTCAGAAATTAGAACCCCAACGTTCCCATTGCGAATCCTAATCCTCAATACTTAAATAGAATGGCCGATTCCAAATAAGAGTAAAACATTGAATAGCACAGAGTAGAATAAAATAATCAAAACAACATTAAAATCAATACCAATTCAAGTTACAGAGGAGTTACATCAGTTCATGGCCTTCCCACAATAAAAGTCTAGCCTACCATAGGCTTCAAGAATCCAAAAGCTGTCAAATAATACATTCTTGATGACCTTCCTTTGATTCTTGACTTTCAATGATAAAGAGAAAGAAAGAATGAATAATAGAAGGTGATGGTGTGTAGTTGTGGATGCTAGAGTCAGTCCCAGAGGCTTATATTTATAAGATAATCTAATTAGGGTAACTAAGCAACCTTCTGGGCTAATTTCTGTGCCAAATCCGAAACATATATTTTAAAATAGGAAACTGGATCGATTCCACGCTACCCGCGCGACATCTCACGCTAGTAGCGTGGATTGGCAGAAAGTATGGCGCTGGTCGCGTGATATATGGCGCTACCCGCGCGGCTTGGCAGAGAGAAATAAGCTTAATCCTTGAGGTTCTGGCGCTAACGGCGTGGGATATGGCGCTAGTCGTGCCATCCATTCTGTCCTTCCACGCTACCCGCGCGGGATCTCACGCTACCCGCGCGGGACTCCAGTCTTGAGTTTTCTTCCTTCTTTTGCTTGTGTTTTCCTCTGTATTGGCCTGAAATTGCAAGATTGGTATTGAATTAGCTTAAAATGCTAATTTTAACTAATTATATTCTATTTTCCTACATATTTAATCAAATTCTAAACTAAAACTAGACTAAAAACAAGATGTGTTTGCAACACATCATGGTTGCATTCATGATGCATTCATTGTTGGTTGTTGCATCCTCATAATGATATGTATGCTGCATCTATGCTTGAACATGTATGATGCCTGTGGATAGATCTTCTGGCCAGTAAGATAGATATGGACCTCCCTAGGAGGAGAGCGCACCTCCTAGTTTGGTTTGCTCGTGGGTGATGATGATCCTTTAAGACCAAGAAATAGGTGTGTCCCGTCGCGGTCGAGTGCCTATTCTCGGAGGTGCCATATACGTGCGTCCATGCGTAAGGGGTAGCTCCCGATGGGATGGCACGAGTGTGAGTTTCGGTCTCACACTGAGGTTGGCGTTGATGATGATACATCGTACATAGAGCCAGATGACCTGCTTGTATTGTTATGAGGGCCGAGAGGCCAGTGTGATTGTGATGCCTGATGATTTGTGTCATGGAAAGTGGGTCAGGGTGGAGGAGATGCCTCCAAGGACCCTGAGCTTACTGAGATGTATATCTCTCCCCATGCGGGGTTTATGTGGTTACAGGTGACGTTTCTGGCAGAGAGGAGCGGTCTCAGGGTGGAAGGCCCCAGTAGTGACACTGTTTGCCTGGCTGTGGACAGTAAAAGAGGAGCTGGGTAGCTCATTTTGCTTTGATGTTTGTCTTGTACCCCTATAGAGGGAAGGTGTGTGTGTGTGTGTGTACACATGATATGTTTGTATATGCTTTGTATAGTTTTGTATACCCTCGTGTGAGGAAGTGATTTTTGAGACCAAGGTCAGTGTTGGCTCATTCTTTTGTAGAGACACGGTTAGTGTCAGATGATGATGTATATATATATATATATGTATAAAACTTGTTTATGATATGGATATGACGTTCCTCCTGATTATATTTATGAGATATTCTGATTTATCTGCCTATGGTTAAGCTTATGTTTACTGGATCAGCAGGGACTTGTTTATGTTACATGATGATTGTGTAGTGATGTGTTTTCTATGCTCCATACATAATGTCATCAAGAAATACGGTTCGATTCGCTTCCGCCAGTTTTTAAATAAAGTTTTAAGCGCGATTCTGATATTATAAATGTTAATACACCGGAGGCCTATGGGGTGTTACATGGGCTTTATTATCTTCATGAAGAAGTAATACCACATATTGTTCACAAAGATATAAAAGCAAGCAATATTCTCCTTGACAAAAACCTTACACCCAAGATTTTAGATTTTGGTCTTGCAACGCTTATTCCATCATACATGACTCATGTCAACACACGTGTGGTAGCACTACAACAGAAAGACTTAGAGATTATATCCTTAACCTTGTTTCTGAATAAAATATATTTAGAAAAGTACTTAATGTCATAACCATTTTGTCTGATTTACTTAGTTACTATTTTGTTGGCTTTCAAGATCTCTGAAATTTTTCTGTTTGTTTCTTTAACTTGACACACATCTTTTGACCAAGATTTCCCAACTTACAACTATGCCAAATTCATCAAGTGATTTGATGCGTCGACGAAAGCGAGCCAATGCATTTTGTGAGGCAATTCCGTGCTCTGGAAAGTAATTCACGTTGCCTTTCAAAGCACTGTGGCCATGGAGGATGACACTTTAGCCTCCACTCCCCTGCCGCCCCATAACAAACCAATCCTCAGTAAGTCTTTCTTTCTTCACCAAGAAATTGAATCTTCCTCTTCTTTTTTCCATGTTACTGCAACTCTTGTTCTTTGTGATGGTTTTTCTTTGTTTGTACTTACCTTCATCTCTTTACATCCATCGTTGTAAAATGCTTTTCTCTGCAAAGTAATCAACATTTCTTTCAGGAGAAGTTGTCTAAATCTTTATTGCTCTGATTTTTCTTCTTCTTTTAGTCCAATTGTCCCCCAATTGCTAGGTCATATTGTGTCAATTTGATGCTTTCAATTTTTGTTATGGACAGGTGTGGCTAATACTAACCGAAGAAGGAGATATATGAATGTTTTTCCATTGAAGAATGAGCAAAAGGGATCTGGAACATGTCTAATATGCAACATTAATTGACTATGTTCTGATTGTTGTAATTAGGCACTGAATTCAGTTTTATGGTTACTTGTGTAAAATCATTGTATAGGAGAAGCCTTGTACAGGAAGCTTCATTGTAGATTTGAAAGATTACTTTAGTCATTCAAATAATGACGATGCTTTGTTTTTTAGTTCATCTTTTACTTTGTATGCTGAGAATTACATTGTTTTTTTTTTTCAATAATCAATAAGAACTTCAATTTCTTGTCTACATTGTGGTTCAATGAAAAAGACATGCTTTACCAGATCACTCTTGCGTTTACAATTACAGATACTAAATTATATATTTATTTCCTCTTCAACCCTTAAATCATTAGCAAATTGACATTGTTGGTGATGAAAGTTTTGCAATTGCTTTCAGGTGTAGTGTGGGATAGTGAAAAAGGGACTCTTGTTGACCATTCTTGTAGTCATAATCTTGCGAGTGAGGATGGGTGCAGTATTATAGTATTTTTTTTTTTTTACTTTAAAGACTTCATTCATTTGTTTTTATCAGAAATCAAGCAATGCAATTCTTGGTCTGCCATATGCTTTAGCAAGCCTCTCATTTTGCCTCGCATTTAACTTGGACCTTCTAAAAGCTTCAACCACACTAACTCTAGCTGAGTTGTGGCTCTCTCTTGGATCAAGCCATACAACAAGGCCTCTAAACCTTATACATGGAGCTTTCCCAATGATTCTTGGTCATGGTGGTTTAGAACTCAGCTCACGTGCCTATATTGTTGAAGCAAAATGCTATCTGTGTGATTCAAACTTCAATGGCATGTCACTGTAAATAGTTGATGTTAGACCATGCTCTTCAAATTTGTGGTCTATCTATGCATATTTAAACATATGCTGTTTTTGAAAGTATTTCAATACAATACCCAAATTTCTGATTCTTTAAAAGATAATAATCAAATAGGGGGAAACTAGTTTCCCCATATTTTCGTCAATAGTTTTCTAAGGGTGTTGATCCTTTTTCTCTCCCCTTGTTGGGGCTTTAATTGAACCTTACTTGACTGATTTGAATTTCTTTTCAGTCTTTGAAGATTATGAGATCGTGATAGATTCATTGAGACAAGCATCTGAAGAACTCCAACTTTTGGAGGTAAGCAAACTTTCTGCCTTTTAATCTTTTGTGTAGTCCCTTGTGAGAGGAAGAAAAATGAGAGGTCATATGAATGAATCTGTGTCTCTTGACTACACAGTGGAGGCTCTTATTTGTAATTAGAACCACAAATATAGTAGATAATTGTCATATAACTATACAACTCATAATATACATAATTTACAATACTTCTTTTATATAATATATTACATAATTACAAGCTTCTGAACAATTTTCTTGGTCCTTTTTCATTTGTAAGCCTTTTTGCTGCATCTCTGCTTCCCGTCAAAGTTCACTTGGATACATGATTGCATGCATGTGATATATACTAGAGTATTGTGTATGTGTAAAGCGTAAAATGAAGTAGGGATGACTGTTACAATGAAAAACCAGTGCAAACCAAAAGCAAAGACATTATATTCGGGCATATAGATACTATAAAAATGTTTATCAAATTGATTTTATGGGGTCTTAATACATGCCAGATTTATGTTGTGATGGTGAAAGCTCACTAGTCAACTGGTAAAAAAATTTCATAGTAAAATTGACTCATTTAACCATTATTTTAAACAACTCTTCAACACCCAATCCCTCTATGTTGATTTTTATTTGAGATGTGATTTTCTTGTAGTTTCATGAACTGGCAGATGAAGCTTTCTATCTGATGGCCATGGTATATGACAAACTGTGGCAATTAGAAGAAATGGAAGAAGTTGCAGCTTCATTTCAGAAACATATTTTGGCTCTCCGCAATTCTCAAGATGAGGATGATCCTTTTGTTAGTATGTTTTGATTGTTGCAGATTCTGTCAAGCTAGCTAGCTACCTATAATTTTGGCTTTGTGTTCTTAGCTGTATTTGTATTGGCTAGGTTCAGTTCTAATTTCAACTTACCTAACTTGAAAGTTATCGTTTATATTGGCCTTATTCTGTGTTACAATTATAGGATAGAACTACTCATACATTTTATTATCCACCAACTTATTTTTATGATTGATGTCTCTTTTCAATGCAAGTACTGATTTATCTTCATCATAACTAAGGGTATTGTTGAAAAAAATAGCTTAAAAGAGAGGACTACTTATTTTGGCATGGAGGGAGTAAACTTCTTTTCCTTATTAATTAGTATAAGATATTATTGTTGTGCTCTGAAATAGTTGAAGCTAAGGAACATTTAATTTGTATTGACAAACAATTGCAATTTTTCTGTGATGATGTTCACAAGGCCTCTCATTTGCTTCTAAACTGGTGTTATTCCATCATATTATTACTTTATGCTGTCTTAATGTAATAAATTTTCATATGCTCAACTATATAACATCTGATGTCTTGTTCTCCCAACTTGTCAGATTGCAATGAAGTAGCTTTGAGAGCAAAAAATACCCTTTACAATCCGGTGCTACTTGCCTGATGGAAGGTAAATATGGCCCTTATATATGTTAATGTTAGGGAATTTTTTTTTTTTTGGGTGGGGGGAGAGGATTAAGGTTGATTTCATCCCTTATGTTTTACCCTCTGTTGCCATTTTCGATAAACTTCTCCAGCTATGAACACTAGGGAGTTGATGAACTGATTGTGGAAGAGGCAATTGGGTGGTGATTGATGGTTGAACTGACAGAGGTGTAAGACTTTGGTCCTCAAGTTTTTATCTTTGAATTGTTTGAGGTTGATTATGATCCACCATAAACTTGGCTCACAACAATGTATTAGTTTTTGGGTGTGTATGTACCTCTATTGCTCGTGCAGTAATGTTTTAGCTTAGAATAATTTTTGTTTTAACTTATATATATATATATATATATCTATAGGCTTTCTCGAAATTCTGATCTATAGGTTTTGAATTCTGCAGTAATGTTATAGCAATATTAGATAGATAGATATGTTTGAGGTTGATTTCTGTTTTTTGGGTGTGTATGTGTAACGCCTCTCTTCTACTCTCTCGTGCTTGATTGACTTTAGATGAAATCTAGTGTTCGCTTTGTATTAAAATTTATTTACTTATTTTTTCATGAAATTTTTTTTCCGCTTTGCTTGCAACCTTTGTGATTCATTGGTAACATAAGCGTCTTTTCCTCACCACGGTTTATACAAATACAATCCATCAAGACAAATTGAAATATTATACAGTCCATAGTACAGTCCACAATCCCCATAATATACAACTAATCAAACGTTGTAGTTCAAATTACATATCATGAATACAAAACATTTTATAAGACATCTTCTTTCTTTTCTCTTCAAAATTCGTCACAACTCCACTGCTTTTTTACTCACCCAAATGAATTGGGATCATCACAGGTGTCAACCACAGACACAAACATAGGGTAAGTATATGATAAACATGGTTAGATAAACAACAGAAACAACATAATAATCATAAAACAGATACATAATGAATGATGCATGATTTCTTTGTTAAATGATGCATGACTGAGATCTCGGATTATCACCACAGGGTACCATAATCAAGATAGTTTCACCCACTCTAGTGAAACCTCTCTCCACTCTGAGGGGTCAAATGCAAATGATGCATGTAATGGTTTCATTTTATTTTTCAGTTACTTTTTGCCATTACTTTATTTCTCAAAAATCTTCATAACTTTGGCACCACAATCTTTATTCACTCATCATGATCAATTCAATATAAAAGGTATAAGTGCACCAAAATTTTATTTAGGGAAGCCATCTTAATAAGATACACCATAGACATCCCACAACTTTCAATAGAACATCTTTAACCATAAAACATGTTACTTTAATACAAACCATAATACCCACCAAGTAATTAATAAAGCAACACACAACAATATCAAAATAACTACTAAGTAACACACAACATCAAATAAATGCTAAGAAATACACAATCTTAGTAGAGCAAGTAGACATAGCCACAAAGTGTAAAAGTTAGATTAATTAGTCACTTTCTTGTTAGACTAGGTTCAAGTTAATTATTCATCAAGTTATCTAAATCATCATCTATGTATCATATTAATTCATTTAAGGCATTTTAACAAACACATGGTATTCAAGGCTTAAATCTTCTAAAAATAAATGATAACACAACTTAATTCTTATAGAAATAAATGATAACCTAACCTAATTAATTATCTAAGCCATGTGTATCAAATACTTCCCATACCTTGTTTCCTTAAGCTTTTGGACATCTTTCCTTAGTTGAAATGGAATGATCCTTTCTCCTAGAGTGGCTAGTCTTCAAGTGAACTTTCAAGCATTTAGGCCTTGGTTTTGCTTTTAAGTAAAAGGTAAATAGAAAGGCTTTTGGAGTGAGTTTTCTCACGGCTGAACTCCCTAAGGACAGCCCCTATTTTCGGTTTTTATCACCCTTTATATAGGGTGATTAAAGCTTGATTTTTACTAAAAAAAAAAAAATCTAACAAGAGTTATGATGACTACGTTCCATGTATTTAGTTTCTTATTGGCTAGTTATTCTTGACCTTACAAGTGGCTTGTATCTTGATCTTTCTACATGATTCTTCTTTTGGAAAATTGCACGTAGCTCTCCTTGGCCAGCCTTCATTTCGGTCCATACCCCTTAATGTGCAAAATATTTTCTCAAGTTATAATGCTTTAGCTTTCTACTTGCTTGTTTTCTATTGGCTAATGAATTTTATCCATACAAGTGGCCTTGTTTCTTGATTTTTCTTAACAATTCTCCACTCTTCTTGATGGTGCACGTGGAGTAGCTAAACCTTGGGAAAAATCTTCATCAATTTCGTGGTATAGTTAGTGTGTTCAAGATACTTTGTGCCTTTCTTTATTATTGACTTTTCCCCAAACCTGTATTAGTAAAATAGTGGTTATGAAGGATCTTCTTAATATTTTAAAGGTGTATTCCTAACCCACATATCTAATTTTTGACTGTTGAGATTGTTGAAATAATGTCTATAATTTCCTCCATGTCCAAAGGAGTCAATAGAAGTTTTTTCTAAAAAAATCTTCTTAAGCCATCATTACTAACTTTCCATTAGGCTTCATTTTATTGGCTAAGCATTTTGCACCCTCCAAGTGTCCTGGTTCTTGAGTTTTCTTAAAGCTTTCTCCATTGATTGTATATCATACGGCCAAAGATTGATCTTAGAGAGTCAAATCAACAAATTTTCCTTTTATTACGTGTAATAGCAAAATTCTAAGTTCTTATTGGTCCATATTGCCTTTTATTATTAAAATTACTAAACTAACTTATTTAGGCAACCTATTCCTTCCATAATTAAGAGAAAACTTCATAGATTATGTCCATCCCTCTCTTATACTTTTCTGATATCTGAGTTTATCTAAATTAAGCTTCTTTTCCAATTACCTTCCAAAATTCCTAGAAATTCTAATTTAGGGTTCTTTGCCTCCAACCTTGCTGATAAATTGTTATCTAAAAGTATTTTATCCTATGCTCAGGTTCCTATTAATTTCTAAGGTCATCTTGGTTACTTTTGGCCTAGGGGCATTTTGGTAATTTTACCCTTCCCCCTAGGGGTAAAATCGTCATTTCTGAAAATGTTCAAGAAATCTCTGAAATTGTTACCCTGGAGGTATTCTTGGCCATTTTCAAAACATCCCAGGGTATTTATAAGATTTCCTCTTTAAGATATCTGGCTAAACTACCTAGGGGTATTTTGGTCATTTACCAAAATATTCAGGGGTATTTGCATCATTTTTCCCAAATCTTGTTATACTGCCCTTGATCAATATTTGATTCCAGTAATTGACCGTGCTTCCAAAATTTTGGGGTGTTACAATATGTATCACAATTATGTTACCATTTTGAGTCCAGAAAATATGAATTAGCTTTCTCGATGGATTTTGAGTTAGCTGGGAAGGGCAGTGTGTTAATTAGAATTTCTTTTACAGGCTTTAGCGTATGAGTTTTTTTTATAATAATTAATAATCATTTTTATACTTAATCAAATAGGAATGTAAATAATTATAGAACTAATAAAAATAATTAAAACTAGAAAAATATTAATATGAGTTTTTTTTATCAAAAAATATTGTTTTTGGCAAAAAAAAAAATAAAAGCAAAGACACACTTTGTGGCGGTTTATAAACCGCCAGAAACAAAATAGGTGAAAAAATAAAATAAAAAAGTAAAAATAAATTTTGTGGCGGCTAAAAGCCGCCACAATGTTTTTGACGGATTTACTAGCGTTCTACTAAAAGCTGCCACAATTTTTTCCGATGTCGTTATTTCTGACAGTTAATCCTGACCGTCAGAAATTAAATTTGTGGCGGTTTTTAGCTGCCAAAAAATGCTTTTTTAGCCGCCACAAAAATATCATTTTTTTTTGTAGTGTATATACTCTATTTGACAAGCCATTCTAGAAGTTGATAATTTTGTTTAAGTAGCTTATAAGTTGATTTGATACATGATTTTATTATTTTAGTATCTTTTAGCATATTTTTAGACGTCTTCTAAAAAAAAAGCTTAATTTTATATGTTATTTCATGAACTAACGTTTTATCTTTAAGTGATGGATGTTACCGGAATTTGCTAGCGGATTCCATTATTCCACATTCGGTTTGGGAGCATCAACAAAATTTTGATCAATTCTTCGTCTTCTTCTTCTTCTTCTTCTTCTAACCTCTAAAACTTTCACTTATGTACATTTTAAACACGATAATAAAGTGATTGAACAAAAGTGATTAATATATTAAAGTTAAAGTTAAAATTTTTAGGTACTAATTGAGTTTGATTGTTGATAGAAATAATTCTTGACTAGGTGTTACATATCCCCCTATCAAACTTCAGATTAATCATGATTCTTTTTCCTTGAAGAACCATAGAGTTAAGCTAAACAAAAAATCCACAACTCTAAAATTTTCAATTAAATCCTTCACTCCCAAATCTCGGCCTCAATATTAATTTCTATTTCAAATTTTCATAGTTTTCTCATTATTTTGTTGTCTTAACCCTCCAATTTATTAAAGGAAAGAGACTATAACTAATACGAAGTTTGGCCAGGAGGTAACTAAAGCATTATCAATAATTGTTTTCGCCAAGGATCAAACTCAGATAGTACCTAAACTATTTAACCTTAACTTCAACACATTAATCATTTGTTTCCAATCCCTTGGTTGATTTTCTCATTATAGAAAAAATCTCCACACAATACCACAAAATCATATTAGTATTTCAAGATCAATAACCATAAAACAATAAATAAATCAAATAATCATGTACTAATCATAATTATTATAAATAATACTTGAAATTACCCCTTTCCTCCTTTTTTTTGAATTTTCTTCTCTTTTACTAGCTCAAAGTTAGTAATTTGAATGAAGAATTTTTTTATTAAGACAGAAATGAAGAATGTTTTTTCCTATATAATTAGGATTAGGAAATCTCCAATTACAACATGTGAACTCAGGACCAACCCTAGAGTAAAATAACTAAAGCATAAGTCTTAAAAGTCCACAAACAAAAATGTATTTTATTTTTTAAGCTTTTATACATCAAGAAGGTCACATTTATTAAAAACAAATCACATATGTTGACAAAAAATCAATATATAATTTTTATTTAAAATAAAATATTGATATGAGAAATTTTTTGTTAATTCTATAAATTCTTCGTTAAAAAATTTAATAAAATAAAAAAATAACATTCATTTATGAATGAAAAAACAAAGACAAAAGAAAATGATATGTAAATAGTTATATGAAAATTTTTGTCAGCAACCATTTTAATTCTCAATTGCATATAATTTTTTTAGTTTATTGAACATTAAATCTTGATTTAACATGTGCTCCTCATCTGACATACAATATCAAATTAACATTTTTCACATTTAAAATATCAAAAGATGACTAATAAAATAGAAAACTAACAATTTTTTTATATAATTAAAAAAATAGGAATATCTAATATAGTAAAAGCAAATCAAATAAGTGTGGACATTGTAATTTATTTACATATAAATGAAAGAAGAAACGTCCTCCTAGGATGTCTTGTGAAATTCGTGTTAGTTTGAGGGGGAGTTGAATGAAGATCAAGTGAAGATTCATGCAAGGTTCAAGATGTGAAGGTTTTGGCTTTCAACATGGATCAAGATTTGAAGAAGTGATGTTGTTGATTTAAATGTAAAAGGTTTGAAGGCATTGTGATGATCCAAGTTTTAGTTACATATCATTCATACATCATACAAGCATTGCATCACAT
>PYAF01004759.1:9256-20305 GCA_007407185.1 Glycine tomentella
TGGTTATGTTCTAGGATTTACGAATTTAGGAAAGATTTATCATGTGTGTGACTTAAGATAATAAACCAATCAAGTGAAGGAGGTAGTAAACAAAAGGGATTGCGCCTGACCACAATTGTTTCTTCCATTGGTAATCTTTTTATTATTTTACTGCATTTAATTAATTTCTATTTTAATCCAACTCTTCAACACAACACAATAATTATCTCTTTATTTTCTGTTTTTAATTCCAATCAATTATAATTAAGTTGCTGTGAAAATTACCCCAATCCCTGTGGAGACGATAACTCACTTACTCACTTTTATTACTTGTTAACGATCGGTGCACTTGCCATATATATTCGCGTAATCGTACAACAACTTCGCACATGACATGTTGCTCTATCGAGCCACCGGAGTCACTACCCCCATGTCAAAAGAAGAGTTAGAGATGGGTGAGTTTGACATTTTTTTCAAGGTTACCTAAAGAGAAATGGAAGCTTAAGAGAGAAGAAGAATGAAGAAGAAAACTTGGAAAGCAAAGTTACAGGAATGATGGTTGAAATTGTAGAGGTCCAATCTATTTAAGGACGAAGTGAACGTCGACGGTTACTGGCCGGATTTCAAAACGTCCCCTGGAAGCTCGCACCACTATTTGACTCCATCCACCTACTACTGCACGTTCTCCAGTATGTGTCCACTCCCCGAGTAACACGTGTTCACGAGTAATGGTGCGTGGGTGGCATATTTAATGCGAAGAAACGCATGTTTTCCACAATCACATCAACGATCATATTGTAGTTCCGAATTGAATTTCTATAGAAAGAAAATCTTTTGTCTCATGGTAGCCTGCTCCAGTTCCTTTATGAAACTTTTGTTACTAGGTTAGCCACACACTTTACATGTTTCTAGCGATTTACATGACATTTTCAAATGATACAAGTCTTGGATAAGAATCTACTATGCACTAGAACGCCCTTGTTGACGATCTTTTACTCCAACAACATCTAGGATTCCTTGAACAATGTGATATGTCACACCTGGTAAATCTTTAACCCTCCCCCCTCTTACTAATATTACAAAATGTTCCTGGAAAGTGTCTTTCCTAGAATTTTTTGTTGACACCATGTTTTTTGCAAAAAACTCCATGCAAAATGTTATGTGCTTAAAGGAAATATTGAGATGGTTTGAATTATCCTTCGGCTTAAAGGTCAATTTTTTCAAGAGTAGCTTGGGTGGTTGTAGGGTGGACGAGACTTGCTTAAATAAGGATGCTGAAATTCTGAATTATAAAGTGATGGAGGTGCCTTTCAAATATTTAGGCATGTGTACTGGAGAAAATCCATGAAAAGAGGCAATGTGGGAGCCAATTGTTACAGAGTTTATGAGCAAATTGGTGATGTGGAAGCAAAGAACACTTTCAATGGGCAGACGTGTTGCTCTCATTTGGTTCTCTATTCTCTTTCTTTTTTCTCTCTCTTTTTTCAAAACTCCATCTTGTGTTATCAATAAACTCATAAAATTGCAACAATTTTTTTGTGTGTGTGTGAGGAGGCGGGTTAGGTAGGAAGAGGTATGTTTTCCTAAAGAGAGAGGTGGGTTGGATGTGAAGAACATTAGGAAATTTAATGTAGCACTTCTTGGTAAGTGGAGATGGAGGGTTTCTAGTTGTCAAAATGAGCTTTGGCACAAAGTTTTGTGTTAAAAGTATGGGAAATGAAGGATATTAGATTTGCAGGAAAAATCAAGGAGGGATTCGCTATGGTGGAGGGATATTTTAGATGTGTGTGGGGAATGTGCGTGGGAAGGGTGGTATGATAAAAAAAATATTTATTGGCAGGTGGGTGACGGCATGAAGGTTAGGTTTTGGCAATAACCTTGGTTGGGAAATGAGAATTTGGAAAGTAAATATAGAAGGTTGATTCTTAACTCAACTCAACAACACTCTTTTATAGACGAGGAAGGGGGTTGGGAAAATGGAGGATGGGTGTGGGATCTTAGGTGGAGAAGGAAATGGTTCGAATGGGAAGTGCCATTGGTGAATAAAGCTTTTGAGAAATTGGACATGATGAGTGTAACATCCTCAAATTTTTATCCTAAGCTTATATTTATGTTTGAATTAATTATGAATATGTGATGATAGTTTGATACAAGGATAAGATATAAGGCAATAAATTCAAGTTACAAATTTAGAAGTGTTTGGTATGTATCTAGTTGTGATTAGTGAAATTAAGGAAGAAACATACTTTAGCATGTGTAGGATGTGGACTAGGAGCTGAAGATCACCTAAGAAACTACCTTAGTAACACAAAACTACATGAAGTACACTTGGAATAAATTAAAAGAAATAAAAGCCTAAACCAAAGCAAGCTTCACGTGAGAATTTTTAAGCTATATGGAAGTGAAAATGCTTGTGTTGGCAACATGTAGGCACTTAGAAATTTTTCACAAGAGCTAAATGTTCAGCCAAGCTTAGGACCAATCAGAATTTGCTTCTTAAAGGCTCCAATTCCACCTGCTATAGCCAGCTAAGCACAAAGGAATCTTGCTTTAATTATAGATAACATGGCATTTAATGAATAAGGACAAAGATTTTAGATTTTTACCTTAGGTAATAATTATTTAGTTGAATTAGGACTGAACTAAACTCTAACTTAGTTAAATCCTAACTAATTCACTTAATATAAATAGATTAGGACACCTAAAAAAATTGCACATAGAAGCTAGCTTCCAAAGCACACGGCCAATTTCATTCTCCCTTGTACCTTGCTATCATTTTCACACTTTCTCTTGGTTTCCTAACAACTGTGACCAATGTTCCTCTTGTCCTAGACTTATATTCCTTTCTTTTTCTCTAAATCTAAACTATCCTAAGACCTATCTCTTTCAAAGAATAAAAGTATACAGCCGGTACTTGGAAGATTTGGACACAAGTTTACATAAGGTAGGCTAGGCTTCAATCTTTAATTAAGGGTTTATTTGGACTAATCTTTATGTGCAATGGTGCAGATTTATGGCTGACCCTAGTAGGCTGAATTTTCAAATCATTGAAGGGTATTTTATGATGTGGTTATGTTGATTTAATAATGGGATAGGTTGATGATTGAAATGCTGAAATATTAGTAATATTTGGATTGATTTTGATGATCCTTGGAATTGATTTTTGGATGGTATTTGGACTGTTTACCTATATATATATATATATGTTGGGACTGTTTTGAATTAATTTTAAGAAGTAGAGGCTAAATGGTATGTGGATAAAAAGGTTTAATTACTTAAGTGGTTCAGTTTTGACGGTTAAGTATTTAGGGTGGTAAGTTGAAAAGAGATTAAGGTCTAGGCTAAGTTCTAATTTGTATTGTGAAGATGTAAAGGAATTACAAATTATTTGGAGGATATATTATGGTTTACTAGCTAGATTAATAACATGTTGTCTTTAACTTAAGGAGATTAATCTTGTCATGCACAAGTTGGCAAAATTTTGATTGAATAAGGTGTGATAGCCGAGCCATACAATTGGTATATTATGATGAAATTTTTCCATAAGGTTGTATGAATTTGCTCAA
The DNA here is from genome assembly GCA_007407185.1 of Glycine tomentella. Lineage (NCBI taxonomy): Eukaryota > Viridiplantae > Streptophyta > Magnoliopsida > Fabales > Fabaceae > Glycine > Glycine tomentella. Next base: position 12,802 of record PYAF01004759.1, read on the forward strand.
GGATTGTATTACTGATGAAAATGATGGATTTTATGTGATGTTATATATTGATTCATGTTTCTGAGTTCAGTACGAGATTTGTGAAATAGAATCTGATACTACATCCAGTACAAGATGTAGAGACCAGATGCAAAAGCATGCAATTGATCATTGATAAACTCATTGTCGACACGCACCAAAACAATTTTACTAAGCTAATTCTGTAGCACAGAGCTAACCTAGATCGACTCAGAGACACGATCAATATGGTTCTAGCTTCAAATCATTGATAATAATAAGGGGGGATTTTGTCAAACAGTTGGTATACGTAAAGTAAAACATGCAAGAACACAAACTAAAATTAAAGAATAATGCAGAAATTAACAAGATTATCAAGGAATAAAGTAAAACAGATGAGAAAGCATCAATCCAATTCATAAACCCAAGCTAATTGAATCATCATCATTCCCATAAATTGATTCTAACATGAACATTTATTCAATCTCAATAGAAGCAGTTCAATCGATCCTACTCCTAAATTAATTGAAACCACAACCCTAACTGAACTATCATTCAATTAATCTTGTGATTATCATTTGAAATTAAGACATAAATCCATAATCCTAATTCACTTTCAATCCTAAATTCATTCATAATCATTAAAACATAATAGAAATTGAAGAAGAAGGTGAACATTCAAGTAGAATTCGAAATATCGAACCGGAACTCCAATTCTTCTCTTGCTTGAGTTAGATCCTTGGATTGATTAGTGATTTAGCCTTCCATGATGATCACCAAGGAAAGCCCCATGAAATGAGTGCAGAAAAATGGAAGAATAACAAAATGGAAATGAAGAAGATGAAGAACAATGAAGAACACTTGAGAGAAAATGAAGAACAAGCTTTTGATCCTAAAAACTAAAGAAAAGAAATGTAAAACTTGTTTATTGAATTGTAAGTGTGCTGTCCAAGTTTCACTAAGTCACTAATACATATAGTGACTAAGTTCTGAAAATAAAATGGACCACAGACAAGCCCAACAATCTAATTATTTGCTATTTACAACCATGAAAGTCAAATTCGCAGCCCAAAATTACAAGTGCGGAGGTGCTAACTTCAAAGCTTAAAATGACCCTCTAAATGATAGAATTGGCCTCGGGCTATTTCTAGCAAACTTATATATCTTTTCGTTATCTTTTCCAGGACTCCTAGAACGCTCCATTCAGAGATCGGTAGCACCCTATAGGTCCTGCACAAGTCAGGTACGTCAAGTGAGCCAAAAATCCGAAAATACGCAACAATTAGCAATTAAGCTCACTTACTTGCCTAAGCCAAAAACTGAATTAGAATAGGAAAATAAAGGTCCAAGAGAGGTCAAATAAGCTAAGAAGGATAGAAAAATACTCAACTAAAAGCACTCTATCAATCATGCATTGTTTATGTAAGATGGCTGCAGTGATACTACATACAATACGATATGTAGAGACCGTGTGCAATCTAGAATTTCATCATGCATACATGTTGTTTGAATGATTATTTATTATATTGATTTTATTGGAATTTATTGATGAATTACTAATATACTAAATTATTTGATGATTTAGTTTTGCCTACTGAGAAATTTTATTTCTCACTAGATTTGTTTCATTTTTTTTTATATAGATGGCAACAATGATAATTTTCCTTGATGCCCTGGACTGGTGGTGGTATAGAGATGAAGAGAGAAATTGTTATATTTTCACCATGCACCATGTTATCCACTTTTATGTATATTTTGGAACCCATTTTCTTGTATCAGTTCTTAATGACATGTTTAATCCTAAAGATCCATTCCTTTAGTTCGCTCATGCTTACCCTAATCCACCAATGGAACCTATCAACATCTCTTCTAGCAACCATAATGTGTATCCTCCCATTGTACTAGGGTATATATGGAGGAAACATGAATCTGAATAAAGAGTCTGATGCTAAGGAGAGTGTTTGTGAAAATTTCTGAGCTGAGAAAAGGGTATTTTGTCATATGGAAAATAAATAAGATCCGTATCTAGTAAATAGATGGCTATTGGGTTTCCTAGTACTCTTATGTTTTAGACTATTAGAACTTATGGTGATGTATAACTTTTATCTTTTGTATGCTAACTAGGGACTATGGTTGTGTACGGTGAATCTTGTAACTTGTCTAACAAGAAGTGATGTATGAAGTAATAATGATCAGATTACGTTTAATAAATTAGGTTACAACTTATAAAATTTATATGTATTCAAATTTTTTACCAATATATACTCCTTAAATATAAACACTAATAAAAATTATCTAGAAATATGTTAGGATGTTACAATGAGCTTATCTGAGACGGAGCAAGATCATTTACTATGGAAAAATTGCTGAATAAGGAACTACAATTTAAGGATGGATGCAACACTTTGATTGTAACCAATGACCACTGTCACCCCTTCCTATAGCCACCAAAGGAGAAGAGGGAAGGATTGTCGTGACGGGAATAGGTTCCTCTTCCATAGGAGCAGTAAAGGGTGGAAACCTCTCATGGGGTCGAGAGCTACCCTCACCGACATGGCATGGACTCAATGATGACTGATAAAGAACATCAGGTGTAGCCAATTCCACAACACAACTACACTACACTACTCCACTCATATCCTACTACTACTCTATTTTTTTCCTCTGTTTTTTACTGTTCACTCTATTTTTTTTTACAGCACTACATCCATTACATCATCCACACTTCATAACGAACAATAGCAACAATGCAAACATGTAACAAAGTGTAATTGTGCAACAGAATGTCATTATGCAGTGAATGAATGCAAACATTTATTTTCTTTTTTTTTTTAAATCTAATTATGAGTGAATTAAAGTTAGCACACAATTAATCGTGTCCCCGGCAATGGCGCCAGTTTTGATGAACGATGTCATATCACTTCAAAAAAATTAAACTACGCTAATTCTATAGCACAGGATTAACCTAGGTCAACTCAAAGACACTATCAATATGGTTCCAACTCAATCCACTAATAAATAATATGGGATTTTTGTCAAACAGTTTGCATGCGATAAATAAAAATTGCGAAAACACAAACTAAGATTGAAGAAAATGCAAAAACTAATAGAATTGATAAGAGGTAATGTAAAAACAGATTAAAGAACATCCATCCAATTCACCAAACCAAGCAATGGTAATTATCATAGTTCTCAGATAATGATCTTGTTATGAAAGTTCATTCAATTTCATTAGAAGCAGTTCAATCGAATTAACTCCTAAATTAATTGAAATCACAACCTAACTGAAATATCATCCCACTAATCTGTGATTAAAATTCGAAATTAGGAAATGAATCCATAACCTAATCCATTTTCAATCCTAAACACATTCATAATCATGAAAATTGAATACAGGATTAAAGAAGAAAGTGAACATTCACACAGAATTTGAAATACTAAACTAGAACTCAAATTTCGCTTTGCTTGGACTGGATCCTTGGATTGATTGATTGTTTAGCCTCCCATGATCATCATCAATGAAAGACCCACGAAATTGGTCACGAAAATGGAAGAACATAAAATAAAAATGAAGAACAATGACGAACAATTGAGAGAAAATGTTTTAATTCTGAAAACTTCAAAAAGGAAATATAAATTCTGTTTTTTACTAAAATGTAGTGTATTTTTTCACTAACTAAGTCAGAATGAAAGAATGGATCATGAGTAGGCCCATCTAATCTAATTAATTATGCTATTTACACCAATAAAAATCCAACTCGCAACCCAAAATCCAAGTGCAGTGATTCTGACTTCAAAGCCTAAAATGACCCTTCAAATGACAAAATTGAATGTGGCTTAGCTCTGACAAACTTGTATATTTTTTCCTTATCTTTCCAAGGACTACTAATATGCTTCATTCGGAGTTCTGTAGAGCTCTGTAGGTCCTGTACAAGGAAGATAGGTCAAGTGAGCATAAAATCCGAAAATAAGCAACAATTAGCAATTAAGCCCACTTGTTTGCTTAAGACAAAAACTGAATTAGAATGAGAAAATAAAAGTCCAAGAGAAAGTCAAATAAATTTAACTAAGAATGCTCAATCACTCAACAAGCTATCAAAAAAGGAAGACCCATTATCGGAAGCTTCGTGGCATGTCTCCTCCAATGAGGAATCACTGATTGGAACGACCTCCCGTTCCAGTAGGGGTTGTTGGATGGATTCCCTGGAATTGCTTCCACCCATACCCAAAGCAGAGTCTGAAACAAAAGACAAAGTGGAAAAAGGAAAGTGTACCTTGAAATGGAGAAGATGCTCAGAGGAAGAAAGCAATGCAGAGGCAAAAATCAACAACTCCGGGAGGCAAGTGTGCAAGATCAAGATGAACACAACAACAGATTGCCAAGAGGAAGATCAAAGAATACTCAGGTGTGGCGGTGACCGAAACCAAACGTACACCCCTTTTAAATACGGACACAACCTTTCGGTAACTGGCGAGAGTTGGAACGACACCCTAAAAATCTGCGCCATGATGTAATCCCACAAACCCATGTAATGCGTCTTTGAGACGTGCCCTTTTATGAAGTGACGCTTACAGGAAAAGCAATGTGCATGTATACACGCGTCCACTCTGAAGAAAAATGAAGTGCCTCTCTTCAATGTGCCCTATAACCGTCCAAAAGGGTAGAATTGTCAAATAAAGGAATTTTCACATGGAACGTCTGACTTTGCCTGCAAAATGAAAAGTGTGTGCATCCTAGATAACCTAGCAAAAACAGGCCGGACAACACTTGTCTAGGCTGGGGGGACTTGGCAAACTCGCAACCTTTATAATTGTTAAGGTTACCACCCTCGACACCAGATAACCTCTTTCACCAAAAAGTTGAACTTAGAGCTTGGGGGCTTATGTAGTTTGAGGTCCACAAATTGACTTGGCAAGTGACGTGGCCTTCAAATATACCAGTTAGCCCTCTTCGTCAGTCCTGGTACAGGAGCATGAACACTACTCCTGTAGCAGCAGTCAACTCCAAATTTTGGTAAATACAAGTAGTCAAGAAAGTAAAGCATATTTTAGTCATAAAATTAATTTTAACCAAAAAAAACTAAAATTAGAGTAATGTGTAAAATATTTTGATTTATCAAGGTATGGTGGAAAATATAATTTTTTAATATATAAGGAAAGAGTAGTGTAGTGTTTGTATCTCTCACGAGATGGTAATGTAAAGAATATTTTTATAATGATTTTTTTCCCACAAAAGTTAATAAAACTAGCAATTTTTTAAGAAAAAATTAGAATATAGTATCATATATATATATATATATATATTTCATAAACAGTATCAAGTAATTTCATTCATGATCCAAAAGTAAATACAAGCTGGTATCTATTGGAAAATCTTGAGCCTAGCATAATCTGTTGCCACCCTAGCTAATGAGTGAACAATAATATTTGTTTGTCGGTTTACAAACTCAACACTATAGCTTGGATATTGATATAGGATATATTTACATTGAAGAATTAAAACACACAATTCAGAGACATCTAAACCTGTTCCATTGACCTTATTAGCTACAATCTTGCAGTCCACTTCGAAAATAACGTGTGATTAGCCTGACTCAGCCATCCAATTCTTCGCTTTTAGCAGCCCACGGCTTCACCCTTCAAGACCGGCAAGCACAGTTCTTGCCATGTTGTCCGAACTATCTGAAAACCTTCATTGGCTCCCCTGCAGCAAAATATTCCCCAACTACTGAATTCTAATGAGGGGGACTCCACCTAATACGAGGTTCAGGTGTATGAACTAGGAGCCTACTCTCAACAGCCACTTTCACTTGAGCTCACTCATTAAGGAAATGTTTTCTGTAACACTTTAACACTTCATCTTTATATTATTAAGATTATATCTCAAGGAGAATATTTATTTCGATCCTTCTATTATATTCTTTTAATAAATTATTATTATTATTATTATTATTATTATCATCATACATTGATCAATCAAAGAGAGATTCAACAACTAAAAGAAAGATCGATTCTTTGTTGGGATCCTTCCTTTCTTCAAACGGAACAAACAGAGATAGAATCCGAGCAATTCCCTAAAATCCTTTCTGGATATTCCTCAATGTGCCGACTATTCATGGAATGTGAGAAACAGATGAATAATCATCTGTTTCCACAAGAAATCGACCATTTTGGTTTCAAAGAATACTCCTCTTTTGATAAATAAATAGAAATAATATTTTATCTATTTATGGCAATGTCATTTTGAAAGAGTATATTGATAAAGATATTTTTTCCAAAATCACACTACTAGAAAAATAGATTTTAACATCGCTAGTTTAACATCGGTTATCGAGAGAACCGATGTTAACGAAAACGCAGTGGCAATTTTGTAAATAAGCGGACTTATTTAACATCGGTTTTGAAGATTTTTCGCAAAACCGATGTTACACATGAACTGTTAACATCGGTTTTCAATTTTTTTAAGTATAACCGATGTTAACCATGAAATGTTAACATCGGTTTTGTAGATTTTTAAGTATAACCGATGTTAACCATGAAATGTTAACATCGGTTTTGTAGATTTTTAAGTATAACCGATGTTAACAATGAAATGTTAACATCGGTTGTCAAGATTTTAAGTAAAACCGATGTTAACCATGAACTATTAACATCGGTTTTCAAGATTTTATGCAAAACCGATGTTAAAATAACATATTAACATCGGTTTTTTTTATGGGAACCGATGTTGTCCTTATACCGTCGCGAGGATTAAACTTCAGTATCGCGCCTTTTAGCCTTTATATCTTCTCCTTCAGTCCTTCACTCTCGCGCCCATATCAAAAGCTCCGTCGTTGTCGTCACCCACCGAAGAGCCCCTCGTTGCCCATATCGCACCTGTTCTCCTTCGTGCCTTCATGCCCTTATCACCTTCGACACCCAAATCTTCTCCTTCGTGCCTTGCGCCGATATTACCTTGGACACCCCATCTCTTCAAGGTTCCGCGCGCGCTGTCACCATTGTTGGTGTCTTGTTGAGTCGCGACCTCATCCCAGGCTTTCGATGTCACCGGTGACATTGACGGCAGTCGCACAGGCTCAGGTACTTGCCCTAACCTCAGCTTGTAGAGTCTTTTGGTCTGTTCTGTTCGAGGTACTATGGGAACTCACATTTCGAACTAATAAGTCGTTGGTATTTGGTTTTTATGTTACCGCCATGGATTTGCAAAGTAGGAGGCGTCATTTGGTTGAGACTGTGGTTTGCATTGTTGGTGTTAGCTTTCACAGGTACTTGACTTTATTCCATGCTTGTTGGTCTTGGTTATTCATTTGAAAGAGACAATGGGTATCTGTTGATGTATGTTTGTTTAAAAAATGTTGGATAATTGTATGGACATCTGCTGGAATTGGTTTTGTTTGGTGTTAATTGTTTGTGCTACTGGACATTTACACTATGACAAACAAGAAAGGAAAAGGAAAAACACTATACATGATTGGTGGTTTGTTTTGGTTTCTGTTGTGGTTTGTTT
>PYAF01004759.1:27557-53953 GCA_007407185.1 Glycine tomentella
GAAGTGGTAATCGATTAATTTGAATGACTGCATATAATAACAAAGCATATAATCGATTACAACAATATGGTAATCGATTAAACCAGTCAGAAGATAAGAACTTTTAGTATGCTAAGCTTAAATAATCGATTAATACGATAACATAATCGATTAAAATGTTCATGTTTGATTTTCCAGAAAACTTAAGAACAAAATAATCAATTCCTTTAAGCTAGTAATCGATTAAATCAGTTTTAGACTATTTTTCCAAAATACTTAGCTTTTTCATCAATATCAAATTAATCACTAAAGATCTGAATGATGCAATGCTTGTATGATGAATGAATGATATGAAATCAATACTTGGATCATCAGAATGCTTTCTTTTCCTTCTACATTTCAATCACAATCTTCAGTCTTCATTCTTGAATCATGTTGAAAGCCAAAACGTCCAACACTTGAATGTTGCTTGATTCTTCAAGTTGCTCCCCCTCAATTCAACACCTATCCCTAGACTTAATGATCTTTTAGATGAATTACATGGTGCTAATATTTTCTCTAGAATTGATCTTAAGAGTGGTTATCATCAAATAAGGATGAAGGAAGGGGATGAATGGAAACGGCTTTCAAAACAAAATTTGGACTTTATTAATGGTTAGTTATGCCTTTTGGTTAAACTAATGCACCCAGTACTTTTATGAGACTTATGAATCATGTTCTTAGACACTTCATAGGTAAATTTGTGGTAGTATATTTTGATGACATTCTTGTTTATAGTGCTAATTTAGATGATCATTTGATGCATATCAAGGATGTTTTAGAGGTGCTAAGGAAGGAAACTTTGTTTGGACCTATTGAAAAATGTTCTTTTTGCGCTTCACAAGTTGTGTTTCTAGGTTTTGTAATAGGTGCTCAAAGAGTCCAAGTGGATCAAGAGAAAGTGAAAGCTATCATGGAGTGGCCAACTCCAAAGAATGTGAAAGATGTGAGAAGTTTCCATGGTTTAGCTAGTTTCTATAGGAGGTTTGTGAAAGATTTTAGTACTATTGCTTCTCCTTTGAATGATTTAATTAAAAAGACCATGAAATTTTCTTGGAAGCAAGAGCATGAGATTGCTTTCCAACCATTGAAGGATAAGTTATCTAATGCACCTATTCTTGCATTGCCTAATTTTAATGCTTCCTTTGAATTAGAATGTGATGCATCTAATGTAGGTATTGGGGGGGGGTTTAATTCAAGATAAACATTCCATTGCTTATTTTAGTGAGAAACATGTTTGAACTATTCCACTTATGACAAAGAATTATATGCACTTGTTAGAGTTTTGCAAACTTGGCAACATTATCTTTTACATAAGGAATTTACGATACATAGTGATCATGAATCTCTTAAATATTTGAAAAGCCAAGGTAAACTCAACAAGAGACATGCTAAGTGGGTTGAGTTCATTGAACAATTTCCTTATGTCATTAAACACAAGCAAGGAAAGTTGAATGTAGTGGCGGATGCCCTTTCAAGAAGGAATTGCTTGATTTCTATGCTTGAGACTAAATTGCATGGTTTTAATCACATAAAGGAGTTGTATGTAAGTGATAATGACTTCTCTAGTATCTTTGCTTTGTGTGCAAAAGGAGCTCATCAAGGATATTTTAGACATGATGGTTTCTTGTTCAAAAAAAAGAAACTATGTGTTCCTAAATGTTCTTTGAGAGAACTTTTCATAAGGGAAGCTCATGAAAATAATTTAATGGGTCACTTTGGGGTGTATAAAACTTTGTCTATGTTACATGAGCATTTCTTTTGACCAAAAATGAAGCATGATGTGCATAGATTCATTTCTCAATGCATTGTTTGTCATAAAGCTAAATCTAAATTCATGCCTCATGGTTTGTATACACCTTTACCTATTCCTAACTCTGCTTGGATTCATATCTCTATGGACTTTGTCCTTGGTCTTCCAAGATCCAAGAGAGGAAAGGATTCTATTTTTGTTGTTGTTGATAGGTTCTCAAAAATGTCACACTTCATACCTTGCCATAAAAGTGATGATGCTTGTGAAGTGGCTAATATTTTCTTCAAAGAGGTAGTGAGACTACATGGATTACCAATAAGCATTGTGAGTGATAGAGACACCAAGTTCCTTAGTCATTTTTGGAAAACATTGTGGGGTAAGATTGGTACTAAACTTTTATTTTCATCAACTTGTCACCCACAAATGGATGGTCAAACCAAAGTGGTAAATAGAACTTTAAGTCAACTTCTTAGATGCTACATCAAAAGTAATTTGAAACCTTGGTTTATTGCCATTACCTAACACATCTTCTATGTCTACCTCACATAGAATTTGCTTATAATAGAGTAGTTAATAGTACTACTTCTATGTCTCCTTTTGAAGTTGCTTATGGCCTTAATCCTTTAACTCCTCTTGATTTATTGCCATTACCTAACACATCTTCTATGATTAATCATGATGCTTTGTCTAAAGCTTCTTATGTTAGGAAAGTGCATGAACAAGTGAAAGCAAATGTGGAGAGGAAAATGGAAAAATATACCAAACAAGCCAATAAGCACAAAAAGCAAATGATATTCAAGGAAGGAGATTTGGTGTGGCTTCATTTGAGAAAAGATAGATTTCCTCATGAAAGGAAATCCAAGCTTCAACAAAGAGGAGATGGACCTTTTAAGATTTTATAAAATATTAACAACAATGCTTATAAACTTGAATTGCTTAATGAATATTGTGTTAGCAATACTTTTAATGTTGGTGATCTTTCCTTGTATGATGCAGGTCCAAATGAAGATATAAACTTGAGGACAAGTTCTTTTCAAGAAGGATGGGATGATACAATCCTAAAACCAATTACACATGGAGGCACTTCCTTTGGTGATTAAAGGGCCAATGACAAGGGCTAGGGCTCAAACACTCCAAGATCATATACAATACAACTTATATCTCTTGGAGAACCATGAAGAAGGCTACAAAATGTTGAGCTTATCTGTTGTAATCGATTACAAGTAGCCTATAATCAATTAAATACACTTGTATAAATGTTAGATTTGTAAATAGCTTTGTTGTAATCGATTATTCCATCTTGTAATCGATTACAAAGCAGTGGGAGTCTCTGTGATAATCGATTATCTCGTCTTGTAATCGATTACATGAAAGTGGGAGTCCCTGTGATAATCGATTATTTAGTGAAATAATTGATTACTTTGTTCATGAATCAGCTTCCAGGCCTGATATGAACAAATAATCGATTACCAAGATCTAGTAATCAATTATTTGATTCAATATAATCGATTACCATCACGAAATAATCGATTAAAGTTGTTCCTTTTGCAAAGGCGCTATTTTTAGATTTAAAAAGCTGTTTTGGAAAGCTTGTCTTGGAAGCTACGTTTGGGTTTCATTTAGGACGCATTTACATTTCATTTAGCATGTAGATTCGTGGTCTATATAAACCACATCACAACAGATTGTAAGAACTTTTGATTGAATGACATTAGTTTGCTCTTTGTGTGTGAGAGGTTGAGAGTTATTCTCCCTTGTTCTTAGTGAAGAACTTTTTGTTTCTTATCAATAGCTTCTGAGCTATTGTGGTGATTCTTGCAAGACTTATTGAAATTCCTATTCCATGGTGTCAATCCAAATCCACTTCTATTCTTCTTCCATTGTTCCAATTCTTATATTACAAAAACCTAAAAAGTTGTCATAAAATAGAGCATTCATACTCTGTTTTTCTTTCAATTGAAGAATTGATTCCATTGCAAGGAAGATCGGGGCAAATAGGACTTGATTCAGTTCAGGAGTCCATCAGAAATTGATGTCATGTCTGTGATCCTTGTTGAACCCTGATCACATTGGTGTGATTGAAATTTCAAAATGATGTCTTTTGATGTCAACTTCCAAAACACCCTTTTAGCCTTTTTGATTTGAGTGGGTATTTGACCACAAATGTTAATATTGATCTTATCTTGGAAATCTATATTAAATTGTCTTTGATTTGATATAGAGATCTGCGTTTGGACGAAAATATGCATATTGAAGGATCTCAAAACAACACTGTGAGGTTTTAACAGGAGAACTCCTAGTCAGGTAAGGGGGTATATTATTTAGTTATAGTTTTGGTACCATAGTTGGGGGTTAGTGAGTCTAACTATGAGGATATTTGCATGTCCCTGTTGTGTGATGATTTTCAAGAAAAAAATATGTTTTAAACTAATGGGATGCGATATATCTATCATTGATGTATACTTGTTCCTATTGTGGGTGCTCGTTTTCAAGAAAAGTTGTTTTTAACTAATGGGATGCAATGAATTGGCTTGTTGATGGATAAACTGTGAATGATATTATTATTGTGATGATTGGATTTTTGGCAAAGTCTTAATTACAGAGGAAATTCTGCCCAAAATTTTATAATATGTTTTCCTATTTAATTCTTTATTAATTTTTAAATGGACATAAGAGTGTGTTTTCTATATTGTAGTCCTTCTCTTTAATTTAGAATTTTCCTAAAATACTAGTCTTGTGGTAATATGGATTGTGGATGAATGAGGTGATATTGATGTCATTGATAATGTTGAAATGAGATGTTATTGATGCGTTGGTGATGATTGAATGAGATAATGATGATGTGTTTGATGATGTACAAATGAAATAATGTAGATGAAGTTGATGATGTTGAAATGAGATGACTTTGATATGTATGATGATGAAATTAGATGATGTGATGTGGATATTGATAATGACATTGATAAGAGATTATGTTGATACTAATAATGTCATTATCTGATATGGATATATATTGACACCCATGGGGGTGCATGACTGGTTACCTTGCGAGGAAGGATGTGTTCTTAGACAGGTCATGCATTGATGGTGCCCATGGTTGTCATTGTGTGATGTGGATATACATGGATACCCATGGGAGCTGTATGACTGGTTACCCTTGTGAGGAAGGATGTGTTCCTAGCCAGGTCATACATTGATGGTGCCCATGGCTGTATGCTGTGTATGTACATATGGGATGCAGTGACTGGTTGGTTACCCTTGCAAGGAAGGATGTGTTCCTAGCGACGATCAGTGCATCAGTGAGCCCATATTAGGGTGTTATGTATGTACATGGGGGTGTATGACGGGTTACCCTTGCGAGGAAGGATGTGTTCCTTGCCGGGTCATACCTTGATGATGCCCATGTTTCACACTTCATTTGCATTGATGGAAATAGGATGGTGGCAGTAGGGTATAGAGGTACCAGGGGGGCATCTCTATTTGGAACTTCCTTGTGACTCAGGGTTGATCACCATGGAGGGGAGCGGCCTGTGCGTGACAGAGTGATCTTGATGAGTTACTGCATCATTTTCCTAAGAGAGACTATTTCCATGAGAATGGTACTACATTGCATGCTGATAGAAAAGTCAAGTGCATGCATCATTCCGTGCATGATTGTTTGAGTTGTGAAATGTATCAGATAATTGGTTTGTGAGTGTGTATTGGATTGATAGAATTTTGGTAACAATTGTGATTGTGATTGTTGTTTTCTTTCCAATTGTGGTTACTTGATAATTGTTGGTTGTACATAATAAACTCACCCTTGCGTTTGTTGTACAGTGTGGTTGGTACCTATGATGATTGCGAACCTTCGTTCGTGTGAGCAGATAAGCAGCCTTAGGTGACTCTGGAGGAAGATTCTTTTTGGTTGGAGCCGCCAAGCCAACGTGATGACGTTGGGTTTCTTTTTGGGAAAGAGTTGCGTTTTGTTAATCAACTTTTTCATAGTTAGTTCTTTGACTTTTTGTTAGATATGTACTTTCAGTTGTATTACATGTAAAAGTAAAGGAAGTTTTAACATGTGGATGACATGTACCGATTTAATATATATATATATATATATGTGTGTGTGTGTGTGTGTGTGTGTGTGTGTGTGTGTGTGATTAATTATGGAATTGTAATATGTGTATGATAATTATATTATCACAAAAAATTTACCATCATTTTCATAATCAATTTAATGAAGTTTTCATTTAAAGTTAAATCTTGTGCAGTAAGAGTTGATGATACAATAGCGACGAGGCGGGTCGTTACAACCTCCCTCGATCTTCTGCTCCAACTCTTCGTCTATCAATGTCTCTGTTTCTAAAGATGATTCTTGATGCCTCAGCTGGAGGTACCTTGATGTCAAAGAGCCCGAAGGAAGCAATTGTAATCATTGACTCCATAGCAGCCAGTGATTACCAGTCTCACCATGATAGATCTCTGATGTAAAGAAAAGGTATAATGGAGCTGGATACTCAGAATGCAATTCTAGCTCAGAATAAGCTCTTGACACAACAAATAGAGGCCTTGACCAAACAACTTCCTCTAAAATTTCAGCAAGCACCTCACGATTATCAACAAGAAGAGGAGGCTTATTATATGCAAAATCAAACCAGACCTCAACAGAACTTCCAAGGAAATTACCAAGGCTACAGAGATGCTCCAAGTTCTTATGGCTGGAAGCAGAAATATGAACATGCATATTATGGTCCCACTAACTCTTCTCATGCAGGTCCCTCTAATAACTCTTATGTAGGTTCTTCAAATAGGGTTCCACTACAAGAAAAAGCTCAGCCTGATAGAATATTAAAAATGGAAGATACTCTGACTCAGTTTATGCAAATGACCATTTCAAATCAAAAGAACATTGAGGCTTCCACCAAAAATCTTGAAGTTCAGATTGGACAACTTACAAAACAAGTATGTGAAAAAAAGTAGTGGACCCTCTTTAGCAAAAACACATGATAATCGAAAAGAACCAAGAGGATGTTTTAGAGTGGATGTCTTGAATGGAGGAATTTTTAACTCCAAGAAGTTGGTTCAAGGAAAAGATTATTCAGAGAAAACATTAACTGAAGCATTAGAGGAGATGAGTGAATCTGAAGAAGATGATAGTTTAGATTATCTCCAACAACCAGATGCTTTCAAGGAAATTCCTTACCAACAGTCTATCTTTGAGGAATTATTAGAGGAAGAAAAGATCAAGAATCACAAACAAAGGTAAACATAGTACCTCCACATGCTAACAATGTTTTCCTTGCAGGAAATTCAAAGAAACCAGTTACCAACCATTCATGTATCTCTGAAAAAGAAAAGAAATTGGTGAAAATATTGGAGGAAAATACAAAAGCTAAGGGCTCATCCATATTATCCAACTGCTGGGAGCCAAAGCCATAACAAAGGCGTCCAGCTAATACGATGTTAAAGAAGCGCTCCTGGGAGGCAACCCAGTGTTTTTAATTTGTGTCTTTATTTTGTTATTTTAATTTATGTTTGAACTTTACTTTTTGAATTTTATGTCTTAGTATCATTTGTTTTTGCTAGAACTTGGATATAGGTCCATTGGTTAGGGGGAGTAGCAAGGAAGGTGAAGAAGAAGAACGTGGCAGATCCTGTTGATTATCTCAATGGAGAAAACTAAGCTCCTCAGCCACGATCTTCAAAAACTAGTGACATTGTTTTATATTTCTTTAGCACTTTGTAGTTTAAGATTTAGTATTTTGTTTCTTTATCATGTTTGATATTTGCTTAAATTAATTGTGTTTATAATTCTTTTTGGTATGACGCACTCTGATTGTGTACACAGAGTTTCTTTCTTTTTGAAAGTACACATTTTTTGTATAAATATTTTTGGGACTTAACTAACATACATGTTTTGAAAAGAATCAACATATTTTGAAACTTGTTTTTTATTTGGATCAGAACACAACAAAATGAATTTTGGAAATTTTGAGAATGACAAACAAATGAATGGTTTTCCAAAGATCAAATGAAGGCAAGTCTTTTTACATAGAATTGATAACGAACATCTTTCGAAATATTGATTTGATTTGAATATGAAAATCGACCTTGAGCCCAAGTGTGTGTGTGCAACCACAAAAATTATATTGAGTGACCTCACTGATAAAGTCTATAATTGATTTTGCATAAATTTCTAATTGTCATAACATATGATGCATGGATATGATTTAGGTCTTCTTTCTTATTAAACATCTTTTCAAGCCACTAGCCAAAAAGCTATCCCAACATACTTAAATGATTTATCCCTTGTAAAACCCCTTTGAGCCAAACACTTGTTGGAATCCTAACCTAGGATAAGAATTTCCCTACCTTACTTAAGGTTAGGAGAGCAAAAAAGGAATATTTTGTTGATGGAAACCTTTTGGGTAGCTCATGCGATGAAAAAGATTTTTAAAATGTGGATAATATGTTATTCATGTGAAAGAAAAAGTGAAAGAAAAAGAGAAAAAAAACAAAACAAAACAAAACAAAAAGAAAAAGAAAAAGAAAAAGAAAAAGGAAACAAATTCCTTGTGTTTTAAATGATACAAAGTTGGGTGAATGAAAATATTGAGGAACATGGATATCTTGGAAAGAAAAATAGGAGGTGATGATCTAAATTGTTTTATCTTTATTTGTTCTCCTGTTCTCAAGGTACTTTTTGAATATCCAGAAAAACCAAGATTCTTTTCTAGCCAGGCCCAACCCTCAAAGTCCTAATGATCCATGATAATTATGTACTATGATTTGATGGGAATGAACTGTAAAATTGATCTATGATATATCAGTGTTGGAATTGAGATAAACACTTACCTGTGGGAGAACTAAACACTTTTGAGATGTTTTCCTCTGTTTAAAATAATAAGGTGTTTCCTCTCATGTTCTTTAGAAATGAAATGTGAATTGATCTTGATATCATTTTGGTTTTGAGAATTCCATCTTTTGTTTCAAATTCTCGAGGTTAACAATTTGAAACATGTTCTGATCACTTTGAAAAGTTGATTCTTTACAAAGCATGTTCATCCTTTATGTTCCTATTAATTATAGTATTAGTTACTTTGCTTGAGGACAAGCAAGATTCTAGGTTAGGGGGAGTGATAAGTGTCGTAATTCAGTTAAATTCATGTTCCAAAGGCAGACACTTATCTTTTGATTTCAGAAGATTTGATTATAAATTTGCCCTAAACCTAGTTAAATAGCACCTGTGCTTGTATAAAAGTTGTTGTTCATATTTTGGAGGACTAATCCAATCATGCTTTGTATTTTGATAGATTCCATGGATTTTTTAGGCTTCTGAATAAGCAAAGCAAGCAAGGAGGGCTTACATAGCAAGCATGGGAGGTGTTACAAGAAATCAGGCCCAAATTCCATCAAAGCCTAAGGCTTTCTCCAGAGTTAAGGCTTTAACTCGCCCAGGCGATCAATTCCTGTTTATTTGGCTCGCCCAGGCGAGCTCCAAGTACCAAGGAGATAGACAAGCAAAACATGAAGAAAATGGTTGCCTGGGCCAGTGAAGCTGAAGCTGGCAGGAGGAAGATTTCTATAAATAGCCAACGAATTTGAGAGGAAAAAGGATCCCCATTTGCTTTCTTTTACTTCCTTAGCTTGTTTCTTAGTTTAGGAACTTAAATAATAGTATTAGGTAGATTAGGAAAATGAGAGAAGTGAGGATTAGTGTGGAGACTCTGCCGTAAAGAAGCGGTGATGAGGCCCTTCATCAAATCTTCCTGTGAGGAGGTTCTCTCCACTTTGAGTAGCTAGCTTCTCTGAGGATTGGATGTAATCTTCTTAACCCTATGCATCTCTTTAATATTTATTTATGCATGAATCGTTTCTATTCCTTGTTGGTAATTTCATTCTGTGCTTAACGCTTGATTCTACTTGATCACTAGTTTCATGAATTTAATCCTAAGTGAGACTGGAAAGTAATCTTAGGGTTTGAACCGAATGATTTTACTCATTACGTTACATTGCTAGGAATAGGGCATAACGTTCTGATTGCATAAAGCACACAATGATAATTCTTAATGTTGGGGTATTTACTTCATATGCGAGGAATCGATATTCGGTAGATACCCTTAGAACTTGAATGCGAGGGATCGATTCGGGGTGAGATATTATGTACATCAATAAGGATAGACAATGATTTATGCATGGAAATATTAATTGGATATAAAAGGATAAGAATGATGAAATCCAATCCCACTTTCTCATAATATATCTTTCATTTACTAAAGTTTAGTAATTTTACATTACTTTCACAACTAAATGAAATTCCGCTCAACCTACTTGTACATAACTATTGAACTGTTGAATTCTATTTGGATTAACTGAGTAAGCTCAAGTCCCTGTGGAGACAATCTTATAAATTTTGTAACTTTCAACGACATATC
This sequence comes from Glycine tomentella, assembly GCA_007407185.1. Taxonomy (NCBI): domain Eukaryota; kingdom Viridiplantae; phylum Streptophyta; class Magnoliopsida; order Fabales; family Fabaceae; genus Glycine; species Glycine tomentella. The sequence continues at coordinate 37,746 of PYAF01004759.1, forward strand.
GGTGCGCTTGCCTAAAATGCGTAACAGCAGCTTTCGCTTCTTGTCAACCCTATGGGGGTCAACTCTGATGAAGACTTCATGTTTCTCATACTTATGTCCGACTTGTTGAACTTCGTTTCTGAACTTTGACATTTCTTCCATCTGTATATATCCCTTAGCATGTTCACGTATTTTGTCCATGCTAGAAGGAGGTTCTTTTGCATAGACTATCTACGAATTTGCCAGGTCGAAGGGCTAGCATCATGAATGCAGTGCTACCCCGGGGTTGAGGTTTTGAATCTGGACAGTCAGTTGTCCAAATTGTTCCATGAACCTGCGGAGAGGTGCATCATCTGCTTGGCATAATGTCGCTAGTGCAGCAGAAGTCAGCCTATGGATTCGGCTGGTTGCGTATTGCGCGCTGAATCTCTCAACAAGGGTGTCAAAATTGTTGATAGACAGTTCGAGGAGACCACCATACCATGCTAACACTGCCCCCTTCAAGGGACATAGGGAACACTCGGGATAATATGGCGTCGTCATTCGTGTAAAGATTTGCCTGTGAAAGGAAGGCATCAAGTGTTGGTCCGGGTCGGTGGTGTCGTCAATCTGTATGGACCTTACGAATTGCGAATTCGTGTGAACCTTACGGATTGGCAATTCGTAAGGTCCATACGGATTGCCAATTTGTACGTGTATTTTGAGGTTTTCTTGAATGCAAAGAGCTTTGAGCCAACAAATGAAATTGAAATGTGTTCAGTTGCTTGAGTAGAACTTGTTTGAAAACATGTTTCTTTAGTTCCTCCAAGGAACACTTAACCTTGTAACAATTTAGGAGAAAAATAATAATTTAAGAGCATTCATTGTTAGACTATTTTCATCTCTTCCCCACCCGTACAACTTTTTTAGTTTTACTCATTGACTGAAACATCAATAGATAATCCCAAGAGTCTGCAAATGAAAAAAGTTTGTAAAAGGGTACTGTTTTGTTGATTTCGCTGTTCACCCTGTTCTTCTTGGAATCTTGTTTCCTTGCCATTTGTTGGGTATTTTGAGGTCCTACAACTGCTGTATATCTCCTGTTATCTTAGTTGAAGTAATATCTCCATCCAAAGCTGACCTTGGCCATCATATTCCCCAAGGAAAACCTCTATTGGTTAGAACTTACACACACCACTAGAAACCAGTTAGTGAAGAAGGATCACTGGTTATTGTTAGCAAATTCTATTTAGTTTTTCCATCAAAAGTCACCACTTAAGTTTGTTATGATTCTTTAGACGTCAAAAAACTACAAAAGGCCACATAAATTGGAAATTGGCTGACTTAATCAAATTCAACAATAGATAGGAATGAAGATCAGAGAGAGAAAGTGAACAAGGACATTTAGCAGTGAACCAGAATAGGACAGAGAGGAAACTAAGATGCAACCATCTTCGAAACCATGCATGAGTGATCAAAGCACATTCAAAACCAAAACATGTATTAATTTAAAAGCAATGGTCTCCATTGCCCATGTATGTTCTTGTCATTTTATAAAAGAAGTAAAAGCCAATAATGAACATTTTTGCAAAGTTGAGATAGAAGTGCTTCTTGCCCTCTCAGAATGATGGCAAACTAGCACTAAAAAGTAATTGGAATCAAGATCACAAACTTCCATGTGTGCTTTTTAGTACTCATTTGGTTTATATGTGCAATTTCAAATAACCTTGTTGTGTATTTATATATGTGTAACATAATTAATTGTGGGATGCTATAATATTTGTGATATATATGTTCAATTAATTAAAGGTAAAGTAACTTGCGTACCTATTATTGACTTCAATGTTACACTAATATGATGCATGTCTATGTATGTAGCTTGTGATAGTACTTTAATATTAGCAATTGATGTACATTCCATTAGTGCCAAACCAACAATTCCATTGTGTAATTTGTTGTTTCACACATCCCATTGTTTTCTTTGAAACAATTGTTCTTTGAAATCACTTTAGGACCATTGTGTAATTCCATCAGGTAATCAGAGATGTTGCTACCACTGGCTACCACTGTTTATGTCAAGTTTATTGAATTGAAACAATTGTAGAATTATGTTGATTTGATGCATGCTATGTAATTTGAGACAATTGCTATCACTGGTTAAATATGTAAAGTTGTCGAGATGGTGATGCATGTTGTGTAATTTGAAAGCCCAGTATGATATGTTATGTTATGTAACATTTCTCAAAATGTCAGGTTATGGTTAAAACGTTAGGATCATGTCAGGCCTTGGCCAGAGAGGCAAGTGGTGACATTGATGAACCCCCTGCATGCCATAGGCCAACAACATCGGCACGAAGAAAACGTGCAGGGGCTAGTGTAGATGAGGATGTGCACGTGCCTGCTGACCAAGATGTAGGCGTTGGTGATACGGTTGCACCTAATGAGGGAAGCATTGATGATGAGGCTAAGGCTGAGGGATTTCCAGGGGGGGCCGTGACACTTCTGTGTTGTCACTTTATGCTGATCATGTTACGGCGAAAGTTTGGACAGGAGAGGTACAATACCATCATATTTAAATTTAATTCCATTTGACATTTATGTACATATGTAACTAACAAATATTACAGGAATGCCCTAAGTTGTAGTTGGCATCTCGTGGGAGAAAGGTGAACAAATTTGGCAGGCCTGCACTTGAGATTGAAGGTTTGGTTGCCGATACAGGGTTAAGCCCACTTATCACCTGTTCGCTAGAGACAGGTGACCGAGGATTAATCTCGGCTTTTGTGGAGAGATGGCATAAGGAGACCAGTAGTTTCTATTTGCCAATCAGAGAGATGACGATCACTCTGGACAACGTCGCATTGTTGTTCCATCTACCTGTCATGGGTGCCTTCCAGAGCTACGATATATTGGATGTAGAGGAGGCTGTTCAATTATTAGTGGAGTTGCTTGAGGTGACCCCCGAAGAGGCTGAAGCTAAGACGAAACAATGTCATGGAGCATATGTTCGTCTGTGATGGTTGCGAGAGTTGTATGCTGTGAAGTGTCAGCAGATGAAGTGGACAGTGTCAGCATATTTGCTCCATTTGGTTGGTTGCACGATTTTCGCTAACAACAGTGCCACACTCATCGGTGTGGTATTCTTGGAGGCATTTCGTGATCTCCATCAGGCGGGTGGATTCAGTTGGGGTGCGGCTGCACTCCAACACATGTATGATAACTTGAACTACGTGTGTCAACACCACAGAAAACATGTTGCTGGTTATATTAGTCTGCTGCAAGTATCCTTTGGCAATTGAAGTGACTTTTGTTTTGTGTTTAATGTTTTGTTTGTCATTTAATTGGCTATGTGTGTTCAATTTTTTTGTGACTGCAATGTTGGGTATATGAGCATTTTCCTGGCGTTGCCAGCATGATTGCAGATGAGGACTATGTGGAAAGCCAACCGCGGGCATGCCGTTGGAAGCCAGGGAAAGCATTACCTGTCACAACATATCGAAGGCGACTAGATAGGTTGGCGATTAATAGTGTTTGTTGGACACCATTTATTGGTCACCGTGCAGTCCGTGAATTTGAAGTCATTTTCCTCTTCTCAGGTCATATCCGCTAGGGCCCATATATTGTTAGATACCAACCAGAGCGAGTAGTTCAACAGTTTGGATCGTGCAGAGTATTCCGCATCTTCTAAGGTTGGATTCCCCATCCACTGAAGAGGTTGATGACAGATGGCTCAACTTTTCTCAGTATCTAGCAGTCACGGGAGACATTGCCAGTTTCCCTGGTCAATGTTGTTGATTCAAGTGAAGCCAAGTATCAAGAAATGAGGATCAAGCTTCAAGATTTTGGACTTTCAAACATGCACAAAGGAAATGCTCAAAGGAAAGCTTGAAGAATCAATTTGATAAATTGTAAAAGGGAGTATATGATATGATAATCCAAGTGTGCACATCATGCATCAATCATTCATTTAAAAGTCATTGAATTAATTGATTAAGTAAAAGAAAGGCACTTAGGAAGTGAAGTTTTTGGAAAAATTAAGTTGCTTATAAATAATCGATTACAAAAATAGGAGCATCGATTATTTTGTTCTTCGTGTCCTTTAGAAAACAAAACATGATCATTGTAATCGATTACATATCGGTTTAATCGATTACTCAGGCTTTTTATGTAAAGATGGAACTCTCTGTCTTAATCGATTACAATATATGGTTAATCGATTACATGCCTGTACGTGCATCTTAGAAAAAGACATGCTGACTGTCTTAATTGATTACTTCATGGAATAATCAATTATATTGTTCTTAGTCAAAACCCAGAAAGCTTCAAGATCATTTTAATCGATTACAGTATTTCTTTAATCGATTACATAGTTTATCTTAGAAAACCATGTATCTCTGTCTTAATCGATTACGTATCGGAATAACCGATTAAATGGTTCATTCTTAAAACTCAGGACATTTTATAAACATTTTAATCAATTACTATTTTGTTTTAATCGATTACATATGCGAAATAATCGATTAATGGAGCGTGATTAATCGATTATTTTCAGTTAAAAAGCTGTTATAAATAAAACCTCTTAGGCTGAGGTTTGTAACTTTAGAATATTTTGAGATTTACGAATTGTAAGCAATCAAAAATGCTCTGAGCCTTTATTAGTGATAATTATGAGATTCTAAACACTTAGAAGCTTTACAAATTCGCATGGGTTGGTGAATCAAGAAGAAAAAGCTTCACTGTTCATTCAAAGATTTAGCAAAGGAATGCATTGAGTTAGTAATCTGCTATTCAACCTGTATATCATTCATTGTTCATTCATTCTTGGATTATCAGGTGATATCTTTCCTTGTTCTTTGAAGGTGTGAATTGTTTTTTGAATTGTTTGTAAAGATTTGTCTATTGTAAATGAGTTTCTTGCAAGTGTAGAGATAGTGTTTCTCTAGTTTTTGCTGAGTAGTGTTCTTGGCAAAGGGATTTGGTCTCTAAGAGTCTAATAGGGTTTTAGACTTCTAAACTTTATCTAGGGTTGATAAAGAGAGGCTTGTATAATTGCTTGTAAGGATATTTTTGCAATAGTGGAACTCTACTTTAGTGTTGAGTAGAAGAACTGGATGTAGCCTTATAGAGTTTGAGGTGAACCGGTATAAAATCTATGGCAAATCTTTCTCTTAATCTCATCATCTTATAATTACTTTGTTTGTGAATCAATATTATTGCTCAGAATTCTATACTCTGTTTTCTATTCTTTGTGAAAGGGAATTTGATTGAATATTGATTGTTGGTGTTGAAACAATTTTTCGAAAGTGATAAAGATCATGTGGTAACTCTGATTTTAAAATTTTAATTGGCCAAGATTCAACCAATTCACCCCCCTCTTGGTTGTTTTGAAGTGTTCCTTTGTTTTTCAATTGGCATCAAGAGCTGGTTCTTGTAAATTACTCAAGATCACTTTTTCTTTCAAAAAGGAATCATGAATACTTCACAAATAACCTTTAAGGAGGGTGCCTCTTTAAACAGACCTCCAATGTTTGAAGGGAAACATTTCAGTTTTTGGAAAAATAGAATGAAAATCTTTATTCAATCAAATGACCCAGGAGCATGGAATGCTATTGTGAAAGGTCCCTTTATTCCAAAGAAAACTGTGGCAAATAAGTTGATTCCCAAAGAATGGGATGAGATGACTGAGGCTGAACAAAGAAATGCCCAGTATAATTTTAAAGCTAAAAATATGATCACCTCTGCACTTTCCTCTGATGAATTTTTTAGGACTGTGAGATGCAATAGTGCAAAAGAGATGTGGGAGATGCTTGAAATCACTCATGAAGGAACAGAGGAAGTTCGAAGGTCAAGGAAGCATGCTTTGATCCATGAGTATGAAATGTTCAAGATGAACTCCAATGAGAGCATTTCACAGTTGCAGACCAGATTTACACATATTGTAAATCATCTTTTGGGTCTTCGAAAAGTGTTTGACACTGAGGAGCTAAACATCAAGATATTGAAATGCTTAACAAGACCTTGGCAACCAAAAGTTACAGCAATCAAGGAGTCCAAAGACTTGTCAAAAATGTCAATGGTTGCATTATTTGGTAAGCTTCTTGAATATGAAATAGAAATGTCTCAATTAACATCTTGTGAAGATGCAGAGAAGAAAACAAGAAGCATAGCCTTGAAAGCTGCAACTGTTAAAGCTGAAAAGGAAAAGGAAACTAGTGAAGAGGATGATGAAGACAATGTGAACTTGGTAGTGAAGAAGTTCAGCAAATTTCTGAGGAAAAACAAGAACAAAAGGTTCAGCAATGGAAGCAAAAACAGCAGCAATAACAACAACCTCAACAAGAAGATTGACAACAACTTCACATGCTTTAAGTGTGGCAAATCGGGTCACATCAAATCTGAATGTGCAATCTACTTGAGGAAGCAACAAGCTGAGAACAAAGTCAAGAAGGAAGGAAAAGGGAAAAGAGCATACATAGTTTGGGAGGACAATGAGTCAACAACTTCAGATTCTTCCATAGAAAATGAAGAAGCTAACATGTGTCTCACCTCAACCATCAATGAAGAAGATGATGATTTGCTGAGTGAAGGAAGTGAGGTAAATTCTGAACTTGACCAAGCTATTCATGCTTTTCAAGAGATGTATGAGGAAACTCAAAAACTTGCAAAAGCCAACAATAAGCTCAAAGGAAATCTTAGATGGCATATTGAGAAAATAACTTATTTGCAAAATGAAATTTGCAACTTGAAAGAAGAAAATGAAAAACTTGTTTCAAGTTACAAATTGAATGGATGTGTGTGTGCTTCTTCTTCTAACAATGTTGACAAATATAAGTTGCTTCAAAAGGACTTTGATGATTATAAACAAAGTTAAGGTGAAGAGTATATGTTGCTTTTATCTAAAAATAGCTATTTGATTGATCTCTTGAGAAAGTTTTACAAGGGAAAATGCAACTTGGCTGAAATGTTAAGTGTGAAAAAATATGTTGGGGATACTTCTGGATTGGGGTATAAACATGGATCAAAATCATTTGGAAAAACAGTTTTTGTACCTCCAAAACAGAAGAATCAAAAGTGGCAAAAGAACTCAAGAGTCAACAAATATTCTAGTTTTGGGAAAACTTTAAAACCTGTCACTTGCAACTATTGTATGAAGAATGGGCACACATCCTTTAAATGCTATGCTAGGAGATTCTTTGTGCCCAATGGTGAATGCATTTGGATTCCCAAAATAACAAGAAAAGCTAACCCTTATGGACCTAACCTTGAGTGGGTACCTTCCATTAAATTCTGATTTGCATTTTGTAGGTGTGTCTAAGGGCTAGAACTTCAACTTGGTATCTTGACAGTTGATGCTCTAGACACATGACTGGAGACATGTCACTCCTCTCAAATCTGAACTTAAAAGAAGGAGGATATGTCACTTATGGTGATAATAACAAAGGAAAAATCATTGGTGAAGGGAATATTGGAAACAACATCAAAGCAAAGATAATGAATGTGCTGTATGTTGATGGACTGAAGCATAATTTGTTGAGCATTAGTCAGCTATGTGACAAAGGCTTCAAGGTGAACTTTAAAAAAGAATGCTGCATAATTTCAGATGGGAGAAATGGTGAGGTACTACATATAGGCAAAAGGAAAGGTAACATATATGTTCTTTCAATTGATCATGCATTATTCCATAGATCTGCTTGTCTAATCAGCAAGGTTGATGAAACTTGGCTGTGGCATAGAAGAGCAAGTCACATAAACATGCATCACATGAACAAGCTCATTAGAAAAGACTTAGTTATTGGATTGCCCAAACTCAAATTTGAGAAGGACAAACTTTGTGATGCTTGTCAAAAGGGAAAACAAACAAAGAACTCTTTTCAATGTAAAAACATTGTTTCCACCTCAAGACCACTTGAACTACTTCACATTGACTTGTTTGGTCCCTCTAGAACTATGAGTTTAGGTGGCAATTATTATGGACTTGTAATTGTGGATGATTACTCTAGATACACTTGGACTCTGTTTTTGAAATCCAAGAGTGATGCTTTCCTTGCTTTTAGAAAAATGGCCAAGCTTACTCAAAATGAGAAAGGATGTAAAATAGTTTCAATAAGAAGTGACCATGATGGTGAATTCCATAATGAACATTTTGAAAAATTCTGTGAAGAGAATGGAATTAATCACAATTTTTCAGCTCCAAGAACACCCCAACAAAATGGTGTTGCGGAGAGGAAAAATAGATCTCTTGAGGAAGGAGCTAGAACACTTCTTAATGAATCTAACTTACCTAAGTACTTTTGGGCTGATGCTGTAAGCACTGTATGTTATACCTTGAATAGATTACTTATAAGGCCTATTTTAAAGAAAACTCCTTATGAGCTATACAAAGGAAGAAAGCCCAACATTTCTCACTTAAGAGTTTTTGGCAGCAAGTGTTTTGTATTAAACAATAGAAAAGAATCACTAGGAAAATTTGATGCTAAGGAAAATGAAGCAATTTTCCTTGGATATTCATTGCATAGCAAGGCATATAGAGTAGTCAATAAAAGAACAATGTGCATTGAAGAATCTATACATGTGATTTGTGATGAAACTAATCCCTCTAATGAGGAAAAAGAATTAGATGGTGATGCAGGTCAGCTGGAAGAATTAATTGAGACAAGCAATACCTCAACCAAAATTGAAGAACCAAGTGCTGAAACAGAAGAAAGACCCACTACTCCTGTACGAATGCCTAAAGATTGGAGAACAACAAGAGACTTATCACTTGACAACATAATAGGTGAAGTTTCAAAGGGAGTATCAACTAGATCTTCATTAAGAAACCTATGCTGTGATATGGCATTTGTTTCACAAATTGAGCCTAAGAACATTGATCAAGCCTTGAGTGATGAACATTGGATGCATGCAATGCATGATGAGCTCAATCAGTTTAAGAGGAATGAAGTTTGGGAGCTTGTTCCTAGACCTTCATCTCTTAAACCTATTGGCACAAAATGGGTTTTCAGAAATAAGCTTGATGAAAGTGGAATCATAGTAAGGAACAAAGCTAGATTGGTTGCTAAAGGCTATATCCAAGAGGAAGGCATTGACTATGAGGAAACTTTTGCTCCAGTTGCAAGATTGGAAGCAATCAGGTTATTACCTGCATATGCATGTCTCATGGATTTCAAACTTTTTCAAATGAATGTTAAAAGTGCATTTTTAAATGGATACATTGAGGAGGACATATATGTTGAACAACCTCCTGATTTTAAAGATTTTAAGCATCCAAATCATGTTTACAAACTGAAAAAGGCACTTTATGGTTTGAAACAAGCCCCTAGGCAATGGTATGAAAGATTAAGCAAGTTCTTGCTTGAACAATCATTTATTAGGGGGAGTGTTGATAAAACCTTGTTTATCAAAAGGCTTGGCAATGATTTCTTACTGGTTCAGATTTATGTGGATGATATTATATTTGGTTCTACTAACCACATGTTGTGCAAGGATTTTTCATCAGCTATGTAGAAAGAATTTGAAATGTCAATGATGGGTGAACTCACATTTTTCCTTGGACTTCAAGTAAAGCAAATGAAGAATGGAACCTTTCTTAACCAATCCAAATATTGTTTGGAAATTATCAAGAAATTTGAAATGGAGAAGAGCAAGGAAGCTGCAACTCCTATGGCTACATCAACATATCTTGATTCAGATGAAAGAGGGAAGAAAGTGTATGAGTCAAAGTACAGAGGAATGATTGGATCATTGCTATATTTGACAGCAAGCAGACCTGATATAATGCTAAGTGTTTGTTTGTGTGCTAGATATCAAGCAAACCCCAAAGAATCACACCTTACTGTTGTCAAAAGAATCCTGAAATATCTCAAAGCTACACCAAGAGTTGGTCTTTGGTATCCAAAAGGTGCTTCTTTAAATATTATTGGTTATTCTTATTCTGATTTTGCAGGTTGCAAATTAGATAGGAAAAGCACAAGTGACACTTGTCATATGCTAGGTAGCTCATTGATCTCATGGCATTGCAAGAAGCAATCATGTGTAGCACTTTCCACTACTGAAGCTGAATATATCTCAGCTGGAAGCTGTTGTGCTCAAAGTTTATGGCTCAAACAGCAAATGCTTGACTATGGAGTAGAACTGAATGTTATTCCTCTGCTATGTGACAATACTAGTGCCATCAACATATCAAAGAACCCAATAATGCACTCAAGAACAAAGCATATTGAGATAAGGCATCATTTCCTCAGGGATCAAGTTCAGAAAGGTAACATAAAGGTAGACTTCATTGACACCAATCATCAACTAGCTGATATTTTCACAAAACCACTTTTAAGGGATAGATTTTATACACTTAGAAACATGCTAGGGATCCTTGATGAGAGTAACATAATCTAGCTTGTTCTGTTTGTGGTTTATATAATAAGTGAAAGCCTGAATGTCTTTAAATGCTAATATGTTTGAATCATTATCAAAAAGCTGCTAAAATGCTATGTATATGATAAATTCTCAGTAGTAATCAATTTCACCATGGGTTAATCGATTAAAATCATTAAAACTTAAGTCTGGAACGAAAATTGCAATCACGTAATCGATTACATACCAATGGTAATCGATTATTCGTCACATTCTAAGAAAACATCTTTCTTTGGAATAATCGATTACACATCGGGATAATCGATTACATTGTCCAAAAGTTCAAAACTTCAAAGCACATCTCTCTGGAATAATCGATTACTTAGAAGTCGTAATCGACTACCTCTTATTTTGAAAGAATGCTCACTCTGTGATAATCGATTACCACTCGGGATAATCGATTACCTATAGCTCTATTACATGTTCAATAGATCAATGCTTTGATATAATTGATTACATTTGCGAAATAATTGATTATTCGTGCTGTTGCCTGTTCTTTGACTGACGTTATGGATTCTCTTAACTGCTAGATAAATGCAAAATTGTTTCCAATGTTATAAAACCGTCCCAATAGCTATATTTTTTGAAAATATGGAAGTTTATGCCTTGATTCTTTTCTATAAAAAGTGTATTGTGTACGTTGAATCACTGCACAAATTCTCTTTCTCTCTTCTGCATTTTTCTTGTGTCTTGTCTGTAAGTCACAACTTCTAAATACATAATGTCTGAGAGTACTTCCAAGAGAGTTAGGAAACCAAAGAGGAGACATGGTAAATCCTCATCTAATCCCTCTCAACCTCAACCCCAACCTCAACTAGCAAATAGGCTTGATATCTGGTTCTCATCTGGGATAGATAAGATGAACTATCTTCAATTTAATGCCACTAAGCCTGTGGCAACTCCCAAATACATAGAGTTAGACTGGTTCATAAGGCAAGGATTTCAATTCCCTGCCTATCTAGAGTCTCAAAACCTTAGGAGGTTTCTGGAGATGAAGGGTACCTTCTACCCTGATCTAGTTAGAGTGTTTTGCACCTGCTTGAAGGGCTCAATGCAAGGTGATATGAGGTCCAAAGTAAAAGGGGTAACCATGCACATCACCCCTGATATTTTGGAAGCTATTGGTGGGATTACTTGTGAGGGAGCCTGTAGATTTGATGAAAGTCTTGAGGGCTACAGTAAAATGGACACCTATAGAAGTATGCTTCATGATCCAAACATGAGGCTTAGGACCCGACTTGGCACAGGTCCTATTACTGCTGAAGATAGGATGCTGCATTATTTGATTACATACATCATAACTCCTAGAGCAACCAACCATGCCCAGGCAACTGATGAAGATCTGCAGTTGGTTTTGAAAAACAAAGGAACACTTCAAAAACAACCAAGAGGGGGGTGAATTGGTTGAACCTTGTCCAATTAAAATTTTAAAATCAGAGTTACCACAGGATCTTTATCACATTTAGAAATTGTTTCAATACCAACAATCAATATTCAATCAAATTCCCTTTCCACAAAGAAGAGAAAACAGAGTACAGAATTCTGAGCAATGATATTGATTCACAAACAAAGTAATTATAAGATGAAGAGATTAACAGAAAGATTAGCCACAGATTTTATACTGGTTCACTTCAAACACTATGAGGCTACATCCAGTTCTTCCACTCAACACTAGAGTAGAGTTCCACTATTGCAAAACAATTATCCTTACAAGCAATTATACAAGTCTCTCTTTATCAACCCTAGATAAAGTTCAGAAGTCTAAAACCCTATTAGACTCTTAGAGACCAAATCCCTTTGCCAAGAACACTACTCAGCAAAAACTTAGAGAAACACTATCTCTACACTTGCAAGAAACTCATTCAAAATAGACTAATCTTTACAAACAATTCAATTTACAGTTTACACCATCAAAGAACAAGGAAAGACATCACCTGATAATCCAAGAATGCATGTAGATGTATGAATTCACGAATTGAATGACAGATAATCAACTTATGCATTCCCTTTCCTTAATCTTTGAATGAACAAATGCTTCACCTTCTTAATTCAACAACCCATATGAATTTTGTGAAGCTAGGTATGTTTAGAACACAGAGAATCTCACTAATGAAAGCTCAGAGTGTTTGTGAACGCTTTAGAATTCGAAATTTCACAAGTGATCAAAAGTTACAAACCTCAGCCGAAGAGGTTCTATTTATAACAACTTTTTAACTGAAAATAATCGATTAAACCCGCTCCAGTAATCGATTATTTAGCATATGTAATCGATTAATCTGTTTATAAAACGTTCTGAGTTTCAAGAACTAACCTTTTAATCGATTATTCTGATACGTAATCGATTAAGCTAGAGGCACATGTATTTCCAAAATAAACCTCGTAATCGATTAAGGAAATAATGTAATCAATTAAAATGATCTTGAGCTTTTCTGGGTTTAGACAAAGAACAATATAATCGATTATTTCGTGAAGTAATCGATTAAGACCGTCAGCTTGTATTTTCCTAAGATGCATGTTCAGGTATGTAATCGATTAAACAAATATTGTAATTGATTAAGACAGAGAGTTCCATCTTTTCATACAAGCTTGAGTAATCGATTAAACCTAGATGTAATCGATTACAATGATCATGTTTTGTTTTTTAATGAACACGAAGAACAAAATAATCGATGCTCCTATTCATGTAATCGATTATTTATTAGCAACTTTATTTTTCCAAAAACTTTTCATTCTAAGTGCCTTTCTAATCAATTGCTTTTACTTAATCAATTAATCCAATGATCTTAAAATGAATGAATGATGCATGATGCATATACTTGGATTATCATATCATATACTTCCTTTTACAAATGATCAAATTGATTCTTCAAGTTTTCCTTTGAGCATATCCTTTTGTGCATGTTTGAAAGTCAAAAACCTTGAAGCTTGATCTTCATTCATTGATACTTGGCTTCACTAGAATCAACAATCTCCCCCTTTTTGGCTTTAAACATGTCAAATCTTCCATTTGATTAAGCTAAGATTCTTGGAGATCAATTTGCATAAGCTATTGTTTGACAAGCATTATAAACCTGAAAACTTTCAAACAATCTTGCCAAAAACAAGTGTTAAAGCACATGTTGTTCATGAAGCATTCAATCAATCATTTTTCTATTAGTATAGGTTCAGTTTTACACTTAAACTCCCCCTAAATTTCAGCATCCCTTCAAATTAATTTCTGGAAAAAATTTGAATAAAAAAAAAATAGGGATAAACAGAGTATATATCAAACTACTCCCCCTTAACAATGCTCCCCCTATTTGGCTTGTTAAAAGTAAAAAATAATGTGAGCACATCGGATTTAATACTAAAATTGCATAGAGTCATTAATAGGATAGCATAAGGGGCAAGTTCATAATGAAATTAATGTACTGAACACAAATAGAAGTAAAAACAGAGCATAACTTTTATTTATTTCAAATAGAAAGCAGATCAGACAATCATTAAGTCCTAATCCATTACATATAGAACGCAGATCAGACAATCATTAAGTCCTAATCCATTACATATAGAAAGCAGATCAGACAAAAACTAATGTGAATCTTATTACGTATACATAACAGATCTGGCAAAAACCAAATCTATACTATCCTAGAAAGCAAATCAGACAAAATCTAAATCTAATGCTATTCTATCAAAGATATCTTCAGATTCTTGATTGTCCAAGATAGCTTGGATTCCATCCACCTTATTTTATCCAATGCTTTATAATTTTCAGCTTTGAAATCTTTTTGAAGCATCAGCATGATCTCAGCCTTTAAAGTCCTCTTGAAAGGATGATACCTCAGGCTTCTTTTTAGATTTTCTGATACTTTTGTAACAAGGCTCAGGCATGGTATTCATCTTCTGATCATGAGTTATCCTAAAGGCAAAGAAGGTTTGTGATGCAATTTCTTTAAGACTTTCTATCTCTATTTATAGGCATGATTTAGACTCCTAACGTCCATAAATTTTAAATGCAATAGTCATTGGAACGGTTCAATAATATTGGAAACTGTTTTGCATTGATTTAGCCGTTTAACAAATTCATAAAAGCAGTAAACGAACAGGCAACAACACAAATAATCGATTATTTCAGTTCAAATTGTTTTTCTTTAACAAAATGATAATCGATTAATTTTGTTATGAAATTGATCATTATTCTAAAGATCAGAGGTTAGAGAAGACTTGTAATCGATTCTTTCCATAAGTAATCAATTGTTTCAGAGCATTGATCCATTTGAACAAGTAACAGAACTATATGTAATCGATTATCCCGAGTGGTAATCGATTATTACTGAGTGAGCATTGTTTTAATATAACAGGTAATCGATTACGGCTCATAAGTAATCGGTTATCCCAGAGAGACGTACTTTGAAGTTTTGTACTTTTAGACATAGTAATCGATTATCCCGATGTGTAATCGATTATTCCAGAGAAAGGTGTTTTCTTAGACTGTGAAGAATAATCGATTACCATTGGTATGTAATCGATTACATGATTACAAATTTCGTTCCAGACTTGAGTTTTAATGATATTAATCGATTAACCCGTGGTGTAATCAATTACTGCAGAGCATTTAACATATACAGAGCATTTTAGCAGCTTTTTGATAATGATTCAAATACATTAGCATTTAAAGGCATGATGGCTTTCATATATCATATAAACCACAGACAGAACAAGCTAGATAATGTTACTCTCATCAAGGATCCCTAGCATGTTTCTAAGTGTATAAAATCTATCCCTTGAAAGTGGTTTTGTGAAAATATCAGCTAATTGATGATTGGTGTCAATGAAGTCTACCTTTATGTTACCTTTCTGAACTTGATCCCTGAGGAAATGATGCCTTATCTCAATATGCTTCGTTCTTGAGTGCATTATTGGGTTCTTTGATATGTTGATGGCACTTGTGTTGTCACATAACAAAGGAATAACATTCAATTCTACTCCATAATCAAGCATTTGCTGTTTGAGACATAAGCTTTGAGCACAACAGCTTCCAGCTGAGATATATTCAACTTCAGTAGTGGAAAGTGCTACACATGATTGCTTCTTGCAATGCCATGAGATCAATGAGCTTCCTAGCATATGACAAGTGCCACTTGTGCTTTTTCTATCTAATTTGCAACCTGCAAAATCAGAATCAGAATAACCAATTATATTTAAAGAAGCACCTTTTGGATACCAAAGACCAACTCTTGGTGTAGCTTTGAGATATTTAAGAATTCTCTTGACAGCAGTAAGGTGTGATTCTTTGGGGTTTGCTTGATATCTAGCACACAAACACACACTAAGCATTATATCAGGTCTGCTTGCTGTCAAGTATAACAATGATCCAATCATTCCTCTGTACTTTGACTCATCAACTTTCTTCCCACTTTCACCTGTATCTAGATATGTTGATGTAGCCATGGGAGTTGCAGCATCCTTGCTCTTCTCCATTTCAAATTTCTTGATAATTTCCAAGCAGTATTTGGATTGGTTAAGAAAGGTTCCATTCTTCATTTGCTTTACTTGAAGCCCAAGGAAGAATGTGAGTTCACCCATCATTGACATTTCAAATTCTTTCTACATAGATGAAGAAAAATCTTTGCATAACATATGGTTAGTAGAACCAAATATAATATCATCCACATAAATCTGAACCAATAAGAAATCATTGCCAAGCCTTTTGATAAACAAGGTTTTATCAACACTCCCCCTAATAAATGATTGTTCAAGCAAAAACTTGCTTAATCTTTCATACCATTGCCTAGGGGCTTGTTTCAAACCATAAAGTGCCTTTTTCAGTTTGTAAACATAATTTGGATGTTTAAAATCTT
>PYAF01004759.1:63401-76782 GCA_007407185.1 Glycine tomentella
ACCCTGGCCCTCTCAGGCGCAACAAGCCCATCAGTAAGGCTCTGGCATGTCTCATATCAAGTGACTCAACATAATTTACACATGCCACCACAGAGCCAAAATCCAAAGTTATCTAAATCAAAAACTGAAAGCTATTCCTTCATCAATTCATCGCTCTGAACACATCTCTCAACAGGACCCTGGGCTAATTCTAGCCCCAACTCATATGGGTCACTATTCATAAAAACCCCCAGGATCAAAATTAAACAGAGAAACTTGAGTATCTTACCTCAGTGACGACTCAAAAGACCTCAGGACAGCTTCCTCAAGCTCTAGCGTCCTTTATACGTCGTGGGTCCTCGCCAATCTCAAGTTCTCTGAGTGTTTCCTCTGAGAAATCACTCCTCACTCAAAGGGGTTTTTCAAGAGCAAAAATTGAAGGATTCAAGCTTTCAAAGGTTTCTCTAGGGATTAAAGGTCATAGGGAGGTGATTAGGCCTAGATATAGGGTCCCAAAAAGCTTGGAACAACCATTAATGGAGGTTGGAGGTCCAAGGAGAAAGAAGAAGCTAATTTTCCCATCTTTTTCGCATTTTTGGCCTTATATAGTGCCCCTGACCGACATGCGGCGCCCTTGGCGCCACCTTGGCGCTGATGGTGCCAAAGTCCAGTGCATCTGGCGCCCCTGGCGCCACTCTGGCGCTCTTGGCGCCACATGTAGAATTAGCCTATGTACCCCCGGTAGTACATAGGCTTGTTGGCGCGGTACCTTCTGTTCGGCTTAATTCTGCTATTTTCACCTGCTAACCATCAATTCTAGACTAAAACACCTCATGAAGGCACAGAAATGAGGGTCCTTACAAAAACTATGAACAAACAACCAAAATATCATCAAAATCACTTCCAAAGATCACCAAATATACTTCCAAACATCACCAATATTTCATTCTATAAATCATCACCTATCCTATGGTTTAAATCAACATTTCCACATCATAATATAACCTTCGAATAACATGAATTTCCAACCTAAACAATAACCATAATTCTGCCCAATTAAGCATATAAATTAATCCAAACAAATGCTTAATTAGAGATTGAAGCCTAGCCTACCTCAAGTGAATTTGATTCTTGAAAAGGAATGAAGTAAGGGTTGTCTTCCTTGGGAAAATACTCTAAGAAAAAGAAAGTTTGATGGAAGAAATAGTAGAAGAAAATCACGTATATAAGCAAGCCAAAGAAAGTAAGGAGTGAAAAGTTTTGGTGAAATGGAAGCTAGTAGCTGTGAAATTTTTGGAGTGCTGAAACCATGTGATACTTCAAGCCTTTTATACTAATTAAGCTAGTTAGAATGGAAAGGATTTAGTTAGGTTTCAGCTTTAGTTAGTAGTTAGTTTGGTTAAAATGCAACTAACTAATCATTACTTTTAAGAGATATTATCCTAAAGTCTTTTCTTAGGCACTAGATTTTTCTTTGGTTAAGCTTTGAAATCTTCCTTCATTCTTTGACCAATTGCACGTGGAGCATGGCTGAAGATATTTCTATCTCTTGCCCACTTCTAGCTAATCACAGGGCCAAATACACAGCATCATACAAATATTATGGTTACACCAATAGTTTAATGTTTAAAGAAAGATTCCCTTCATTAATGACCATGTGGTTATGTGGAAAGCTTCGTACAAATGACTAATTGTGATTAGTTCTAAAATATTTGACTGAAACTAGATTTTTATTTGCAAGATTCCCTCATTTAATCCTTGCTTTCCACCTTGAAGGCCACCTAGAAAGGTTGATTCAAAAAGCTTATCCTCGTTGACTTACCATTGACTTTGGTTTACCAAACTTTTCTTCCTATTAGTTCACTTAGCTATGCCTATTCCATGGATGTGGCACGTGAATCCACTTCTGTATAGTCCATGTTTGAGCTGAATATTTGATTCCTTCGGCCAAAATTCCAAGAGTTACAAGTTGTGCCTAATCCAAAAGGTCCAAAAGGCTAAAAACACTTCACCAGATGGGTTTGTTCATTGTTTATTCTGTACCAATATACTAGGTCATAAATCCTCATCTTTTAGTATGTTAAACTAGACTTCCTAAGCCTTCTAACAAGGTATTACATGCCTTATTTGGAGTTATAAAACTCTGGCTATAACATTTTTAATCTAGACTTCAAAACTGCCAGCAAGCTGAGAAATTCCACACTGACATCTCTTAAGGTTTTAATTACTGCAAGCAGTACACAAACTATATTTATCTAAAATTTTAATATGTTGTAGTATACATCTTGATCTTTAATTTCATATATCATACACTTAATTTGGATAATAATTGAGAGAGAAATAAATTTTTCAATTCGGGTGGCAGATATGGAAGTTTTGGGCAGCTTATGTTCAAATAAAATTTATCCTATTTTTCTTGTATCCAACTATCATCCTACTTCCATAATTCAATGATAAATATAACTTATAATATAATTTTGAAGATGTTACATTTCACCCCCTCTAAAAGAAAATTTTTCCCTCAAAATTGGTAATTACCCGTAAACAAATCCGGGTGCTTCTTCCTCATCTCTAATTCTAATTCCTAGGTATGTTCTTCCAAACGTCCTTGTTCCCATGCTACTTTTACCAATGATACAGACTTATTTCTTAATTGTTTTATTTCTCTATCCAAAATTCTTGTTGGGGGCAAGCTCATATTTAATTTTTTTTTAACTGTATTGATTCAGATTCTAGAACATGACTTGGGTCAGAAATATATTTACGGAGTTGAGACACATGGAAAACATTATGAAGGTTGGAAAGATTTGGTGGTAAAGCTATTTGGTAAGCTATTGTACCTATTCTTTTCAGAATTTGGAAATGAACGATAAAACGAGGACTTAATTTTTTGACCTTCATTGCTCGTCCAATTCCTGTAATTGGAGTAACTTTAAGAAACACATGTTCTCCTTCTTGAAATTCTAGAGGTTTTATCCTTTTATCAACATAATGTTTTTGCATATTTTGAGCTATTATCAATTTCTCTCTAATCTTCTTGATCTGTTCAGTAGTTTGAGTTACCAAACCTGGACCCAAAAGACTATTTTCCTCATATTCATACCAACATAAAGGATATTGACATTTTTTACCATACAGAGCTTCAAATGGAGTCATTCCTATGCTTGTATGATAACTATTATTATAGGCAAACTCTACTAAGGGTATATGTTTTTCCCAAGAACCTTGTTGGTCTATTGCACAAGCTCTCAACATATCTTCTAGGGTTTGGATGGTTCTTTCTGTTTGTCCATCTGTCTGGGGATGATAAGCAGTACTTAAGCATAACTTGGTTCCAAATGCTTTTTGTAATACCTCCCAGAACCTAGAAGTAAAACGGGAGTCCCTATCAGAAATCAAAGTGGAAGGTATCCCATGTAATCTAACTATTTCATGTATATACAGTTGAGCTAACCTCTCTAATGAATAAGAAATCCTAATAGGTATAAAATGAGCTGATTTGGTAAGTCTATCTACAATGACCCAGATTGAGTCCTGTCTAGAAACAGTCCTAGGTAATCCTACCACAAAATCCATAGATATACTTTCCCACTTCCATTGAGGAATTTCTAAAGGTTGCAAAGTGCTAGAAGGTTTTTGATGTTCTATCTTTACCTTTTGACATACTAAGCACTTTCCTACAATATCTGCTATATCCTTTTTCATACCAGGCCACCAAAACATTCTCCTCAAATCTTGATTCATCTTAGTAACTCCAGGATGTATTCACACAAAATTTTCTCTCTTAATCCTTCAATCTTGGGTACACATATTCTCTTTTGATAAGTCTACAACCCGTCATTATTTACCTCAAAATCCTGCAATTTTCCTTCTTGGACTTGAGTTAAAATTTGTTGAAAATCTGAATCTCTCTGCTGTCCTAGCCTAATGTGCTCTTTGAAATCACTAGTAATTTGTATTTGATTCAAAATGATACTTTTAGAATTAACAGAAAATCCTAAATTAAGATTTTTGAAATTTTCTATTAATTCCATTTCCTTGATCATCATTCTAGATACATGCAGAGATTTCCTACTTAATGCATCAGTTACTACATTTGCCTTCCCTGGATGATATTTTAACTCAAAGTCATAATCCTTAAGAAATTCAACCCATCTTCTCTGTCTCAAGTTCAACTCTTTTTGGTCAAAGAGATACCTAAGACTCTTATGATCTGAAAAGACTGTAAATTTTATTCCATACAAATAATGTCTCCAGATCTTTAAGGCAAAAACTACAACTACTAATTCTAGATCGTGGGTTGGGTAATTGACTTCATGGGGTTTTAACTGTCTAGATGCATATGCTACTACATTCCCATTTTGCATCAACACACAACCTAGACCTTTCTTTCAAGCGTCACAATATACTTCAAATTCACCATGAGGATTTGGCAATACTAACACTAGAGTACTAGTCAATCTTCTTCTCAATTCTAGAAAACTTTTCTCACATTCTGGTCACCATACAAAAGGCACATTTTCCTAGTCAAGCTAGTCAGAGGTAAAGCTATTTGTGAAAATCCTTTAATAAACCTCCTATAATAACCAGCTAGTCCTAGAAAACTCCTAATCTCAATTAATGTGGTTGGTCTCTCCCAATTCATGACTGTCTCAATTTTACTAGGATCCATTGAAATTCCTTCTTTAGAAACATGACCCAAAAATTTCACTTCCTTGGCCCAAAATTCACACTTAGATAATTTAGCATACAACTTTTTTTCTCTAAGTGTAGGTAATACTATTCTGAGATGTTCTTCATGTTCTTTTTTTGATTTTGAATAAACAAGTATATCATCTATAAAGACCACTACAAACTTATCTAGATATGATCTAAATATTCTATTCATGTAATCCATAAAAATTGCTTGAGCATTAGTTAATCCAAAAGACATTACTAAATACTCATAATGCTCATATCTAGTCCTAAATGCAGTTTTAGGAATATCTTCATTCTTAACCCTAATCTGATGGTATCCTGACCTAAGATCAATCTTAGAAAATATTGTTGCTCCTTTCAACTGGTTCATAAGATCATCTATCCTAGGCAATGGATATTTATTCTTAATGGTTATCTTATTAAGCTGTCTATAATCTACACAAAGCCTCATTCCCCCATCTTTCTTTTTCACTAACAAAACTGGAGCTCCCCAGGGTGAAACACTAGGTCTAATAAATTTCTTTTCCAACAACTCCTCTAATTGCTTTTTCAATTCTTCGAACTCTAGAGGGGACATCCTATAAGGTGCAATGGATATTGCTCTAGATCCAAGAATTAGGTCAATAGAAAATTCTATTTCCCTTTTTGGTGGTATTCCTGGTATCTCATCCGGAAATACATCCGGATATTCTCTTACCACGGGTATATTAGAGAGTTCATCAGTTGACTCAGTTACATTAGCTGATAAAAGAACATACCCTTGAATTTCATTTTTACTGGAACAGGAAACAATGCAAATACAGACACTGGGTTTGACTATTTTCTAAAATTTCTAAAGGTAAAACAATGGTTTTATTTGAACATTCCAACAACACATGGTTAGCTTCAAGCCAATCCATACCCAAAATCACATTAAACCCAGTCAAAGGAAGACAAATCAAATTTACAGAAAAAGATTTATGATCAATTTGAAAATCACAATTAAGAAAGACTTGACTAGTAATAATAGGTTTACCAGTAGGAGTAGAAACTAAGAGATCATAAGGTAATTGAGATAAAGGTAATCCTAACTGTATAGCAATATCGTAAGAAATGAAATAATGAGTAACACTTGAATCATATAATACAGTTAAAATTTTATCTTTAATTTTGCACTTACCCTCGATGAGATTTTCGAATTGAGATGCCTCTACTGCATTCATGGTAAAAACCCTTCCAGTCTGTTGAGGACGTGTGGTGTCTTGGGAATTTTTAGCTCTGCAATTGTTAGCAAAATGTCCCATCTTTCCACATCTAAAACATTGAACATTATTGCGACTGCGACAATCCTTTGCCAAATGTCCTGTTTTTCCACATCGGGAACAAGTAGTTTGAGTTATAGGGCATGGCCTTATCTCCATGGATCTTGTGACATTTGTCACACTCTCTGCCTGAACCTTGACCTGTCAGAAGTTTTCTCTACTGAAACTTATTCTTAAATTTAAATGACTGTGGTCCCAATTTCTTCCTAAAATTATTACTTGACTTTTTTTTCTCAGCAGACCTCCTTTTATACTCTTCTATTATTCTACACTTATTTATCAAAACACCAAACTCCCTAATTTCTAGGGGTCCTACTACTTCCAGCATATCTTCTCTTAATCCCCCTTCAAATTTCATGCACTTCCAGTGCTCATTAGGGTTATACTGATAAGTAGAGGAAAAATTAATTAACTCTTCAAATTTAGCAATACACTATTATTACCTTATGGAAGCCTCAAAAATTCGTGCTCTTTAGCATTTCTTACTGATATGGAAAAGTACTTCCCATATAATGTTGTTTTAGAAACTTCCCATGAAATCTCTTCTCCATTACCTGCCAAAATTTGCTTATGGCTATTCCACCAATACTCAGCATCAGACTACAACATATATGTAGCATATACTACCACTAGCCATGAATTCCTATTCACTTTAACAAAATATTGAGGTGATCAAGCTCAATATAAGGCAAAGTGCGTTAGAATTCAACAAACACAAATAATCACACATAAACATATAATTTGCACACTCGGAGTACACAGAAAAACATAGTCAGTCCATTCCCCTTAAGCTCTAACAGAGGAACTACTCTGATACCAAAATTGTAACGACCTAATATTATTCTAGATATTATATTTTTATTAAGGTTAAATTTTTAAGAATTGTTAGATAATTTTTTTTATTACTATTTTACTTTTACTGAACGAATCCTAGTATAAATTCTAAAACATATAAATTATAGAAGTTATAGAAGTTGTTAAAGTGATATATATATATATATATATAATACGTAGCCACAGTCCTTGTACAAAAGTCATTCTCAACGAAACATAAAGATACTACAACACTTTCATCATTCATTTCCTAGAGACAATTCTTTATCTTTGTACCACCATCAGTCCAAGGCGTCAATGAAATTGACCACTCTTGCCATCTATATAAAAAAAATGAAACAAATCTAGTGAGAAATAAAATTTCTCAGTAGGCAAAACTAAACCACCAAAACACATTAGTACGTTAGTAAATCATCATAAAATAATTATGCAAACTATATGAATGCATGAAATGAATTTTCCCAGGGTGCACATGGCCTCTACATATCGTACTGTATGTAGCTACACCTTGTACTAAATGTAGACGTTGTGATCGTCTTATGCAAACATGCATGATTTATGCCATATATTTGTACCTGGTCACTACATATCGTACTATATGTAGTATCAGATTCTGTTTCACAAAATCTCGTACTGGACTTGGAAACATGAATCAACCTATCATCACATCAACATCCATCCATAGTAAAATCCATTAGCAAAATACATACCACCTTATGGAAAAATGTTGTTATCATAACATCATCCATACCACAAGTATGGCTAAACCACCATACCTTATTTAAATAAGATCATTACCACTTAGGCATGACCTTTGAATATCCTCAAGCTATAAAAAAATCATGTTAGTAATCCAACTAATAAACCACAATATATCTCTCAAATAATTTCTAATTCCTTTAAACCTTCACAAGAAAAGATTAAAACCTAGCATGCATCTTAATCTCCTTTCACCTACCACCTTGCTACTTCATCCTCAAATTTAATCACTCATTTGAATCATTTAACTACATACCATTCAACCTCTACTTCTAAAAATTAATTCAAAACAGTACCATAATAAAACTATGAACAAACAACCAAAATATCATCAAAAACGCTTCCAAAGATCACCAAATATACTTCCAAACATCACCAATATTTCAACCTATAAATCATCACCTATCCTATGGTTTAAATCAACATTTCCATATCATAAAATAACCTTCAAATAACATTATCCACACGTATTTTTTGATCTTAAACAGTCTTCTCAGCATTCTAAAGTGTTTTCTAAGAGTTTAATTGTTTCTGGTTCCATTGTGCTTTGATCATGGGTGTTTGACTCATTCTTGGAGCTTGAAACCATTTCAAGATTAAGAAAAGTTGTGCTAATTGATTTGTAATCATTCAACCTAATATGGTAACTTCATTTTGCATTGCATACATTGGATCATCAAGTTGTTTCTCTTATTAATCTGTTTGTAATTTTCATTTTGGATTTTCTTTGTAATTTGGCTATTGTAATTGGGTTCTTACTTGAAACTAGAGATGGGGTTCTCTAGGTGGAAAAACTGAGTAGTGTTCTCAGGTTCTTGTCTCTTAGAATCTAATAGGGTTTTAGATTTCTGTACTTTATCTAGGGTTGATAAAGGGAGACATTGTAATTGATTGTAAGAACTGAAAATTATATTAGTGGAACTCTAACCTAGTGTTGGTTGGAAGAAAACTGGATGTAGCTTCTAGTGTTGAAGTGAACCAGTATAAATCTGATTGTCTTGCTTCTTTATTCCTTAATTCATTATATTCATTGTGTTCTTGATTAAATTGCTTGACCAACAAAGTCAGTTTTGATCCATTGAATTCCTTGGGGATGAGCTACTTGATTGAATAAGGTTTCTTGGTTTTGAAAAGTGATAAAGATCCTAGGAACACTGATTTTGATTGAAGAAATTTTTAATTTACCAAGGTTTAACTAATTCACCCCCCTCTTGGTTAAGTGTGAGATATTCATATTCTTTACAATTGACATCAAGAGTTGGTTCTTGAAAGTCACTCAAGATCACTATTTTGTTTTTCAAAAATGAATACCTCACAAATAACTTTCAAGGAAGGTGCTTCTTTAAACGGACCTTTTTTGTTTAAAAGGGAGAATTTCAGTTTTTAGAAAAATAGGATGAAGATCTTTATTCAATCTAATGACCCAGGTGCTTTTGAATGCAATAGAGAAAGGTCATGTGGCGCCCATCAAAACTGTTGGTAATGACATGATTCCCAAGGAATGGGATGAGATGACTGATGCTGAAAAAAGGGTTGTTCAATATGATTTTAAGGTCAAAAACATGATAACCTCCGCATTTTCCTCTAATGAATTCTTTAGAACAGTTAGGTGCACAAGTGCTAAGGAGATGTGGGAGATGTTAGAGATCACTCATGAAGGAACTGAAGAAGTAAGAAGATCAAGGAAGCATTCATTGATTCATGAGTATGAAATGTTCAAGATGAACACAAATGAAAGCATTTCCCAACTCCAAACAAGATTCACACACATTGTCAATCATCTTTTGGGACTTGGAAAGACTTTTGATGTTGAGGAACTAAACATCAAGATCTTGAAGTATCTTACTAGATCTTGGCAACCAAAGGTGACAGCAATCAAAGAATCCAAGGATTTATCCAAAATGTCAATGGTTGCACTCTTTGGTAAGTTACTTGAATATGAATTGGAATTGTCTCAATTAACTTGTGTTGAAGATGCAGATAAGAAAGGCAAAGGAATTGCTCTAAAAGCTGCAACATCTAAAGTGGAAAAAGAGGAAGATTCAAGTGATGAGGAAGATGAGGAAAACATGAACTTAATAGTTAAAAAGTTCAAGAAGTTTTTGAAGAAGAACAAAGCCAAAAGATTCTCAAGAAACATCAAAAACAACAACAACAACAAGATTGATAGCAACTTTACATGCTTTGAATGTGCGAAACCTGTCCACATCAAGTCTGAATGCTCAATCTACTTGAAGAAGCAACAAGGGGACAATAAAGGGAAGAAAAAAGAAAAGTCTATAAGAGCTTATATAGCTTGGGAAGACAATGACTCAACAAGTTCAGAATCCTCCACTGAAATAGACGAAGCAAACATGTGTCTTACATCTATTGTCAATGAAGATGATGATGATCTCTTGAGTGAAGAGGATGAGGTAAATTCTGAACTTGATCAAGCTATTCTTGTTTTTCAAGAAATGCACAAAGAGGCACAAAAGCTTTCAAAATCTAACAATAAGCTTAGAAAGAATATTGAAGATCATCTTGCTAAGATTATTGAACTACAAGCTGAGATTTGCAACTTGAAGGAAGAAAATGAAAAACTTGTTTCAAGCTACAAATCAAATGGTTGTGTATGTGCTTCTTCTTCTACAAATGTTGACAAATATGATATGTTGCAAAAGGTCTTTGATGAGTATAGAATCAATCAAGAAGAGAAATATAAGCAGCTCCTTTCAAAGAATAACAATTTGATTGATCTCTTGCAAAAATTGTACAAAGGAAAATGTGATTTCAATGAAATGCTTAGTGTACAAAAATATGTTGGAGATACTTTTGGATTGGGATATAAACCAAACTCAAAATCTGTCCAAAAGACAACATTTGTGCCCCCAAAACAGGAAAATAAAAGGAAGTCAAGGATCAATCAAAATGCTTTCTTTAGAAAATCTCCAAGGGCTATTATTTGCAACTATTGTATGGAGAGAGGACACACATCCTATAAATGCTTTGCAAGAAGATTCTATGTACCAAATGGAGAGTGCATTTGGGTGGAAAAGAAAAAGAAAGTCACTAACTCATATGGACCCAACCTCAATTAGGTACCTTCTTTTATGAATTAATTTGATTTTTCAGGTATGTCTAAGAGCAAGAACTTATTTGTGGTATCTTGATAGTGAATGCTCTAGACATATGGACCCAAGTCTTTGCTCACAAATCTTGTTCCTAAAGATGGAGGCTTTGTCACTTATGGAGATAACAACAAGGGTAAGATCATTGGTGAAGGCAACATTGGAGATAGCTTCAATACCAAGATTACCAATGTTCTCTATATGGATGGTTTGAAGCACAATCTTCTAAGCATAAGCCAACTATGTGACAAAGGTTTTAAGATCTCATTAAATGAGAATTGTTGTATGATATGTGATGGCCAAAATGGTGAAATAGTTCATATAGGCAAAAGGAAAGGTAATATCTATCTACTTTCTATTGACCATGCGTTCTTTCACAAAACTTCATGCTTAATGAGTAAGTTAGATGAATCTTGGTTGTGGCATAGGAGAGCTAGTCACATCAACATGCACCATATGAACAAGCTGATTAAAAAGGACTTAGTGATTGGTTTGCCAAAACTCAAATTTGAAAAGGACAAACTTTGTGATGCATGTCAAAAGGGGAAACAAACTAGAATCTTTTTTCAAAGCAAAAATATTGTTTCCACCTTTAGACCACTTGAATTAATACACATTGATTTGTGGACTTGTGATTGTTGATGATTACTCTAGATATACTTGGACTTTGTTTTTGAAATCCAAAAGTGATGCTTTCCGTATGAACATTTTGATCATGGTGAGGAAATTATCTCAATAAGAAAAGCAAAGTTGTTCAAAATGAGAAAAGCAACAAAATTATCTCAATAAGAAGTGATCATGGTGAGGAATTCCAAAATGAACATTTTGAAAAGTTTTGTGAAGAAAATGGATTTAACCACAATTTTTTAGCTCCAAGAACACCTCAACAAAATGGTGTTGTGGAGAGGAAAAATAGATCCCTTGAAGAAGGTGCAAGAACACTTCGTTATGAGACAAATTTGCCAAAATATTTTTGGGCTGATGCGGTTAGTACAGTTTTCTATACTTTGAATAGATTTCTCATAAGGCCTATTTTGAAGAAAACCCCTTATGAGTTGTACAAAGGTAGAAAACCAAACATTTCTCACTTGAGAAACTTCTGCTGCAAGTGTTTTGTGTTAAATAATGGGAAAAAATCACTTGGAAAGTTTTATGCAAAGGCTGATGAAGCTATATTTCTTGGATATTCATTACAAAGTAAAGCTTATACAGTTTTCAACAAAAGAACTATGTGCATGGAAGAATCTGTTCATGTAATTTGTGATGAATCTAACCCCTCAAGAGAGGAAAAGAAATGTGATTTGGATCCAGGTCCTATGGAAGAAATTGTCCAGCCTATTGAACAAAAAGGAGAACCAAGTGCTACAACAAATCCATCAACACCTAATCAAGAGCCAAAAGAATGAAGAACAACAAGAGATCTCTCACTTGACAACATCATAGGTGAAGTGTCAAAGGGAGTATCAATTAGATCATCATTGAGAAATTTATGTTGTGATATGGCTTTTGTATCTCAAATTTAACCTAAGGATATTAACCAAGCCTTACATGATGAACATTGGATGCATGCTATGCATGATGAACTGAATCAATTCAAGAGAAATGAAGTTTGGGAACTTGTTCCTAGATCATCATCTTTCAAGCCTATTGGTACTAAATGGGTTTTTAGAAACAAGCTTGATGAAAGTGGAATCATAGTAAGAAACAAGGCTAGATTGGTTGCTAAAGGTTACAACCAAGAGGAAGGCATTGACTATGAGGAAACTTATGCTCCAGTTGCAAGATTGGAAGCTATAAGGCTACTGCTTGCATTTGCATGTTTAATGGGTTTTAAACTTTATCAAATGGATGTTAAAAGTGCATTTTTAAATGGTTACATTGAGGAGGACATCTATGTTGAACAATCTCCTAGATTTACTGATTTTAAACATCCAAACCATGTTTTCAAACTTAAAAAGGCCCTCTATGCTCTAAAACAAGCTCCTAGATCATGGTATGTATAACGATTACGTTTCTTGTTCGTATTTAATAGATTTCGCTTATTAATTTTACAGAAAGATTTTTCTTATGAAATTTCGTTTACGTAAAATTAATTATTCGTAATAATTTGTTTGTCTAACGCGTTCGCAAAATTGTCAAAATATATGGTTCAAATATAATTTAAGATACAGTCCGGATACAACACAGTCTCATATAGTCTGTTTAAACATAATATACATACAGCATATCATAGTGTCAAACACATACAAACAGAAAATCACAAATTAAGCATGCAGTCATCCAACGGCATACAGAACATCCAGCTTTTTCCTTAATGCTTTCTTCAGCTCACTGTTCTTCTGTTCGCCCAAATAAATTGGGGTCATCACAGGTGTCAAACCACAGACACAACTCGGGTAAGTATTTAATAAACATGATTAGATAATTGACAGAAACAGAAACAGATAAATAGTTGAAGCAAATAACAATTATAAAATAGATATATGATGAATGATGCATGTTTTCTCTATTAAATGATGCATGACTGAGATCTCAGATTATTACCGCAGGTACCATAATCCAAATAGTTTCACCCACTCTAGTGAAACCTCCCTCCACTCTGAGGGTATAATCAAATAGTTCCACCCACTCTAGCGGAACCTCCCTCCACTCTGAGGGTTACAAGGTACCATAGTTTCACCCACTCTAGTGAAACCTCCC
>PYAF01004759.1:122700-132723 GCA_007407185.1 Glycine tomentella
CCGAGCTCTCAAGGGTTCTCTCAGAGAAATCAAATCTCACTGTTTCTCAGCTATTCTCAGGGATCAATCGGGGGTTTTCTCTCCTCTCGAGGTTCTAATCACTTTCTCAGTTGGGTCGGAGGTGTTTAGATGAACGATGGAGAAGATACAAAGCTCAAACGCTCATCAATGGAGGTTTCTCTCTCTTCCTTTTCTTTTTTCTCTTTTTCTCTCTCTCTTTCCCCCAAATGGCCTTTTATAAAAGCATTTCCGCCTCACCCACACTACTGGCGCTGAGGCCACGCTACTAGCGTGAGATGGCCGCATCTATTGGCCTGATTTAAACTTCCCGCGCTGATAGCGCCGTATCCCGCGCTGACCGCGCCATGGACTCGGCCAGCCCACGCTAATAGCGCCATTCCCACGCTGTTAGCGCCATACTCTCGGCCAGTCCACGCTAATAGCGTCGTTCCCACGCTGTTAGCGCCGCAGGGCAGAACTGCCTATAACTTGCTTTTAAAGCCTCTCAACGCGACTATGATCGAATCTGTTTTTCAACTCTTTTCTCAAGCTCTTCCTCTTAGGGATCTAAGGCATAATCATTATACTTAAACATAGGCTTAATCAAGGCTTAATTACACGCTTAATTTCAAGACATTACAAAACCACAATGTCTGTGATGTTATTTGCTAGGTTACTCCATGCCTTCACTTGGAATGCACCAACCAATGTGTCACACATAAACCTTGCTGAGTCAAGCCATGATATATCTCTCATCGCCCACTTCGCGCACTAGCAAAGCCAAGATTACCACCAGAGCTTTACAATAATTAAAGTGTTTGTTTAGTGTGTGTCAGCCGACTATGTTATTTTGAATAAATGATCTCTTTTTGGCAAACAGAAATAATAAGAGTTGGTGAATTAGTTTTTAATATGTAAAGGTGTTTATATAATATTTTAGTAGACAATTTGTGTTTCAATCATGACCCTTTTATTCATCATATAAATAGATGTTTAAAACAATATTTTTTAAGATAAAATGCACACTGTGTAGATTTGCAAAGTTAATCTTATATCACATAAAATAATGTTTCTTCCAAACTCTATTTATGTCATCTGCATCCTCTTTTACAATGAAAAAGAGTATTGTGTAACATATATTCATTATATTATATATATGATGCAGTACATTGGTGAATTGTGGATGATCAATCTGATGTTTTATTTAGCTAATTGGATATGAGATTCTAAAATAATAAAAGTTTAATTATATTGCCTTTTCATGTGAAATGCTTTGTAAATTGAATCCTTCATCACAAAAACTTAAAATGTCCATGTCATGATGCATAAATCCTGTTATTTCTGATACATGCCTTGTAATAATTGATTAAGTATTGGATTAATCAATTAAATTCACTTAAATCATCATTTAGTATGAAAATTGAGCTTATGTAATCGATTACACTACCAAAATTACTCCTTAGATTTCTAATAATGTTTGAGATTTCTATTCTCTATCCAGTGTTGATAAAAGGGGAGGCTTTTGTAAAAGCTTGTAAGAACAAAATTTTATAATAGTGGAACTCTAATCTAGTGTTGATTAGAAGAATCTGGATGTAGCTTCAGTTGTGAAGTGAACCAGTATAAATTGCTTGTGTCTTTGATTCTATTTCTCTATCTCTCATCTTATTCACTGGTGTTTGATTCTTTGATTCATATTCATTGATCAACAAGTTCTGTTTTGATCTATTGATTTCTTGGGCTAAGACATTTGATTGAGTAAATTGATTTCTTGGTTTTGAAAGTGATAAAGATCCTGAACTCTGATTTGAATAAGTTTTTTAAAATACCAAGGTTTTAACCAATTCACTCCCCTCTTGGTTATTGTGAGTATTCCTATTATTTTCAGAGTCATGATCTGTCTTAGAGTCAATAGAAGAAGATTCCTAGTCCCTATGAAAAGCTATATTTAGTCAATAAAGAGAGATGATACTTTATTCTTGCTCTCGACTAAATGTGAATGACGATGTGAGGGATGATGGAGATACAGTACCCAAATTAGAAAGGTAGATCACTTGATCAACTGAATTAGTTCTGGGGCCGCAGAGCATTGCTAGTGTCTTATGTAGTCATTAAATGAATTGGGCCCGTTAAAAGAGTTTAATTGATCCAAGTTTATTTATGTCAGTGACTAATTGGGCCTAATGGGTCACACATAAAGGTTATTCTTTGTTGCAAGTTATAGCGAGTTTGGGCCAATAATTAGTTATTGGGCTTTATCAAGACTATGAGTTAAATTGAGTCAAAGTTGGACTTCAATCCCACTTGACTCATGCACCCTATTTGGGGCATTAGTGGTGAAATTGGTTTCTCCACTAATAGGCCCACAGGCTTGATGGGCCTTGGCCCATAAATCCTAGTAAGTCAAGTAGTTGACTTGACTTGACCAAAATAAGTTTTGGGCAAATTCAAAATTTGAATTTGAAATTTGAAATTTGAATTTTTGAATTTTGAATTCAAATTCAAATTACAAACTGGGATAAGATTGAATTTATATTTAAGTTTAAATTTCAAATTTGAAATTTGAATTTGATTTGAAATTGAATTTTAAATTCTATGAGGTTAGGTTGCTAAGGATAATTTAAATTAACTAAATGAATTATCCAATAAAGATTGGATGAAGATTCTCTCAACAACATTGGTTGTTGAGGATAATTCATATTATCTAAATGAATTATCCTATAAAGATTGGATGAAGATTCTCTGAACAACATTGTCATTTGAAATCTGAATTCAAATGAGTTATTGTTGCAACAAACTTTGGAGGGAGGAGAGGGAGAGAGGGTGGCAGTTTTTGGAGAGAATCTTGCTAGATTATTTTTCAAAAAAATTTCTCAACAACTTGGGCTGATTTGGAGTGAGAGGATCATGCAATGCAACAACCTCATCTTACCTTAAATAGGCACCTATGTGGGGAGGATTCAAAGAAGAAGAAATTATCGCCCCCTCCTCTCTTGGTTCTGGACCAATTTCTAGCTTTTCCTCTCCCTCATCTTCTCTCCTCTTTTGTTAAATCTTCACCTATCCTCAAGGCACCATTATGGTCTTGGGAAAAGAAACAAAATACTTGAAAGCCTCACACCTTGCATGCGCCTAGCAAGCCATCAAGGAGAAGAAGGAATCAAGGAGAAGAAGTTCTCACTTGCAAGAAGGAGATAACCATGTGGATCACCATTGAAGGGCATCATCTTCTTTGATCCTTCAAGTGATAAAGGTATTTCTAAAACTCCAACGTGTTTCAATGAGTAATTCCTAAGCACACATACATGAGGTGCATAGATAGGCTATGTTTTCACATCAAAAAATTTTGGTTTTTACCCTCATGTGAGCACACCATGGTTGGACCAAGGTGCTATGTTTTTTGAACTTTCAAGAACATATTTGATTTAGTAGAAATCTAATCTAGTTTGATTAGAAGAACTAGATGTAGCTTCTCTTGAGAAGTAAACCGGTATATGTTTTTGTGTTCATCTTTCTATTTCTTAATCTCTTCTTGTTATCTTAATCTCTTGACAACTATGATTTCTTTCTTAATCAAAAAGTGAAGATTTTGTTATTGATTCCTTGGACTTAGTGGTTTGGTTGAATTGAAGTTTTATTGATTTTAACAAGTGATAAAGATCCTTCAACTCTTATTTTGTAAAAGTTTTAAAAGGTCGAGTTCATACCAATTCACCCTCCCTCTTGGTATTTGGGTGTATTCATATTGTTTTCAAAGGTGGCATCATAGTAAGAAACAAAGCTAGATTGGTTGCAAAAGGTTACAACTAAGAGAAAGGCATAGACTATGAAGAGACCTATGCTTCAATAGCAAGGTTAGACGCCATTAGCTTGCTACTTGCATATGCATGTTTAATGGATTTTAAACTGTGTCAAATGGAAGTAAAAAGTGATTTTCTTAATGGATATATTGAGGAGGAAATCTATGTTGATCAATATCCAGACTTTGTTGATTTCAAATATCCAAACCATGTTTTTAAACTAAAGAAAGCTTTTTATGGATTAAAGCAAGCTCCTAGGTCTTAGTATGAAAGATTGAGCAACTTCTTGCTTAGCCAATCTTTCATAAGAGGACAATTAGAAAAAACCTTGTTCATCAAGAAGCATGGCAATGATATTTTATTGGTTCAAGTATATGTTGATGATATAATATTTTGTTCAACTAATCATTCCTAATGCAAAGAATTTTCTATCTCTATGCAGAATGAGTTTGAAATGTCTATGATGGTAGAATTGACATTCTTTCTTGGACTTCAAGTGAAGCAAATGTGATCAAGAAATTTGACACGGGGAAAAGCAAATATGGTGCTACTCCAATGGCAACCTCAACCTACCTTGATTCAGATGAAAAGGGCAAGAAGGTTGATGAGTCAAAATATAGAGGGATGATAGGATCACTATTGTACTTGACAGCAAGTAGACCAGATATAATGTTCAGTGTGTTGTGTGCTAGATATCAAGCTAATTCTAAGGAGTCACATCTCACTGCTATCAAGAAAATCTTGAAATACCTTAAATCAACCATAAAAGTTGGTCTTTGGTATCCAAAAGGTTCATCACTGAATTTAATTGTATAATAACCCTAAGGTTTAAGGCTGATTTATGGGTTTTCTGAGGTTCCACGCTTGGGGCGTGGAGGTCCACGCCTGGGGCATGGGAAGCAGCTCAGAAAACCAGATTTTTCTGGATGTTCACGCTTGGGGCGTGGGAGGTCCACGCCTGGGGCGTGGAGTCCACGCCTGGGGCGTGGGAAGCAGCCCAGAAATGCTTTTTCTCTGCCAGCCAACGCTGGAAGCGTGGGAGCCCATGCTAGAGGCGTGGGAGTCACGTCTGAGCCTATAAAAAGGCCCAAAACGCAAAAATGGAAGAGAAAACCTCCCTCTCTCCTTTCCCAGAGCTTTTTCCGCCATTGAAGGACTCCCAAGCTCTGTAAACTCCAGTTTTGTGACCCAAATCACTCCTTTAACCCTCTAAATCTCCTAGAAACCATGTATGAGCTAGAATCCTTCCTCCTTATTCTTTGAAACCCCAGAGAACTCATCCTCTGAGAGAGGCTGCAGAGAACTCGAGCTTGGGCGAGGAACAGAGGTGTTTCTGCTGCACCAGGGCTAGGGAGTGTAGCCCAGATGCCTTCCTCATCAGTTCTGAGGTAAGAAACTCGAGTTTCTTACCTCAGAACTGATGAGGAAGGCATCTGGGCTACACTCCCTAGCCCTGGTGCAGCAGAAACACCTCTGTTCCTCGCCCAAGCTCGAGTTCTCTGCAGCCTCTCTCAGAGGATGAGTTCTCTGGGGTTTCAAAGAATAAGGAGGAAGGATTCTAGCTCATACATGGTTTCTAGGAGATTTAGAGGGTTAAAGGAGTGATTTGGGTCACAAAACTGGAGTTTACAGAGCTTGGGAGTCCTTCAATGGCGGAAAAAGCTCTGGGAAAGGAGAGAGGGAGGTTTTCTCTTCCATTTTCGCGTTTTGGGCCTTTTTATAGGCTCAGACGTGGGCTCCCACGCCTCTAGCGTGGGCTCCCACGCTTCTAGCGTGGGCTCCCACGCTTCTAGCGTGGGCTGGCAGAGAAAAAGCATTTCTGGGCTGCTTCCCACGCCCCAGGCGTGGACTCCACGCCCCAAGCGTGGACCTCCCACGCCCCAAGCGTGGGTTCCCACGCCCCAAGCGTGGACATCCAGAAAAATCTGGTTTTCTGAGCTGCTTCCCACGCCCCAGGCGTGGACCTCCACACCCCAAGCGTGGAACCTCAGAAAACCCATAAATCAGCCTTAAACCTTAGGGTTATTATATTCACCCCACCTTTTAGGAATTTTGTCCGCAAAATTCCCATCCAACTCAAACATGGTCCTACTCAGGACCTGCTTCTCCTCATCGGTCGTGTAGGACTCATTAGATTCTCTCTAATCTGATCACTGTCTGGCTTCCCACATGTGATTAACCTATCACATTCTATACCACTGGAACACATGGCAACTCTCATGCCATCCAGTGACTGGGAGGTAACCTCCTTTCCCTTAAAACCCATCCTACACCTATGACCCAAGACATCCTCAGACATCTCTGATTACCCTACCAACCTTCTGGGGTAGATGTCTGTGATCACACATCTCTTTCTATCGACTCTGAGCTTCTAACACATAACTCTGATCCTCCGGATCTGCTTAAGAGTCCCTCGAACCATCTCAGGTTCATGAAGCTGTCTGTTCCTCTACCTCTGCCAAAACAACAGGAGTCCTGCATCATCAGCCTCCACAAGGCCTCGCAAGGTGCCATGTTCCTCTAACATGTGCACTATTACTACAAGGAACTCCATCATAGGCAGATCACTAACCCAGCCTGTACCCCACTACAAGATACGCTTACACAACACATCCTCCAGGATCTAGATGGCTCACTCCATTTTTCTCTCTATCCGAGGATGGTAGGCTAACTTAAACCTTAGTTGGGTTCCAAACCTTCCGAAGAACACCTCACACCCAGAGGTAACTTCGGGTCACTGTCACTAACCAAGTGACATGCCAGACACTAGCCATATCCACAGCTATGTCTTATCTCATCCTTGGCCACCTGAAATCCTCTCAAGATACAGACACATCACTGTGGCCCTTGGATGACCATCAACCAGTCCTTATGAACCTCAACAAGGACGGTGTCTACCAGCTCGCTCTTAGGCACCATAGCGAGGCTTAACTCATCATAAGCCATGTGCCAACTAGGAGACGTCCCGCTGGTCTAACATAGCCCTCATAGCCACATCCTGCGGCTGGGCATCGTAGACTTTCGCTGCGCTACTCTGATCATCATCAACTTGGTCCCTCTCCACCAGAGACTCGATGATCCTCTGTCATCGACAGACGCATAACTCTGAGCTGCTCACTCAGCTCACAGTCAAAGACTGTCATCTTGCATGGAACACCCTCATGCTATCATGCTCGAGATCTCAGCACATGTCCAAGTCTCGGCTAGGGCGTACCTCAAGCATACTGGCCACCTGGCCTGGCCTCCCGGCCCTCTCACATCATGAGCAAGTATCTTGCTCTGTACTCATGGAGGATCTCATCAACGCCTACAACAATGGCGGAGCTACCTCAACGCCTAGCGGAGTTACCTCACCGCTATACACATGGCAGAGAACCCTCAATGCCTGGCGGAGAGACCCTCAATGCCCACATACATGGCACCTCCGAGGTATAGAAGGAGCTCTTCAACTTCTATCCTCATGGTCTGTACGAGTAACCAATTCTCTGGGAGCTCCTCAACCAGAGAAAACCAACTAGGAGGAAAACCCTCTCCTAGGGAGGTCCATGTCCATCCGTCTCAACAACCACCGCTTCCTCGAAGCGTGGTACTCTCCACAACATAGATGGAGACACAACACACACACATATATATATAAGGTATAGAACCATACCTTATCTCTGGTCAGAAACTCTGACGGCTCATCTGGTACCTCTGGAGACTCTCTCTGTCTGGTTGTCCTCCTCAGGACACTCTTTCTCGTAGTGACCCTGCTGGCCACATCTGTAACATATCAGCTGACCCGTAGGGCATATACCTCGGTGATGCTTCCCACAAACATCACACCTAGGAGGTGTACCTGGCCTCTGCAGAAATCCTCTCTGCCTGGGCCCCTGCTGGCGTCTCTGAGCCGAAGACAGAACTCCCAGCTCCCTGCCCCTCTCAGCTGGGTCAGCAACTATGGGTCTATCCACCCACTGTCCCATCAGGAAAGTAGGCTGCTTGCCTCGACATCTGCTGAGCACAGCCTCAACTTGGCGACACTGTCTCACCAAGCTGTCCATGTCTCGAGATCCACTGCCGGCCACCAACACCTCTATATCCTCTCTAAGTCCCCTCTGGAACTTAGCCGCGAGGACCTCCGCATCTGGCAAGGATCTCCTGAAATGAGCATATTTGGCCAGCTCATTAAACCTGACCAAATACTCATCCACAGTCACGTCCCCCTGGACTAGACTGTCAAACTCTGCCTGCTTCTGCTCTCTAGCTTCCCTGGGAAAGTACTTATCCAGGAAGCAGGCCTCAAACATCTGCCAGGAAAGAACCTCTCCCCGGCCTCTCAACAACGCTGTTGTGGTCATCCACCACTCATGGGCATCGCCCTGCAGCATATAGGTCGCATACAGCAACCTCTGGTGATCTGGACATTCCATCACCTCAAAGATCTTTTGCATAGCCTGCAGCCATCTTGCTGCGGCAACCGGATCATAACCACCATGGAAGGCTGGAAGGTCATGCTTACGAAAAGTGATAAGCATCTTCCCTCGAGCTGCAACATCCATCTCTGTCTCAACATGGGACATCCGGTCCCCCCTCAGGTGACTCGCACCAGACTGATGGCGACTTCCCTCGCCCTCATACACAGGAGGTGTGGGGAATACTCTGTCACCCCTCCTTTGAACTCTGACCTCCTCTAGCAACTCATAATGAGCCTTCATCAAGGCCTCATACCTCTCTCTGTCTGCAGCTCTCTCACCCTGCATATCCTCGTGAATTTGCCTATTCGTAGCTAACTCTTGCTGCAGAGCCGCCATCGCAGCAGCTACTGGATCAGACTGGGCACTGGTCGCCCTACTGTTGTTTCTGGATCTCGGCATGACACTGCACATGTACACAAAACAGTGAGTTGATCAGGCCCACATATAGTGTACCCATATGCAATGCTCATGTTAGATCAAACAACAGTAGCAAGCAACCACTATTCCATACATAATGATTCTATCAAGAAACCGCTCTGATACCATTAAATGTAACACCCCGGACGTGTTATCATTAATAATATCATAAGCGCGCTATCAGCGTTATCTGAACGCAGTGCGGAAGTGATAGAATCGTTTTCTTGATTACATTATGCATGGAATATAAAACACACAACAAACATCAATACCAAGCCCCTGAGATCCAGTTACCTCAAACATAGAAATATAGGCAGATACAAAACTCAGAAAACTAAACAGAGATATTAGGAGGAAACATAAACTCAGATACATCACATAATCTGTACACATATACATACAACTCATAAGTTCTACCACATCTGTGGTTATACAATTACATATGTACAGACAACGGGTGTACACTCACACCCTATACATATACAGAAAACAGGACAGAGATCAAAATAAAAGCTCTCCTAATCTTCATCTGCAGCCCCTGACCACTCCAGCATACTCAGCTCGGGCTTCCTGCCCTGTGGTAACTTCTCTCCTCTAGAATTACCTGAAAACCACAAACCCCACACAGGGTGAGACAAACGTCTCAGTAAGCTCAGGGTTCTGGGAGATCTTCCCTTACCCTGGTTCACCACCAAGCACAAACACTTACAGATAACAGAGCTAAGGACTTCACCCCAACTCACAACATAAAGCCTAGGACCTTAGCCTAGCTTTCACACAATCCCAGCTGTCTGGGTAATCAACGGATGCTCTCAGCATCAGAGGTCTCTCACCTCATACTGGCTCTCAAGCCATCTCAGACTAGTCTCACAGAGATCAAAGCCATAACCATGGCACCAATATCTCATACTGGCTCTCATAGCCCATCTCACAGAGGTACCTAACATAGTGTCTCTCACTAGACACTTAACATATCAGAGAGGCACCGCCTCTTTATCACACAAACATTGCCTGAATCCACAATTCAGGACTTCACCACTTTGCATGAGGAGCTCCTCAACTCAGGACTTTCATAACCACCTGCCTGGGAATAGCCCTCCAGGACTTCATAATCCCTTGCCTGGCCTCACCAGGACTTTCATAACACATACCTGGGCAAGAACATCCATAAATGGGCAATCACCTCCAGGACTTTCCACAACACGTGCCTGAGAGAGATCATCCCACACCGGGGCACTCCATCCCTCAGGACTTTCCTCTGCCTAGGAGAGATCATCTCACGACGGAGGCACTCTATCCCCTAGGACTTTCCAATCCAACGCCTGAGAGGGATCATCTCACACCGGAGG
>PYAF01004759.1:132823-175314 GCA_007407185.1 Glycine tomentella
GTGTCAGAGGAGCAGACCATTGTTCAAGAAGCTGGTGTTGCAGGCACAGCTATCAGGTAAGCTCATCGCTCTGGGAATTAGTCCCTTTCTCTCGTTTACCACCCAAGTGGGTGATTGATGCATGCCATGCTTGTTTTGTATTTGTTTATGGGCATGCTATGGAATGAAAGGCCTAAATGGCCTATCTTGACGATTATGTGTGTTAAAGCCTGAAAGGCTAGATGAATGGTACTTGGAGTGATACTCAGACCGTTCCAGAAATGTGAATGTATGATGAACCCTAGGATAGACACTGAGATAGTGTGAGGGTGATGATGCACCTGAGATTGCAGGTGGTGGAATCTATAGGATACTGGACTAGTATTGGGCTAGTTGAGGTTCCTTAGCCAGAGGAAGAGTTTGAGGACTCCCTGGAATAGCTGAGATTCCTTGGGAGGTGCCACTGCTCTCCGCCTTAAGTCCTAAGGTTGGATTGCCCTGTAAGGATGTTCCTCCTTAGGCAGAGATATTGATAAGCCTGGAGGGTTTTCCCAGGTTAGTGCTGTGAAGTCCTGAGAGATGAGTGCCCCGGGTTGGGATGATCACTCTCAGGCAGTGGACTAGAAGTCCCGAGGGATTGAGTGCCTCCGTCGTGAGATGATCTCTCTCGGGCTTGTGACTTAGAAGTCCTAAGGGATAAGTGCCTCTTGTGTGAGATGATCTCTCTCAGGCAGCTGATGGGAAGTCCTAGGGGATAGAGTGCCTCCGTCGTGAGATGATCTCTCCTAGGCAGTGGAAAGTCCTGAGGGATTGAGTGCCTCCTGTGTGAGATGATCTCTCTCAAGCATGTGATGTGAAGCCCTGAGGGGTTGAGTGCCTCCGGTGTGAGATGATCCCTCTCAGGCGTTGGATTGGAAAGTCCTAGGGGATAGAGTGCCTCCGTCGTGAGATGATCTCTCCTAGGCAGAGGAAAGTCCTGGAGGTGATTGCCCATTTATGGGTGTTCTTGCCCAGGTATGTGTTATGAAAGTCCTGGTGAGGCCAGGCAAGGGATTATGAAGTCCTGGAGGGCTATTCCCAGGCAGGTGGTTATGAAAGTCCTGAGTTGAGGAGCTCCTCAGGCAAAGTGGTGAAGTCCTGAATTGTGGATTCAGGCAATGTTTGTGTGATAAAGAGGCGGTGCCTCTCTGATATGTTAAGTGTCTAGTGAGAGACACTATGTTAGGTACCTCTGTGAGACGGGCTATGAGAGCCAATATGAGATATTGGTGCCATGGTTATGGCCTTGATCTCTGTGAGACTAGTCTGAGATGGCTTGAGAGCCAGTATGAGGTGAGAGACCTCTGATGCTGAGAGCATCCGTTGATTACCCAGACAGCTGGGATTGTGTGAAAGCTAGGCTAAGGTCCTAGGCTTTATGTTGTGAGCTGGGATGAAGTCCTTAGCTCTGTTATCTATAAGTGTTTGTGCTTGGTGGTGAACCAGGGTAAGGGAAGATCTCCCAGAACCCTGAGCTTACTGAGACGTTTGTCTCACCCTGTGTGGGGTTTGTGGTTTTCAGGTACTTCTAGAGGAGAAAAGTTACCACAGGGCAGGAGGCCCGAGCTGAGTATGCTGGAGTGGTTAGGGGCTGCAGATGAAGATTAGGAGAGCTTTTATTTTGATCTCTGTCCTGTTTTCTGTATATGTATAGGGTGTGAGTGTACACTCGTTGTCTGTACATATGTAATTGTATAACCACAGATGTGGTAGAACTTATGAGTTGTATGTATATGTGTACAGATTATGTGATGTATCTGAGTTTATGTTTCCTCCTAATATCTCTGTTTAGTTTTCTGAGTTTTGTATCTGCCTATATTTCTATGTTTGAGGTAACTGGATCTCAGGGGCTTGGTATTAATGTTTGTTGTGTGTTTTATATTCCATGCATAATGTAATCAAGAAAACGATTCTATCACTTCCGCACTGCGTTCAGATAACACTGATAGCGCGCTTATGATATTATTAATGATAACACGTCCGGGGTGTTACAAATTGGCTATTCAGATTCTGATTTTGCAAGATGCAAACTTGATAGGAAAAGCACTAGTGCAACATGCCACTTGTTGGGAAGCTCATTAATTTCATGGCATTGCAAGAAGCAATCATGTGTTGCTCTTTCAACAACAGAAGCTTAATACATAGCAGCTGGAAGTTGTTATGCACAAAGTTTGTGGCTTAAGCAACACATCCAAGATTTTGGTGTAGAGTTGAAAGAAATTCCCTTGCTGTATGACAACACAAGTGCAATAAACCTATCAAAGAATCCAGTCATACACTCAAGGACAAAACACATGGAGATCAGACATCATTTCCTCAGAGATCATATTCAAAAGGGTAATCTCAAAATTGAGTATATTGATACAGACAATCAATTGGCTGATATTTTTACCAAAGCCTTGTCTAGAGATAGATTCTATGATCTTAGGAGCATGCTAGGAATTCTTGATGAATCTAATATATGATAGCATGCCTATGATTTGTTTGACTACATGATATGCAATCAAAATTGACCATGCATCACAAG
Source organism: Glycine tomentella (assembly GCA_007407185.1). Taxonomy (NCBI): domain Eukaryota; kingdom Viridiplantae; phylum Streptophyta; class Magnoliopsida; order Fabales; family Fabaceae; genus Glycine; species Glycine tomentella. The sequence continues at coordinate 135,369 of PYAF01004759.1, forward strand.
TGATTGAAATTCGAAATCTGATGGAAAAACATTGTTCATGCTGCATAATTGACTGGTTTAATCGATTACTACACATACTAATCGATTATTTGTAGCTTAAAGACAATTCAAATTCAAAACTCCTCTGGATTAATCGATTACTTCAATGAATTAATTGATTACTTAATGTTTTAATGGAATCTAGAAAACATAAGTTCTCTGGAGTAATCGATTACACAACGTTTTAATCGATTACTTGATGTTTAAAGTTGTTTCATAACTAATTTCTCTTTGGAATAATCGATTACACTACGTTTTAATCGATTATGTAAGACTTAAGAGTTGTTTTCAAAAATAAAAAATCCCTGGAGTAATCGATTACCATGTTAGATTAATCTATTACCTGTTGCAGAAAATTCTTCTAAAAGATAAAATTCTTTGGTTTAATCGATTACCGAGCTTATGTAATTGATTATCTATGCTGTTTCTGCAAATTCCACAATTTTTGAAAATTGTAACTGACAATCTTATCTTTAATTTGAAATTTGAAATCTAGTTCAGTGAACCCAGACATTCTTGGAACACGAAATAGTTGTTACCGAGTTTTTAAAATTCAAATTTTAACTTCAAAATCTCTATATATTCAAACTCTCAGAGGTTAACACTTCACACGTGAAAATCTCTTTCTTTCTTCAGCAAAATTGAGCTTATTTTTTGTGTTGTGCCTCTCTCTCTTATAACCTAATCCTCTGTCTATTTCTTCTTCAACCTATACACATCATGTCTGCCCTTAAAAGAACCAAAACCAACAAGAGGAAGGCTGGAGAATCCTTAAGTGCTGTTGTGAATAGGATCAATTCCTGGTTCACCTCTGAGGTTTATAAAAGTAATTACTTGCAATTCAATGCAACCAAACTGGTTATGCCCCCAAAATATCTTAACCTTAACTGGTTTATGGGTGAGGGGTTTCAATTCCCTGGTATGCTAGAGGCTCAAGGACTGAAGAAGTTTCTTGAGATGAAGGGTACTTTCTACCCTGAGTTGGTGAAGGTATTTTACACTTTAGCCAAGGCTAAAATGGATGGTGTCCTACGTTCTCAAGTAACAAAAGTTGTCATGGAGATTGATAACTCAATTTGGAATGCTGTGGTTGGTATCTCCTATGAAGGAGTAAGGAGATTTGAAGAAGAGATTGGAGGGTACTCCAAAATTGACACATATAGAGGGTTGTTGTTGGACCCTCAAGCTAGATTGAAGACAAGGCTAGGAGTTGGAAATATGTCAGGGGAGATAGATTGCTGCACTACATAATCACCTATATCCTCACCCCTAGGTTCACAAATCATGCCCAAATCACTGATGATGATTTGCAACTAGTACATGGCATGAAAATTGGAACTAAGATTAATTGGGTTATAGTTCTTAAGGAGACCATGATGAAGCCCAAAAGGCTTATCAGCTATTAATTCCGTTATGTTGTTTTAGTCTCAAGGTTTATAGACTATTTTGGGGTTGATGTCTCTGATGAGATTGTGGACAACACAACTGAAATCACCAATCTTATCTCTATCAAACATCTCAACAAGTCGAGGTTAATGCAGACTCCAAATGGATGGTTGATGGCTGGAGAACAAGCTCCACAAGGTGATGCTGCTGAAGGAGAAGAAGCTGAAGAGGATGATGATGCAGAAATTGGTCCTGTTGAGAAGCAGTGGACCCTTTTTGAATCTCTAATGATTCAAAAAATGGATGGATTGTTGGCTCTGCATCATGAGTATAGAGCTGAAGTTAATTCCTCCTTAGAAAAAATTACAACTAGGCTAGACAATATAGATACTAGGATGGCTCTTAGAGATTTTGATAATCTCTAGTTTGATTGTTGTAATTTCTTGCTTGTGACTGTGCTGTTTCTATTTCTATTGTTATTGCTTTTTCATTTTATGTTTCTTGTACTGCACCTTTATGATTAATGAATAAAAGTGTTTGTTTTTGTTTCTATCTTCCTTGCTTATCTAGTTCTCACTAGTATATTTTGTCTTTGATAAGCCAAAAGGGGGAGAAAAATGAACATTAAGAACATAGTATGCAAGTGCAATAATTAAATATCTGATTTAATTTTTAATGTTATCTAAGATATGGGGAGCAATATAATGAATAAACATTGTTTATGCAAAGTATACTTGATACTTGTTCTTGGCAAAAAGCTGAAATGATGTCAGATATCAAGTTAAAAAGCTCCCAGCATTCATCCCTTAAAACACATGAAGGTTACATATGTTCAATTGAAGTTTGGCATCAAAGCCAAAAAGGGGGAGATTTTTAGAGACAAGGGGAGCTTGAAGAGGATCAAGTTGTTGAGGATCTTAATCAAGGAAACATTTGTCATTCAATTGAAGGCATATGTAATTCTTAGATGGGTAAGATTTTCATCCTATGATCATTTGCTTTTGCATAAACATCATTCATTGGTTTGCATTCACGGTTTTACATAAGACATATGTTTTGTGAACAATATTTTAAAGTATTCATGATTACATTGAAAAAGCCAAAGTGTTCAAAGCTTGTTTGGAAAAGCAAAATTCTTACTGCTTTAATCGATTACCAGCCAATGGTAATCTATTAGTTAAGCTTTCAAGAACACTTTAATCAATTACAATATAATACTAATCGACTACTCTTCACAAATCACAATTGATGTCTTCCTGTGATAATCAATTACAATTTGTGGTAATCGATTACTTAGCATGTTTTGGAAAATAAGTTTCCCTGTGATAATCGATTACGATTTATGGTAATCGATTACTTGGCGCGTTTTGGAAAACAAGACTTCCTATGTTAATCGATTACATAGTGATTTAATCGATTACTTTCACTCTTATATCTTTTCCAAAAAGCTCAAGAACATTTTAATCGATTGAGTTTGTTATTAATCAATTACATTAGTCATTTTAATCAATTACATTGGCGAATTAATCGATTACATTCAGTTACAGTAGTTTATTATAAATAGTTATTGGGTCTTTTGAGAAACTTCATTACATGGCAAATTTTAATAGTTTTCAAAAGTCTTCTGAAGTGAGAAAGGATATTCTGAGTTCTAAAGTTCTTGTCCCACAAATTATAAATCTTCATTGTGTATTGAAATAGTTCTTCTTAGGCAAGATATCAAAGAAACATTTGGAGAGGAAGTTCTAATTTTTTTTTTCATTTCAACTCTGATTGGTAAATCATATTCATTCATATTCATTGGATCATCAGGTTGTTTCTCTCCATTAACTTTGTTTGCAAATTCGTTTTGTAATTTTTGGTTATTTGTAACTTTGCAAAAGTTTCTTAAAGCTTTTCTAGAGTAGGTTTCTCTAGAGGGAAGAGTAGACAAGGGTTCTCTATGTCTTAGTTACTAGGAGTCTAAAAGGGTTTTAGATTTCTATACTTAATCTAGGGTTGATTGAGGGTGTTGTAAGCTTGTAAGAACTGAATTTTGTGAATAGTGGAACTCCAATCAAGTTTTGGTTAGAAGAAACTAGATGTAGCTTCTCTTGTTGAGAGGTGAACCAATATAAGTTCTTGTGTTGATAAATTTCTTTAATCTCTTCTTGCTGTCTCAATTTGTGATTCTTGGTGAATTCTTTATTACTCAACAAGTGAAGGTTTTAGCAATTGTTTTCTTGAGCTGAGTGGTTTGATTGATTGAAGCGTTCTTGGTTTAATTATGATACGATCTTGTTACTCTGGTTTTTAAAGATTTTTAAAATGCCAAGTTTAAACCAATTCACCCCCTCTCTTGGTTATTGTGTTGAAAATAATAGGAATACTTCACAACAACCAAGAGGGGGGTGAATTGGTTGAACCTTGGTGTTTTTTAAAACAAATTCAAATCAGAGTTTCAGGATCTTTATAACTTACAAAACCAATAAATCAATTTACTCAATCAAATATCTCAGCCCAAGAATTCAATAAATCAAAACTGAACTTGTTGAACAATGAATATGACTCAAAGAATTAAAGATAAATGAATAAGATGAGAATAGATATATAGAAATAAGAACACAAGCAATTTATACTAGTTCACTTCAAAACATGAAGCTACATCCAGTTTCTTCTAATTCATATTGAATTAGAGTTCCACTTTTATAAATTGTTCTGACAAGCTTTTACAAGAACCTCCCTTTATCAACCCTAGATAAAGAACATAAATCTAAAATCCTATTAGACTTCTAAGGAGAAAGATTCAGAGAACACTACTCTGATCTTTAAGCTAGAGAACCCTTCTCTAGTCCGAAGCAAGAAGAACTCAATGACAATAGCCAATATCAACAGAATTTGAAAACAGAATTACAACCAATGAGTTAAGGAAAGAAACAACCTGATGATCCAGTGAATGTCATGCAAATGAATGAACAAATCAAGTTGAAAGACAAAAACAAACTCAGAGCATTCTTCTTCCTTAACCTTTGAAAGAGATTTCTTGCTTTAAGAATCATTCAAATACCCATGAATGTTTTACATGAAGCAAGAACTTGTAGAACCCAGAAATTCACTTTGGAAGTGTTTAGAAAGCTTGTGTATACTCAAAAATACAAATTGATCAAGTTACAAAGCAAGCCAAGCTTCCACTTCTATTTATAACAGAAGTTGTAACTAACTATAATCGATTATCTGCTCCAAATAATCGATTAATATAAGTGTGTAATCGATTAAATTAAAATATAATCGATTAAAGTGTTCAAGAAGCATTATGAGTTTTCACCATAAGCAAAATAATTGATTATCCCGAGCTGTAATCGATTAACACAGAGATATTTATTCTCAAAGTGAACTGTGTAATCGATTACTGGATATGGTAATCGATTAAGTCAGGAAAACATGATTTTCAGTTTGAACTGAATAATCGATTACAATTTTTGGTAATCGATTTTTCCAGGAAGACTTAAAAACTTATTTTAACTAAATAATCGATTACGGAAGTTTAGTAATCGATTAAAATTCATAACAAAGCAGTTCAATCCTATGCAAAGGCAAAATAATCGATTAAACTGATAGGTAATCGATTAAAATGTTTATGAAGGTTTTCCAGATTTGAACGAAGAACAAAATAATTGATTAACCCTCTTATGTAATCGATTAAAACAGTGAAAACTTATTTTTCCAAAAACCTTTCAATTCAATTAAAACTTTATTTAAATGTTAAAAGCTTTGTTTGATTTTAATAAAAAAACATTTAGTTAATTCCATGTATGACTGAATGAATGCAGGGATCAATCAGATAGCTTTCCTTTTACATAATATTTCAATTCCATGTCTTCAAGTCTTTTAAGCATGTTGAAAGCTCAAAACCAATTCTTGAATCAAAGACTTCCAAACTTCAAAAAGCTCCCCCTGTATCCAACATGTGTGTTCATATTGTTTTTAGTTAGTCTTACCTTGGATAATGCTTGTCCAGGCTGAGAGGCTTGTCAAGACCGCGACTCTTAAATTTTTCAAGATTACCACACTAGACACTTGATAATCTCTTTTGCCAACAAATTGGACTCAAAGCTTGGGGGGCTTGTGAATTGTTTGGGGTCCATAAATGACATGGCGAGTGACGCGGCATTAAAGTACACATGTCAGCCCTTCTTATCAACCCTAGTTCCAGAGCGTCGACACTACTTGCTTAGCAACCAAGTGATTGGGTCGTTAAGATTTTGATATATTAGAATCTTAATGATAATGTTGTTATCCTATTATCAAATTGTTATGAGGACGTTTCAAGTTGTCAACAAAGTTGTTATGTTGTTATAACAACCACGACAATCAAGGACTCAAGGCTTCTATCCAATATTATAAATAACCAAGTTCTACATTCGTTTTTCATTCATTCTCAACTCACTCACATACTTACTTGAGTGTCAGAGTCCCTTTTATAGGAACCCTCCCCCTTGTCATTCCTCCGGTGGAGGACACTTACAAGTTTGACATAGGAGATCATGGAGCCCCTTTTGACGGTAGTCCATCCTAATGTCAGCCCTCTCCAAATTTCAGTAAGTACAACTAACTTCTTGTTTCTTCCAACTAAGGATGGAAGCCTCAAATATCTTCCATTTACCACCCCTTCACAAACCCCCAACTAGTTGATAATGTGAGCTTTGATGTCAAGACACATATTCCTACTAAAAAAGGTCTCTGATTTGTGGCAGTTCAGCTACTGACCCGAAGCCTATACACAATTAATTTTAACTTGTTTTTGTTATAAAAAAAAAACTTCTTTTTATTTAACTATTTAATATGTGGACAACATTTTTTTGGCTTAAATACCTTTTTTTCCTTCAATTTAGTGTTTTTTAATTTTCAGCCCTCCAAAAAAATTGTTTTAGTACTTGCAAATTGTGTTTTTTTGGTTTTTCATCCTTAAACGTGCTTAGCATTTTTTCATTGTTCAAAGAACTTTTTTTACTATTCAAAGCACTATCTAAAGCTCTTCAAGGATGAAAAACAAAACAAACATGTTTTGCAAGGACAAAAAATAAAAAAATACTAAATTACAGGAACGAAAACTGTATTTAAACCCATTTTTTAAGGTTGTGGACAAACATTTGTTAGGAATAGTCTACTGTTATTGGCAAAGTACACACAATTAGGGGTATTCTCGATGCGGTTTGAATTGTGTTTTAGATTAAAAATCAATCGTACCAAACATAAAAATAAAGATGTGGTTTAGTTTAAATATAACGTCAAACCAAAATAAACCAAACCAATATTTTAGGGTCAAGTTTGACTTGGTTTGACGGTTTTTTATTTTTTAATCTATCGGCATAATTTAAAATCTATCAACTAAACTTACATAATTATTATGTTATATTATTTTTAAAATGAATTTTATTTTTTATTAAATTTTGTTTAACATATTTTAGTTGAAAATTATTATTTTCACTTCTATAAGCATTATTATAAAATGATATTACTAACTCTTATTGTAACATAATAAGAATTTTTGCATCACTTGATATTTAACACTACTTTTCAACAATATTGGTACATCATTTTTAACATATGAAAGTAAAATATACATCTTAATTATAAAGCAAAGAAAATATGATAAATTATTTAATACTTATTATTAATTAATTGCCACAACAGAAATCATATATTAAAAATTTATTATAGAAAAAATATATTTTAAATAACATACTATGATAATTATAAATTTAACATAATATATACTAGCTATATAATGTTAAACATCTATTAAATAAAATTAATTTAATTATAATATATGATTTTGTTTGGTTTGATTTAGTTTTTATAGTAAGATTTGAAAACCAAACCAAATCCATAAAAAGTATGTCATCTTTTAAATTTGATTTTTATAGGCTTTGGTTTAAGCGGTTTTGTATTTTTTTATTGTCGTATGATTTACAAACAGTTTGGTTTAATTTTAAATAAGTGTAACACATTATTAATTCTCATTTATTTTAACATTACATTATTGAAAAAATCACTTAAATTATATCATAAAAAGTTAATTTACATCTGATAAAAAAAGTTAGACTATTTAATGAAATAACATAAAAAATAACGTAATAATTAAAAGTATATTTAAAAAACAAATTAATACACATAATATCTTAACTAAAACCGCCCGGGGGGAATCAATGACGGTGGAAGACATGTACTAAAAATTATACGAAATGTAATGCAAATGTTTCCCACACGGCTGTTCCGTTTGCTGTGTTATCTTCTCATCCTAGCTCTTTTTAAACAAAATTGAAAAAGCCTTTTTGTTACCTTATATTTAGTAATCCTATGTTTTGAATGGCCAAATTAGGAGGGAGTAAAATGAGAGGTTGTTCCGTTTGCTGTGTTATCTTCTTATCCTAGCTCTTTTTAAACAAAATTGAAAAAGCCTTTTTGTTACCTTATATTTAGTAATCCTATGTTTTGAATGGCCAAATTAGGAGGGAGTAAAATGAGGGGTGGAAGAGATCGTATAATTTTTTGGTATCTAGTTGGTAGACAAATTAAAAGGAGAAAATTAATGTCAAATTTCATGAATCTCACCATTTAAAAAATCCCTCTATATAGATTATGATTTGAAGATGATTTTGTTTGGAAGAAATAGTTGTTCATGTCTCTAAAAGTGTGTTGTGGTGATAAATCTGTTCCTAAAAGATTAAAAAACAAATTTTAGTCCCAAAAGTGCAAAAAGTGAACACAGATAATTTTCGTCTTTTAATGTTAGGAAACTTATCTATATAACATGTAGAGACAAAAAGTTGCGAAATTGATGCTCCAAGTGAACAAAGGAATTAACATTGCTGACAAATAAGTCATTAAATTTAATAATTTAGTGTCATTTTCGTCCTTTAATTATACAATTTTCTGACAAATATTCACAAAATATATAAACATAATTAGTTGACCTCAATAATAAGATACATGCACCAACAACACATTAGATTTATAAGTTTCTAATTTTGTTATTGCAAATATTTATTATAATGTATTAAAATTATATTTAGAATGTCAACTTATCACACAGGAATCAAGACTCAAGAGAAAGTAAGACAAATGGCTCAAATAAAAAATTAGTTTGTCAAATCTTAAATGGATCATCCACAACTCACTTTTCACTCATTCCCAATGCACTCAAACACTTACTTGAACATCGTAGTCCTTTTTGCAGGTACCCTCATTCCTTAGACAAAGGATACCTGCGAATTCATCACCACGGAGACATTCGATTATCTACTAGCTATTATCTATAAGCTAGTAATTATCTGCAAGAGTTGTTACACTACTGCAACAGCCCACACAAATAAAGACTCGCAGCTCCTAATTCACCTTGTAAGTATCAGGTTCTATTTCACCATTTTGATATTTCATTCTTACATAATTCACGTACTTATTTGGACTTCAGAATTTTTTGTTTTATAGGTCTTCCCTCTTATCCTCCCCTAACATAGGGTACTCATAGTCTAACATATAAGATGGTAAAGTCTCTCTCAACCATATCTACCCTAACGTGGATCAATTTCAAATTTTAGTAAGTTCAACAATCTATTCACATGAAAGTATCGTGTAAAAGAAAATAAAAACCTGGAAGAATACATCAGAAATGTTTCTCAATTGGATTTGTACTGTGCAAAGGTGCTGCTGATATGTTTACCGTGTTAGTGATCTTGGTGTACTTTTCGTTTTTGTTTTGGTTTCTAGTCCTGGGACTCTTTCATAGGGTTTTGTGGTGATACCCATTATATAGTGGTTTTGTATCCTTTTTGAGATTTGGATCACAACCTTGTGGACTAAATCGTGTAATAAATTTTGCTTTTTATAAAATAAAATAAAAAGAAATATTTCTCAATGGAGGATACCTGGATGACATCCTTGTGGACTAAATCTTTTAATAAATTTTTCCTTATATATATAAAAGAAATATTTCTCATTGGAGGATATCAGAACCACATGAAATGCAATAGCCATGTGGGAAACATGGTAAATGGAATAAATATATTTTCAATTTTTAAAAGTGTTAAATGTTTTGATTTTGTTTTTGTTATGAAATATTTATTTATTTTTAATTTCTTTATTTATAAAAACATGTGATTTTAATTTTTATTAAAATCAATAATATACGTTATTATTGAAATATATAGACTAAATAAACAATTTTTTTATAAAAATTAAAAGCAAAATTTATAATATTTTGCACCATTAAAAAGATATTTAACTTCAATAACTTTGTTGATACTTCATGTGAGAACAAGCCGTCCTTTAGCCACCTAACAAATTCCATCCGCACATTATATAGTGAAATAAAAACAAAATTAATTAAACATAATGAATGGGTATAGTAGGCAACATCATTGTGTCAGTTTTTTTTTTTTTTTAAATAGCATCTACATATAATTAGTTAGGAAATAATAGTTACAGGAATATTTAATATTTTAATAAAAATATGTAATATACAATCTTAAATAGTTTCGAACATTACGTTTCAAATATTAATTCATTAACAAATAATAATCAGTTGAAAGAAGTTATATTCTTTCTATCATCATAGTAATTATTTTTTTATTTGTTATCATGGCTTTATTGATAATTAATATTTATTGAAAAAATCTAATTAATCACCTTCAGTGTGATTTTCTCCCCCTAATCATGATTTTTTTTCATTACACAAGACTTGAATATGAGATTTTGCTTAAAAAAATTGAATTCAATATTACTCGAACTAATGACTTGTTTCAGACTTGCAATTTTTAAGTCAAATATGCATTATAAAAACAAGTTTTTTTAATTATGTGATTTATGTGAGTGCTGAAAGAAATCTTAAGGATCTAATTATGCCAATCATTACAATCGTTAACAATTAGATTGATGCGTAAAAAAAAGATGATCAAAACATACCTCCAATCATTGTTGTGCTCTTGATGCACTATGAACTACCACGAAAATGTTTACGAGTCTTCAAAACTCTTGCTTTTTTGCACAGATGGTGTATTGCAGTTTTTTAAAAGAGTCCATGGACAGAAACTACATTATATATAAAACTAACTCAAACCATCAGAGAGTTAGTTGTTATATGCACCAAACGTGGGTTGTTATAAAAAATATCTAAATTTTGAATATTGCTGGAACGGTGGGAATGCAGTTTAAGAGAATGGACCACTTTATGACTCAGTCTTGGTTGATTACCAAGACTATAGGAACTAACATTCTCCCACTTAGTTCAAATATTTTATCATATACTCTAACGAGAAATAAAATACATGAATCATGACTACAAGTCCTCTAATATGTGTGAGTCTAACGAGAAATAAAATACATGGACCATGACGACAAGTCCTCTAATATGTGTGAGTATTATCTTCCGTGTATTACACTGCATTATATTTCTCAAGCCTATATAACTTAATGAATAAACCCAAACTTTATTCTAGGTCCAAACTTTATTGATATTTCTCAAAATAAATTAATATACGCATATACTGAATGAGAAAACATCACAAATGGAATTTCATTAAATATAATATTGATTATTACAACAAAAACTACATATAGGAACCAAGTCACATTCTTTCTACATGATCCTTAAATTTCAATGGTGGCATGCCTTTAGTTAAAGGATCCACAATCATCAATTTAGTGCTAATGTGTTCAATGACCACTAATTTATCTTCAACACACTCTCTTATGGCTAGATACTTAATGTCAATGTGTTTGCTTCGACTCCCACTTTTGTTATTCTTAGACATAAAAACAGTAACTGAATTGTCACAGTATATCTTTAATGGCCTAGAAATGAATCCATAACTCTAAGCCCATAGATGAAACTCCTCATCCATACACCATGTGAAGTAGCCTCAAAACAAGATACGAACTCAGCTTCCATAGTGGACGTAGCAGTCAGAGTCTACTTGGTATTTCTTTAAGACACAGCTCCACTGTCTAGCATAAAAACATATCCTAAGGTTGAATTTCGTGAATCAATGCAGCCAGTGTAGTCAATCAAAGTAGGCAGTCACTTCGAAAATATCAATTCATCTATATATAAGCATGTAGTTTTTAGTCCCTTGAAGGTACCTCATTATTTTCTTTGCATTTTTTCAGTGGTCTAAACCTGGGTTACTTTGATATCTCCCTAACACTCCCATCGCAAAAGCAATATTAGATCTTGTGCAAACTTGAGCATACATAAGGCTTGCAACAGCTGAAGCATAATGAATGTTCTTCATTTATTCTCGCTCAAAATCATTTTTTGGGCACTGGATTAAATCAAACCTGTCACCGTTCATAATAGAAGCTACACTTGGTGAATAATCACTCATTCTAAACATTTCCAAGACTTTGTTGATATAGGTCTCTTGAGATAAACCAGGAACACCTCTTATTTTGTCTCTATGTATGTTGATACCAATAACGTAAGAGGCATGACCCATATCCTTCATATCAAAGTTTTCAGAGAGAAATTGTTTCACTTCATATAGTAAACCCTTGTCATTAGTTGCAAGTAAAATCTCATCCACATATAAAATAAGGAAACAAATTTTGCTCCCACTCACTTTATGGTATATATAGCGATCCATAACATTTTCTACGAAACCAAATGAAGAAATAGCATCATGAAATTTAAGTACCACTGACAGGAGGCTTGTTTCAATCCATATATAGGTTTCTTAGGCTTGCACACCAATTGCTCACCCTCACTAGAGGATAATTGTAACATCCCAAAATTTTGGAATCACAGTCAATTAGTGGGATAAAATGTTAACTAGAGACAGTACAGAAGAATTTAAGGGAAATGACGAAAATACCCTTAGACATTTTAGTAAGATATTTGAAGGAAGAAATTTTATAAATACTCTGGGATGTTTGAAAAATGATCAGAATACTATTAGGGTGACAATTACAGAGTTTCCCTGAACATTTTTGGAAATAACGATTTTACCCCTAGGGTGAAGGGTAAAATTACCAAAATACCCTTTAGGTCAAACAAGGACTAGATGACTTTAGAAATTTGTAGGAACCTGAGGATGGGATAAAATACTCTTAGACAACAAATTATCAATATGGCTGGTGGCAGAAAACTCTAAATTGTGATTTCTAGAAATTTTGAAAGATATTCTGAAAAGAGCTCAATCTAGACAACCTCAGGTATCAGAAAACTATAAGAAAAGTGTAAATATAATCTATGGAGTTTTCTCTTAATTATGGGATAAATAGACTAATTTAATAAGTTAGTTTAGTGATTTTAATAATTAAAATCCACAAGGACCAATAAGAAAATAAAATATTGCCATTATATGTAATTAAAGGCAAATTTTGTACATTTGGCCCTAGAAATAAGTCTTGGCCGTGGATATAAGATAGAAAAGCAAAAGGAATGCTTCCATATGAAGAGTACACATGAAAATGAGGCAAGGAGACAAGGAGTAGAAAAAATTCAAAGCATAGGCCAATAGAAATCAAGGTAGTAAGATATTTTGGGGACAAAAGGAATCTTTATTAAACTCTTGAGTTTCTACGGTGATGAAGCAAAAGGAGTATGTCATAAGCTAAAAAAACCAACGTACACTACAAGGGAGAAAGAAGAGAGGTGTAGAACAAGCTATTGGATGAAGTCAAGGCACTAGCCAATAAGAATTAGCCTTGTGGAAAGCAAGAAATGATGGCTTAAGAAGATTTTTTGAGAAAAAACATCCTCTTGACTCTTTTGAACACGGACGAAATTATAGACATTATCTCAATGATCCCAACGGTCAAAAGCTACATATGTAAGTTAGGAGTATACCCTTAAAATTTTAAGAAGATCCAACGGTTAACGAGTTCAGAATGGATATTTTTGTAACACGGGTTTTGGGCAGAAATTTTTATGACTAAGTCTAAGATACCTATGGTTTTGAATAAAAATCAATGGGAATGCTTCTTGAGTAAGTTATACCACGTGTAATTGAGAAGAAAAGAGGAGAAATGATGTAGAAAAAGCCAATAATGATAACATGGAAGGTTGAAAAGTCAAGCTAAAATCTAATTGGTTCATGTAAAGGAGTAATAAATGCTTAGAATCTTGTAAGATACAAGACACTAACCGTAGGAACTAAAGCCAACTAAGAATATCCTAAATAATTGAAATAGCACGTGAGGAAGAGTGATGGAGCTAGAGAACGGTGGAAATTTCATGAAGAAGGCCACTTGGAAGCAAGCCATTCATTAACCAATAAGAGAAAAGCATATGGAAAGCTAGCATTGATGGCTAAGTAAGATTTTTTTTAGATTTTGCTTCAAAGCCAAGCTAATCTCCCTCTATAAAAAGGGTGAGTCCGTAAACTTGGCTGGAGAAAAAAGAGGAGTAAACGTGCAGCCTTAAGCTTTGTCACTTTCAAACAAATTAAACACTTTCCAAGTAAAATCAAAGAGGTAACCGTGCACTTCTCTCTTTGCAACCTTCTTACCTTGACTTTGCTATCCTTTTCAAGACATATCTTCCATTTAAAAAGAAAAATCAAAGACCACCTACCTTAAATTACACGTGAAGATCAAAGAAAAAGGAAGCAAAGGCTATTCAATTTTAAGGAAAGAAAGGTATGGGAAGTTTATGATGAACCTAGTTTGATTTTAATCCTTGCTTGATTTCAAGATACTTTGTATCCTAAGTGTTTGATTAAATTTCTCAAAGATTTAAGAATGATTAAATACATGAGTAAGTGATTAACTAACTTGAATCTAATTGGATGAAGGTAATATGGCTAATCTTAAGAAAAATAGTTGTTAGAATATATTACTATAATTTGGGTGTTGGCCGAAATTTCATATGTCTCGTTAAGCATCTATATTTTAATTTAATGCTAGAAATTGGTTGAGAACATATCTAATATATTCGATTCTATGAAAAATTAAGAAATAAAGTTTGTTATCATATGTTTGATAAAAAGCACTTAAAGAAAATAAAGACGATTTAAGTGTTGATATTAAAAGAAATGTTTGTAAATATGTGTTGTTGAGTGTCTCTATTAAAATTTATAGAATTCATGTATTGCTTGATGATTCTTAAATCTTGATGAGCTTTGAGTGTTGAATGATGAATCTTGATGAATTTTGAGTATCACGTTGAGTCGTGTATTGTGTTGATGTGGTGAGATAACCTAAGTGTTGAGAAGATGAAATACACAGAGATTATGTGAAGTTAATATGTTGCTTATGAACCCACATGCATTTTAAGTGGTTTTATGAGATGAAAAGAGTATTCATACATGATCCATGAGCATATACCCGAGCGGGGGTTAATCCGCAGAGTTATTACCTCATGAGGAGGTTTGTCAGATAACTAAACTGAGTCCATGCGTTCAGAGGAGTCTGAGCTAGGGGGTAGTTGAGACAGTGAGGACCACACCACCATGATGATCACATAGGTGGAGGTGACATTCCTACACGCCACTGGGCTACCCTGACTTAATTGATAAGTTCATTCCACTGAGGGAGGGTGGGGCTATCTTGACTGTGGCCACTAATATTGAGATGTTGAGAAGCTGAGATCTCAGTCATGCATCATATAAAAAGATGAACATGCATTCCATACATTACATAATGAGTATATGAGTATTTGTGGGCTGAGTAAATGGGATAAATTAATCTGTGAATGAATTCTCAATCATGCAAAAAGAAATAAGCATGCATTTTATACATCACATGATAAGCTTGTGGAATAATTATCTGTTGAGAGGATGTTGTGTGAATGATATGAGTTAATTCGTGTGCTGAAGTAATCGAATCTGTGGATGAACCTTCTGTGTTATTGTCTTATAAATATTATTGTTTACGTAAGTATTTTGTTAGATATGTGTTTTATTCATTACGTATTTTGTTATGTATGTTTTATTCAAATTATGTTTGACATAAACTTACCCTGTGTTGTGTCGGTGGTTGACACCTGTGATGACCCCAATCCATTTGGGCGAGCAGGGAAGCAGTGATGTATAGGCTATGGAGATTGTGAAGAAGGGTTGATGAGAAAGCTTGATGACTTGTATTTTGTGTTTGATGTATTTTATGGACGTGTAATCTAGAAACAGTCTGTATATTATTTTGGACATGTATTTGGGACTGTACTTATTTATTCTCGTGGTGAGGAAGAACCGTGTACATTACAAACGAATCATTTGCAAGCAAAGAGAAAAAGAATTTTCGAAAAAAAATTTATAACTAAAAACGTTATAATACAAAAAGAACACAATTTTCCATATAAAATCAATCAAGCACGAGTGAGTAAAAGGAGGCGTTACAATAATCCTTTAGGTTGTTTCATATAAACCTCTTCCTTTAGGTCTCCATTGAGAAAAGTCATTTTTACATCCATTTGTTGCAACTCTAAGTCAAAATGTGCAATCAGTGCTAGAATGATGCAAAGAAAATCTTTCTTGGATACATAAAAGAATTTCTCCTTGTAGACGGTTCCTTCCTTTTGATTAAATCCTTTGGATATGAGCCTTGCTTTATATCTCTCAATGTTGCCTGCTGAATCTTTCTTAGTTTTGAAGACCCGTTTACAACCAATGTCCTTTACACCTTCAGGCAACTGAACAAGATCTCAGACTTCATTCGATGCCATAGAATTCATCTCATCTTTCATAACATCATATCACGAGTTTGATTCCTTAGAAATCATGGTTTGTGAAAATGTTTTAGGATCATTTTTGGCTCCAATACTATAGTCAGATTCCTACAGATACACAACAAAGTCATTCGGTATCGCCGATTTTCTTATTCTGGTATATCTCCTCAATGTTGTTTCATTATCTTCTTGAGGAAGTTGTTGTTCAAATGATTGATCAACAATTTCTTCTTGTTCCTCATGATCAACTTGATCTACTAGATTATCAATAAGTTGTGGATCTTGAATGACTGGTTGTATAACACCTATTTGAGCTGGAGGGGCATTGTTAACAACAACTATTCTTAGACTTGAAGTCAACGGCTGATCAAATGAATGATCTTTGTCAGAAATAGAGTCTATGGATTGATCGCTCCCACTAATCAAGTCATTCTTAAGAAATTTAGGATATCTTGATTCCACAATCCTAGTACTGTGAGATGGACCGTAAAATTTGTATCCCTTAAACCTTTCAGCATATCCAATGAAATACCCACTAATGATTCGTGGGTCAAGCTTATTTTCTTGTGGGTTATAAACTCTGACTTCAGACGAGCATCCCCAAACGCGTACATGTTGCAAACTCGGCTTCCAACCCTTAAATAATTTAAATGGCTCTTCGTAACAACCTTAGTTGGAACTCAATTTAATATGTACACTGTCATCTTCAGTGCATCAACCCATAAGGTCTTAGGTAGCTTAGAGCTACTAACCATACTTCACACCATATCCATTAATGTTTGGTTTCTCCTTTCTGCTACACCATTCTGATCCGAAGAACCAAGCATGGTGTATTGGGAAACTATCATATGCTCTTGAAGAAACTTCGCAAGACCAGGTGCATGTCCATCTTCAATGTATGTAGCATAATATTCTCCACCTCTATCTAATCTCACGATCTTAATTTTCTTATCGCACTGTTTCTTTACTTCCAATTTAAATACCTTAAAGGCATCTAATGCTTTATACTCATTATTAAGCATGTAGAGATACATGTATCGTGAATAATCATCTATAAAAGAGATGAAGTATTTCAAACCATATGCGTCCATGTTTGGACAACAAATATCTGTATGTATGATTTCTAATAATGCATTCACACACGTCTCAAAAACAGTCAAATTTTAAGTACTAAGTATTTCATCATCTACCAATCTCTTAATTCTTTGAATGGAGATATCTCCTAATCTTCGATGCCACAACATAGAGAAATCTTCATTCATAACACATCGTTTCATGCCAACATTAACATGCATAGTGTTATAAGTGGTATTATTTTGCAAATTAATATAGAAAAGACCATCAGACAATGCATCATTCCCAACATACTTAGATTTATAAAACAAACAAAAGGATGTCTTATAAAATGAAAAGGAATAATCAAAAGGTACTAGTCTCGAAACTAAAATTAATTTCATAGAAAAACTAGGAACATAAAAAGTCTTTTCCAAATTCAAAACAAAACCACTACTTAAAATTAAATTACAGGTCCCAATAGCCTCCACATGTGAGCTCATCTTACTTCCTAAATAGATGCATAACTCACTTTGCACTGGCTTCCTTAGGTTTTTCATACCCTGCAAAGTATTCGAAACATGGATTGTAGAACCAGAATCAATCCATCATGTGTTATGATTAATATTAATCATATTAGGTTCATAACAAACAAATGAGGTAGACATACCTTTCTTTTCAAACCATAACTTGAATTTAGGACAATCTTTCTTCATATGCCCCTTCTTCTTACATAAGAATTGTTGGATATAGGGGGAGCATCATGAAGAGTGAAAGACTTTGATTCAAGAAATGTGTTTAAGTGCCTTGAAGTTTTGTAATTGATTCGAGTGTTAGAGAAAGACAATCTGATTGATCCTTGCATTGCATTGCATTGCATTACATTCATTCATTATTAAGCTTAAATGGTTTTCATTAAAACATCAAAGGTTTTATCTTTTTGGTTAAGGTTTGAAATTGATTAAAAGGTTTTTGGAAAAATGTTTTTTTTACTGTTTTAATTGATTACTTAATGATATAATTGATTATTTTGTTCTTCGTTCAATCTGGAATAATCTTCATGAACAAATTAATCGATTATTTGGCCTTTGATTAAAAATAAACTGCTTTGTTAAAGGTTTTAATCGATTACTTACTTAGTGTAATCGATTACATAGTTAAAAGATTATTTTAAGCCTTGCTGTGATAATCGATTACCATTACCATTAATCGATTACATAGTTCATTTGGTAAATGACTGTTTTCTAGTTTAATTGATTGTCAAAATTTGTAATCGATTACATAGTTCATTTTGTGAAACAGAGCTTTCTGTCTTATCGATTACAGCTCGGTTTAATTGATTATTTTGCTCGTTACTGAAACCCAGAAAGCTTCTTCAACACTTTAATCGATTATGTGATAATTTAATCGATTACATAAGAATTTTAATCAATTATTAGGCGCTTTTAATCGATTACAGTTAGTTACAAATTTTGTTATAAATAAGATTGAAGGCTTGGCTTGTTTTACAATTTTGAGAGATTGTACCCATTCGTATTTCTGAGCTCACACAAGTCTCCTAAGCTTTTCAAAGTGATTTTCTCAGTGTTTATACTTCTTGCTTCATTCAAAACATCAATGTGTCTTTGAATGATTCTTGAGCAAGATTCTTTTCAAGGTTAAGGAAAAGCATGGTCTGATTTTGTTTGCTATTCAACCTGACTTGGTAATTCATGTGCATTACATTCACTGGATCATCAAATTGTCTCTCTCCTTAATCTTTGTGTGTAAGTTTGTGTTTGAGTTTCTATTGTAATTTGCTATTGTAAGTAGGTTCTTTTTGCTTGGTTCTAGAGAAGGGTTCTCTGGCTCAAGAACAGAGTAGTGTTCTCTGGTTCTTGCTCCTTAGAATTCTAATAGGGTTGTAGATTTCTATTCTTTATCTAGTGTTAATAAACGGGAGGCTTTTGTAAAAACTTGTAAGAACAAAAATTTATAATAGTGGAACTCTAATCTAGTGTTGATTAGAAGAAACTGGTGTTGGATATAGGGGGAGCATCATGAAGATTAAAAAGGATTTGACTCAAGATTGGTTTTAAGCTTTCAACATGCTTGGATGCCTTGAAGTTGTTTAATTGTGTTATGTGTAAGAGAAAGGCTAATATGATGATCCATGCATTGCATTCACTCATTCATTCATAAACTTAAATGGTTTTCATAAAAACTAAAAAAGCTTTTATATTTTGGTTAAGGTTTTAATATGATTGAAAGGTTTTTGGAAGAATTCTATTTTCACTGGTTTAATCGATTAGCTTACTGATATAATCGATTATTTTGTTCTTCGTTCAAATTGGAAAATCTTTTATGAACATTGTAATCGATTACCCATTAGAATAATCGATTATTTGGCCTTTGTTCACAACAAAACTGCTTTGTTAATGATTTTAATCGATTATTTAAGTGTTGTATTCGATTGCATAGTTAATCATGGATTTTAAGTTCTGCTGGGATAATCGATTACCATTATCCGTAATCCATTACATAGGCTATTTGAGAAAAGTCATTTCCCTATCTTAATCGATTACCACAACTTGTAATCGATTACACAGTTCATTTTGAAAATATAAGTCTTCTACTTTAATCGATTATCAAATCTTGTAATCGATTACATAGTGCATTTTGTTATCCTGAGACTTTTGTCTTAATCGATTACAGCTTGGGATAATCGATTATTTTGCTCATTGCTAAAACCAGAAATATTCTTGAACAGTTTAATCGATTACATATGTATTTTAATCGATTACATAAGAATTTTAATCGATTATCAGGCACATTTAATCGATTACAGTTAGTTACAAATTTTGTTATAAATAGGATTAAAGGCTTGGCTTGTTTTACAATTTTGAGAGATTGTACCCATTCATATTTCTGAGCTCACACAAGTCTTCTGAGATTTTCAAAGTGATTTTCTCAGTGTTTTTACTTCTTGCTTCATTCAAAACATCAATGGATCTTTGAATGATTCTTGAGCAAGATTCTTTTCAAGATTAAGGAAAAACATGTTCTGATTTAGTTTGCTACTCAACCTGATTTGGTAATTCATGTGCATAACATTCATTGGATCATCAGGTTGTCTCTCTCCTTAATCTTTGTGTGTAAATTTGGTTTTGAATTCTTGTTGTATTTGGTTATTGTAAAGTGGGTTCTTCTTGCTTGGTTTTAGAAAAGGGTTCTCTAACTCAAGAACAGAGTAGTGTTCTTTGGTTCTTGCTCCTTAGATTTCTATTCTTTATCTAGTATTGATAAAGGGGAGGTTTTTGTAAAAACTTGTAAGAACAGAAATTTACAATAGTGGAACTCTAATCTAGTGTTGATTAGAAGAAATTGGATGTAGCTTCAGTTGTGAAGTGAACCAGTATAAATTGCTTGTGTCTTTGATTCTATTTCTTTATCACTCATCTTGTTCATTGGTCATGTATTCTTTGATTCATATTCATTTTTCAACAAGATTTGTTTGACCTATTGATTTCTTAAGCTGAGACATTTGATTGAGTAAATTGATATCTTGGTTTTGAAAGTGATAAAGATCATGAACTCTGATTTGAATTAGTTTTTAAAATACCAAGGTTTTAACCAATTCACCCCTCTCTTAGTTATTGTGGGTATTCCTATTATTTTCAATTGGTATCAGAGCTGGTTTTTGAGAATTATTCAATATCACTATCTTTTCTTCAAAAAGAAAAATGAATGCCTCACAAATAACCTTCAAAGAAGGTGCTTCTCTAAACAGACCTCCTATGTTAGAAGGGGAGCACTTCAGTTTTTGGAAAAATAGAATGAAAATCTTTATTCAATCAAATGACCCAGGTGCTTGGAATGCTATAGAAAAAGGTCCTTTTATTCCAAAGAAAATTGTTGGCAATGAAATGATTCCCAAGGAATGGGATGAGATGACAGATGCTGAACAAAAGGTTGTCCAATATGATTTTTAAGCTAAAAATATGATCACCTCTACACTTTCTTCTGATGAATTTTTTAGAACAGTGAGATGCACAAGTGCAAAAGAAATGTTGGAGATGCTGGAAATAATTCATGAAGGCACTAAAGAAGTTAGAAGATCAAGAAAGCATGCCTTGATCCATGAGTATGAGATGTTCAAGATGAACACCAAGAAAGCATTTCTCAGCTACAAACAAGATTCACTCATATTGTCAATCATCTTTTGGGTCTTGGGAAGATCTTTGATACTGAAGAACTAAACATCAAGATCTTGAAGTGTCTCACAAGACCTTGGCAACCAAAGGTGACAACAATCAAGGAATCAAAAGATCTATAAAAGATGTCCATGGATGCACTATTTGGTAAGTTACTTGAATATGAGCTTCAAATGTCTCAACTAACTTGTGCTAAAGATGCAGAAGAGAAAAATAAAAGTATTGCATTAAAAGCTGTATCATCAAAGTCAGAAAAAGTGGAAGATTCAAGTGAAGAGGATGAAGAGGACAACATGAACTTGGTTGTCAAGAAGTTCAGCAAGTTCTTGAGGAAAAACAAGAACAAAAGGTTCACAAAGAACAACAAAAACAACAACAACAGGAAGATTGACAACAATTTTACTTGCTTTTAATGTGGAAAACCTGGCCACATCAAATCTGAATGTTCAATTTACTTGAAAAAGCAACAAGGGGAGAACAAGGTGAGGAAGGAAGGAAAATCTAAAAGAGCCTACATAGCTTGGCAAGATAATGAGTCAACAACATCAGATTCTTCAACTGAAAATGAAGACGCAAACATGTGTCTCACCTCTACAATCAATGAAAAAGATGATGATCTATGAAGTGATGGAGATGAGGTAAATTCTGAACTTGAACAAGCTATTAATGCTTTCCAAGAAATGCATGAAGAAGCCCAAAAGCTTGCAAAATCCAATAACAAGCTCAAAGGAAATCTTAGATGGCATGTTGCAAAAATTACTGAATTGCGAACTGAAATTTGCAACTTGAAAGAAGAAAATGAAAAACTTGTTTCAAGTTACAAAATGAATGGTTGTGTATGTGCTTTTCTTTTACTAATGTTGACAAATATAACTTGCTGCAAAAAGATTTTGATGATTACAAAAGAAGTCAAGGAGAAAAATACATGTTACTCTTATCCAAGAATAGTGATTTAATTGATCTTTTGAGAAAGTTTTACAAAGGAAAATGCAACTTGGCATAAATGTTAAGTGTGCAAAAGTATGCTAGAGTTACTTTTGATTTGGGGTACAAACAAGACTCAAAATCCTTTGGAAAAACTGTATTTGTGCCTCCAAAACAAAAGAAGTTCAAAAACTCAAAGATTAATCAAAATGCTTTCTTAAGAAAATCATCAAAATCTGTAACATGCAACTATTGTATGGAAAAAGGACATACATCTTACAAATGCTATGCTAGGAGATTCTATGTGCCTAATGGAGATTGCATTTGGGTTCAAAAGAAAAAGAAAGCTGCTAACCCTTATGGACCCAATGTCAATTGGGTACCTTCCTTTATAAATTGATTTGATTTTTGCAGGTGTGACTAAGAGCTAGATCCTCATTATGGTACCTTGATAATGGATGCTCTAGACATATGACGGGTGACATGTCTATGCTTACAAATCTAACTCTTAAAGATGGAGGATATGTCACTTATGGGGATAATAACAAAGGAAAGATCATTGGAGAAGGCAACATAGGAGATAGCTTTAAAACCAAAATAAAAAATGTTCTTTATGTTGAAGGATTGAAGCATAATCTCTTAAGCATAAGCCAACTCTGTGATAAAGGATTCAAAGTCTCATTCAATGAGAATTGCTACATGATTTGTGATGAGCAAAGTGGTGAAGTGATTCACATAGGTAAAAGGAAAGGTAACATTTATTTACTTTCAATTGATCATGCATTCTTTCACAACACTTCATGTCTATTAAGCAAGGTTGATGAATCTTGGTTGTGGCATCGAAGGGCAAGTCACATTAACATGCATCATATGAACAAGCTAATTAAAAAAGACTTAGTAATTGGTTTGCCCAAACTCAAGTTTGAAAAGGACAAACTTTGTGATGCTTGTCAAAAAGGGAAACAAACCAAAAAATCTTTTCAAAGTAAAAACATTGTTTCCACCTCTAGACCTCTTGAATTACTGCACATTGACTTGTTTGGTCCTTCTAGAACTATAAGTTTAGGAGACAATTATTATGGGCTTGTCATTGTAAATGATTACTCTAGATTTAATTTCACTCTATTTTTGAAATCCAAAAGTGATGCTTTCCATGCTTTTAGAAAAATGGCCAAGCTTGCTCAAAATGAAAAAGGTAGGAAAATTATCTCAATAAGAAGTGATCATGGTGGAGAATTCCAAAATGAACATTTTGAAAATTCTGTGAAGAAAATGGAATTAACCACAATTTTTCAGCTCCAAGAACACCTCAACAAAATGGTGTTGTGGAGACGAAAAAAAGATCTCTTGAAGAATGAGCTAGAACTCTTCTTAATGAGACAAATTTGCCAAAATATTTTTGGACTGATGTTGTAAGTACAGTTTGTTATACTTTGAATAGATTACTTATAAGGCCTATTTTAAAGAAAACTACTTATGAGCTATACAAAGGGAGAAAACCAAACATTTCTCATTTGAGAGCTTTTGGCTGCAAGTGTTTTGTCATAAACAATGGGAAAGAATCACTTGGAAAATTTGATGCTAAAGTTGTTGAAGCAATTTTCCTTGGATATTCATTACATAGTAAAGCATATAGAATTTTCAATAAAAGAACAATATGCATGGAAGAATTTGTATATGTGATTTGTGATGAATCTAATCCCTCAAAAGGAAAAGAAGTGTGATGTAGATGCAGGTCCTATGGAGGAATTTATTCAGCTTAATGATTCCATAAATAAGGAGAAAGAAGAACCAAGTGCTGAAATGAAACCATCAACTCCTATCCAAGAGCCAAAAGATTCACATAAGTTTCAAAGGGAGTATCTACTAGATCTTCATTAAGAAATCTATGTTGTAATGTGGCTTTTGTTTCTCAAATTGAACCTAAGAATATTGGTCAAGCTTTAATTGATGAACATTGGATGCATGCCATGCATGATGAGTTAATTCAGTTCAAGAGAAATGAAATTTGGGAACTTGTTCCTAGACCATCCTCTCTCAAACCTATTGGCACAAAATGGGTTTTTAGAAATAAACTGGATGAGAGTGGAATCATAGTCAAAAATAAAGGTAGATTGGTTGCAAAAGGTTACAACCAAAAAGAAGGTATTGACTATGAGGAAACCTATGCTCCAGTTGCAAGATTGGAAGCCATTAGGTTATTGCTTGCACATGCATGTTCAATGGTTTTTAAACTTTTTCAAATGGACGTTAAAAGTGCCTTTTAAATGGATACATTAAGGAGGATATATATGTTGAACAACCTCCTAGTTTTACTGATTTTAAACATTCTTTCACAAGAGGTCATGTCGACAAAACTTTGTTCATCAAAAGGCATAAGAGTGATATCTTATTGGTTCAAGTATATGTTGATGATATAATTTTTCGTTTAACTAACCATTTGCTGTGCAAGGAATTTTCTAAAGCTATGCAGAAAGAATTTGAAATGTCAATGATGGGAGAATTAACATTCTTTCTTGGACTCCAAGTGAAGCAAATGAAGAATGGAACTTTTCTCGATCAATCCAAATATTGCCTTGAAGTAATTAAAAAGTTTGAAATGGAGAAAAGCAAAGATGTTGCAACTCCTATGGCAACCTCAACCTATCATGATTCAGATGAAAGTGGAAAGAGAGTTGATGAGTCAAAATTTAGAGGAATGATTGGATCTTTACTGTATTTGACAGCTAGTAGACCAGATATAATGCTTAGTGTTTGCTTGTGTGAAAGATATCAAGCAAATCCCAAAGAGTCACACCTAATAGCAGTCAAAAGGATCCTCAAATATCTCAAGGCAACACCAAAAGTTGGTCTTTGGTATCCTAAAGGTGCATCAATTAATATTATTGATTATTCTGATTATGACTTTGCAAGATGTAAGTTAGATAGAAAAAGCACTAGTGGAACTTGTCATCTACTTGGATGTTCATTAATCTTATGGCATTGCAAGAAACAATCTTGTGTTGCTTTGTCAACTGCTGAAGCTGAATATATCTCAGCTGGAAGTTGTTGTGCACAAAGTTTATGGTTGAAGCAACAATTACAAGATTTTGGAATTGAATTGAAAGAAATACCTTTGCTATGTGACAACACAAGTGCTATCAACATTTCAAAGAATCCAATAATGCATTCAAGAACCAAACATATTGAGATAAGGCATCATTTTCTCAGAGATCGGGTTCAAAAAGGTAATATCAAAATTGATTTCATTGACACTCATAATCAATTGGCTGATATATTTACTAAACCATTGGCTAGAGATAGATTCTATGCTCTTAGAAACATGTTAGGAATCTTGGATGAATCAAATCTCTGTTAGCCTGAATATTGGATGCCTTTTCATGCGAAATGATTTGTCATTTGAATCCATACTCACAAAAGCTTAAAATTTCCAAGTTGTGCTGCATAAATTCTGTTTTATCTGATATTTGTTCTTTAATAATAAATTAAGTATCGTATTAATCGATTAAAATCACTTAAATCATGATTTAGAATGAAATCTGAGCTTATGTAATTGGTTACATAAACGAAATAATCGATTGTTCTTCTTAGAATTAATTGATTACACTGATCAAAAATCCTTTTTCAAAGTGAAAATTCACTGGAGCAATCGATTACAGTGAATGGTAATTGATTAAATTACTGAGAATCAATTTTTCAAATTTCAAAACCCTCAGGAATAATCGATTACATGTCGAATTAATCGATTACACAAGCCTCAACATGTTTCTGAAATTCAATCTTTTCTGTGATAATCGATTAAATCATGAAATAATCGATTACACTTTGTCTTCTACATGTGAATATTATAGAAATAATCGATTATGTTACGAATTAATCGATTACTGTATCTGCAGAAAGTGATTTTGCTTACGAATTAATCTATTACACAAGGAAATAATCGATTATTGATGGGGATAATGCAAAATCTGACACATTTTCTTGGAAATTGTAACTGCCCAACTCCCACCTAATTCAAATTTGAATCCTCTGCAGTGATTTAATTCATACTAACTGCTCTTTAATTCAAAATTCAAATATTTGGAGCCTAAAAATCTCTATAAATACAGCCAATTGTTGAAGGAAGAAATCACACCTACTCTCATTCTTATCTTTCAAACACCTCTGTGTTTTTCTTCTGTGTGAGTTTAGTAACTCTACCCAAAAGATGTCTACCTCTAAGAGAGTTAAGACTTCTAAGAGAAAGGCTGGAGAAACCTCTAATCCTGCAGTTAGTAGGTTGGATCATTGGTTCCCTGCTAAAAGGGATAAAATGACATATCTCCAATTCAATGCCACCAAACTGGTTTGTCCCCCCAAACACCTAGAATTAGATTGGTTCATTAGGGAAGGATTCCAATTCCCTACTTTTCTTGAAACTCAGGAATTAAGAAAGTTTGTGGAGATGAAGGGTACGTTCTACCCTGAATTGGTAAAGGTGTTTTACACCTGTGCCAAAGGTTCAATGGATGGGATAATTAGGTCCCAAGTGAATGGGGTTGCCATGGACATAACTCCAGAAGTATGGGAAGTTGTGGCTGGTATTTCCTTTGAAGGGGAAAGGAAGTTTGAGGAAGAGGCTGAGGGGTATAATAGGATAGAAACCTATAGGGGAATGTTGATTGATCCCCAAATGAGGCTAAAGCTTAGGCTTAGCACTAGCCCCATGACCCATGAAGACAGACTTCTTCATTATATAATTACTTACATTCTTACTCCTAGAGCCACAAACCATGCTCAAGCCACTGATGATGACCTGCAACTTGTGTATGGTCTCAAGAATTCAATTCAGATGAATTGGATTCTCATTCTTAAGGAAATTATGCTAAAGTCCAAGAGGCATATGAATTATCCTTTTCCCTATGTTGTGCTTGTCTCTAGATTCATAGACTATTTCAACATATATGTTTCTAATGAAGTGGTGGACAACACCAACTCAAGCAACAGTCTCATCAAGGAGAAGCATCTAACCAAACTAGGGATGGTTAAGACACCTCAAGGATGGCAAATGGCTGGTCAACAAGCTGTTCTTGCTGCTGCTGCTGGAGTTGAAGAGGATGATGATGAATTTGCTAAAGAAAGTGACCCAACTCAACCTGCCTATAGTCCTTTTGAATCCTTGATGATTCAAAAGATGGATGGCCTATTATCTCTTCATCATACTTAAAGATAAATTTTCTAAGAAGCGTATATTAGTAAAAATTCTAAAACGTAAAACTTACAAAAGTTTTGAAACTAATACATGATACATAGCCTTAGTTCTTGTTTCAAAAGTCCATATAATACAAGTACAGTACTTTCAATACTTCAATCTAATACATAACTTCCTCGATACTCCAGAGCTTCAATGAACTTGACCATGGTTGTCATCTAAGAAAAACATGAAACAAAACTTTGTGAGAAATAAAATTTCTTAGTAGGTGTTGCGTACTCGGCAAGTGCACCGGTCGCTCAAGTAATAAAGTAGTAAGAAAGATATCGTCCCACGAGGATTGTTGACCAATTAAATTATAAATTAAATCAATAAGTTGGATAACAAATAAAATGAATAAGGTTGTTGTTGTGTGTGTGTAGAATAAGCTAAAGTAAAAACTAAATATAAACATGAGTGTATAGACAAACTATGGAGGTTGATAATAAGATATGTGGTTAAGTAGCTAGGGCAATCCACACCAAATGCTCCCTACTCCTGTTCATGCATTGTCTACTACCTTCATCAAGCCCAAGTTACCCAACATGCATCCTCAACAATAATAGCTAAGCCCTACTCCCGTAGTGTTCTTAACCCTTTCACCCACTCTAATACCCTAATCCCTTAGTGATATTGGTTAGGTCAAGCATTAAATGATGCATTAAATGGTTGCAAGCATACATTCCTATCCCTAGTTAATGTAAAGCTTGTCACTTTACCCAAGTCCAAGCATAGAGCCCAATATTCCTATTGCAACCCTAGCTCTCAACACCTAACTAGAGTGATCAGTTCTAGAGAGATAGAAACATGCATTCAACAAGATAAAATGAAATAACTTGACATTAATGAAAGATAGCATCCAATACAATCCCAAAAGAGGTTATGTAACACCCCGTAGACCTCCGAAGTGTTATCATTAATAATATCAGATAAGCACTTAAATCATGATTAAAACCCTCAGTGGAAGCACATAATCGCTTTTCTTGATTCATCATGTATGGAATTAAACATATCACAAACAACATACATATTTCACACCCCTGCTGATCCAGTTTCTTATAACATAAACCATAAAGACAGATAACTAAAAGACTTAGGCAGATTATCAAATATACAACATTTATATTCAGGAGGAAAGTCTCATATACATATCATAAATAGTTCTGTACAAACATATACATCACAGTTCACACCATATCGTGGTGATACAAAAGAATATCTGCCCTCACCGAGGGTATACAGAACTATACATGTATCAGGTGTACACACACACCATCCCTTATCAAGGGTACAACATATAATCAAAACAATAAAAAAAAATTGAGCCTTCAAGCTCTCCCTGCTGCTCCTCAGTCAAGCAGCCTATAGTCTCTATTGGGGCCTCCTGCCCTGAGACTGCTCTCTTCCTCCAGAAGAGTCACCTAAAATCATAATTTCCCACACGGGGTGAGATAACACATCTCAATAAGCTCAGGGTCCATGGAGGCATCTCCTCCACCCCGGCCCACTTCCATAACACATACATCAGTTATCACAAGCAATTGGCCCACTGGCCTGGCCCTTTGGCCCTCATAACAATACAAGCATATCATACAAACATGGCGGAGCTGCCTCAATGCCTGGCGGAGCTACCTCAACGCCTATATCAGTGTGAGACCGGAACTCACACTTGTGCCATCCCATTGGGTGCTACCCTTCGCATGGATGCACATATATGGTACCTCCAAGAATAGAAGGAGCTACCTCAACTTCTATTCCCTTGGCCTGTGGGAACCAATTCCCTGGGAGCTACCTCAACCATGAGCCAGCCATGCTAGGAAGAAACCACCATCTCCTAGGGAGGTCCATATCTATCTATTGGCCAATAGATCTATCACAAACATATCACAATCAAAGCACAAATGCATACATATCATTATGAGGATGCAACTACCAATGCATGCATCATGAAATGACCACCACTCCCCCGGAGTGTGGTGTGGCACACAAGATGGGAATTCATCCCCAGGGACACTGAACTTACCTGACAAAGTATCACTCTGCAGTTCTTTCCCTGGTCTGTGGCTCCCACCACCAACAGTCTCAAAATCAAGCCCTAATCAAGGCGTATGCAGTCTCATATCAAAACCAATTCACAAGCATTCAATCACAGAACATATCATATATAGAATTCCCCTAACCTAGGGTTCAATCAAATCAAGCCATCACTAGGCTTCTCTCAGACCTCTCAAGGTCCATCAAGGTTGCATACAAAGCATCTGAGTCATCACAGACTCAATGCACAGCATCTACCAGAGCATAGCCTCACAGTAGCCTCAAGGTTCAAACTCACTAAAATGGCTTAAATCTTAACTAAGATACCATTCCACTAGCCTCTCAGGATCAACACAAGCATAATCAAGGCTCTGTCATGGCTCCAAAACCACAAGTGACTTATCACACAAGCCACACATACAAGCCATAGAGCCAAGATTCGAAGTCATCTAAATCAGAAACTGAAAGCTAATCCTTCATCACTAAACCATTCTAAACAAGTTTCTCTACAGGAAACCCCTAACTCAAGTGAGTCACTATTCATGGAAACCCCCAGAATCAAAATTAAACGGAGAAACTTGAGTCCCTTACCTCAGTGGTGACTAGAAAGACTTCAGGACAGCTTCCTCAAGCTCTGTTGTCCTTCCCAAGCCGTGGGTCCTCGCCACTCTCAAGTTCTCTGAGCTTTTCCTTGAGAATTCAATTCTCACTCAAAGAGGGTTTTCAGAAGAGAAGATGAAGGATTTCAGCTCTCAAAGGGTTTCTATCAAGATTAAAGGTCATAGGGAGGTGTTTAGGCTAGTATATAAGGTCCTAGAAAGCTTGGGATACTCCCTAATGGAGGCTGGGGTTGTGGGGCAGAAGAAGGAGTTGATTTCCTTCAAAAAATCGCGTTTGACCCTATATATACACAGCCTGCCCGAGCTCTAGCGCAATCCGCGCCACCTCCCGCGCTATCCGCGCCGCAATGGCGGTGGGTCGGGCACTCCCAGCGCCACTCCCGCGCCTCCAGCGTCAGCTTCCAGAAATGGCAGTGGGTTGGGCGCAATGGCGCTGACCGCGTGGAAAACCAGAGAAAATGAGTTTTCCAGGCCACTCACTGCGCCAACCACGCTGTCTCTGGCGCGACTCGCGCTGGCGCCCCTAGCGCCATATTGACGCCTCTGGCGTCAGCTTCCAGAGAACCTGGCACTCCCAGCGCCGTCCTGGCGCTCCTGGCGCCACATTCCAATGGGTCTGGCGCTATCCGCGCCACGCCTAAAACCAAGTTTTCTGCTAAATAAACCTGGCACAAAAGTGAGGGTCCTTACAGGTTACATTCAGTGCTTAGCCCTAACTACAATGAAGAACTAGCCAAACCTTATAAAGGGTGGCTGTGTTACAAAAGGAAATGGCATACCTAGCTGAGATGCAAGGAGAAAAAGATGAAGAAGCAACCCACTTGGCCTTCAACTCCCTAAAACCCCTAGCTAAGGCACCCAAGCTTCTAAAACCCTATTTTTGTGTTTTTCTCCCTCCAAAATCGTGCATTGAATGCTAAGGGTTGAAGCATTTATAGTGGAGCATGTGAAGTCTCTGTTTTTCCCTTAAAATGCTGCTTCTGTCGACCTGTGGCACCCTTGGCGCGAGTATGGCGCTCCTGGTGCCAACATCCATAGTGAATGGCGCTCCAGGCCTGATCATGGCGCCCAAGGCACTGGCTGACAGAAGGTCTGGTGCTCCTGGCGCAGAGCTGATGCTCCTGGCGCTGAGTTCCAGGAAGAATGGGGCCTCTGGCGTGGATTTGGCGCTTGTGGCGCCAACCTCCAGTGCTGATGATGCTTGAGGTGCGAGACTGGCGCCAGATTCCAGTGCTTATGGCGCTGATGGCGCCACAGCTTCTTCAGACTTGGCTCTTTTCTTCTGATTTTTGCTTAGTTTTGGAACCTTTGGTTGATTTCCTGGCAATTCATCGCATTAGCTCAATTCACAACACAAAAAGGCAATTATCCATGCTTAATGCTCAATTCTTGTTCTAAAAAGCTTAGGAAAACCTTATATGCTAGGCGCATATCAGTAAGCAAAGTTAAATCCCAAACTTATTAGTAGGTTAGTCACTCATCAATATTCAAACACATCCACAAAAAATATGCAAACTATATGAATGCATGAGATGAACTATCCCAGGGCAAATGGCCTCCACATATTGTACTGTATGTGGCCACACTGAGTGTGGACGCTGCTATAGTCTTACGCAAACATGCATGAATTTTGCCATATATCCTTGCACCTGGGTACTACATATCGTACTGTATGTAGCATCAAATTTTGTTTCCCCAAAGCCTCGTACTGGACTTGGAACATGGAAACATGAATCCACCTATCTTAATCACATCAACATCCATGTAAAAATCAAAACCATAAGAAAAATACATAATACCTTATGGAGAATATTTTTATCATATCATCATATATATCATAAGTATGGTTACACCACCATACCTTATTCCAATAAGCTTATAAGTATGGTTACACCACCATATCTTATTCCATTAAGCTTATAAGTATGGTTGAACCACCATATCTTATCCAAGTAAAATTATTACCAACTTATGCATAACCAAAGAATAGCCTTAACTACAGAAAAATTATGTTAGTAATCTAACTAATAATCCTCAATATAAATAATATCTAATTACTTTAAACCTTTACAAGAAAAGATTCACACCTAGTATACATCTTAATTCTCCTTTCACCTACCACCTCACTAATTAATCCTCAAGACTGAATCATTCAAGTATTTAAACCATTTAACTTCATACCATTCATCCTCTACTTATAAAATTTAAATCAAAATCTTTCCATAAAAATATCAACAGACAGCCCAAAATATCATCAAAATCACCTTCAAAAGATCATCAAATGGACTTCCATACATCACTAATATTGATGGGTATAAATCATCACCTATCTTATGGCTTAAATCAACATATTCTCATCAAAGAATAAATTTCAAATAGCACGAAATTCAAGCCTAAATAATAACCATAATTCAGCCTACTAAGCATATAAACTAATCCAAACCATTGATTAACTAGAGATTTAAGCTTAGCCTACCTCAAATGAGTTTGAGTCTTGAAAATGGAATGGATAGATGGCTTCCTTCCTTGGGAAAATCCTCTTAGAGATGAAGCCTTGATATCCTTCTTCTAAGCTTGTCAAAACTCTTCCTAAGGTTGCTAGGTTTCTCACAAAATTTTGTCAAGATGGTGGAGTTTTCTTTTCTTACTTGATTCTAACTCTAAAGGAGAAAGATGAAATGAAGGTAGTATGAAGAGAGGATGTTCACGTGAAGGTGTAGAGAGGAAAGTTTGGAGAATGTCTTGCACTTAGGTCCTCCTTCTCCCTTTATATAGTGGTTTAGGATTCACTTTATGGAAAAATATCTCCTACACCATAATGACTTACCTTTCCACTTGTCCACCCCTTTACAAGTGTCCCTACACTTGTCCAAATCATAAAGGCTCTTAATTCTTCACCATCCAAGTGTCCAAGATCTTGAAGTTTCTCCATTTCTCTTGCATTTTCGAGGAGTAGCTTGCCAAGGGAGATTTTTATGCTTTTCTTTTATTCTTGAGTTTATCCCAAAACCTGTTTTAGTAAAATTCTAATTCTGGATTTGTTAACCGTTGGATCTCTCAAATTTTAAAGGTACACTACTATCCCACATATGTAACTTTTGACCGTTGGGATTGTTGAAATATTGTCTAAAGTTGTCCACGTGTTCTACCAAAGGAGACAAGAGAAGATTTTTCTTCTCATCTGGTATACATATTCCAAGTGTCCACCACTTGTCTTCTTCATGAAGCTTGCCTTTACAAGTGGCTTATTCATGAATCTTCTCCCCCTTTCTACATCATTCCACACGTGAACTTCAAGCTTAAGGGGTAGGATGACAAGTTTTCCTTCCTTTTATGCCATTACATGTCATTTTTTATGCTAAAGTAAAATCTAATTCCACTTATGGTTTTTCACATGGTAATTCCTTGTAAGAAGTTAAATTTAATTTGAATTATTTCACCTAAAGATAATATAAAATAATATAACTCTAGAGATCTCCAAAAATTATCCTTAGTTTCATTACAAACAACTCATAACCAATCTCTACATAGTACAATACAGACCTCAAACACAAGATTGTTCTTATCTTAATTCCAATTGGTCTATTCTTCTTCTGACCATTAAAATTAATAAACTATTTTATTAGATAAATCTAACATCCTACAATTGAGATAAAATTCCACAGATTCTATTTCTCATTTTTCCATATTTTTCTGATGCCCGAATCCTTCTGAATACAATTTCAAAGTTGTCACCTTATAAAATTCATAGAAATTCTATTATAAGGTTTCTTGTCACAAAATCTCTTAATAATTTGCTATCTAAGAGTTCTCTGTACTTCCATCAAGTTTCCACAAACTCTCAAAGGGTATCTGGTCATTTTTGGCCTAAAGGGCATTATGGTAATTTATTATTCTTGGGACGTGATGGTAATTATCCAAAATTTTCAAGGGTATTTGTGTAATTTTCCACCACAAAATATCTAGCCAAAATATCTAGGGGCATTCTTGTCATTTCTAAAATATCCAAGGGCATTTGTGTAATTTCCTCCTTAAAATATCTAACTAAAATATCTAGGGGCATTTTCGTAATTTTAACCTCAAGGGCATTTCTGTCATTTCTAATTTAAGGGAAAAATAATATGGTCATTTATCTAGTTATCATCACACTTCCATAATTAAATTTTTAAATATGAATTCAAAATAAAATTTGAGGATGTTACAATGAACATAGGGCTGAGACCAATTCAGCCTTTGAGGAAATTAAGACTAGGCTAGAAAGTATTGAAGCAATATTGATGTTTGAAGGGTCTGAATCTTTCTAGTTTACTCTATAAGCCTTGTATTTCCTCTTTTATATTTTCTATTTTCTGTTTTTATGATTTTTATTTTTAAGCAATGTAATAGTTCCCTCCATGATTAATGAATATGTTTCAGTTTCTCCTACTTATTATCCGTTGTGCTGAATATTTTTTTGACTTTAATAAGCCAAATAGGGGGAGAAATGGTTGATTGATTGTGTGCTCTGCATTGTACTCTGTTCTACCCTGTTTTCTGCACATTTTTTGCACAAATCAAAAATTGAATAAATTGTCAAATTAAGGGGGAGCTAAGTAATCAAATTAACAAATTAAGTTAGACATACAAGTTAATGAATGATGGATAAAGAAAGCAGATATCTTAACACTTGTTCTTGGCAAAAAGACTGTGATTATTTTCAGGTTTGAAAAAGCTCAAGCCTTCTATTTTGATTCCCTTAAAGAACTTCAAGTCCAACAAATGATCAATCAAGAATTTGGCATGTTCAAAGCCAAAAAGGGGGAGATTGTTGGATGTAGGGGGAATATCATGAAGAGTGAAAGAGAAAGGCAATTTGTTGATCCTTGCATTGCATTCATTCATCCATTAACAAGCTTAAATGGTTTTCATTAAAACATCAACGCTTTTACTTTTTGGTTAAGGATTTAATCTGATTAAAAGGTTTTTGGAAAAATGATTTTTTACTGTTTTAATCGATTACGTAATGATATAATCGATTATTTTGTTCTTTGTTTAATCTGGAAAAACCTTCATGAACAACTTAATTGATTACCTATCGGTTTAATCGATTATTTGGCCTTTGATTGAAACAGAACTGCTTTGTTAAATTTTTTAATCGATTACTTACTTAGTGTAATCGATTACATGGTTGAAAATATTTTTGAGCCTTGCTGTGATAATCGATTACCATTATCCGTAATCGATTACATAGTTCATTTTGGTAAAAGCCTATATTATGGTTTAATCGATTACCAAAACTTGTAATCGATTACACAGTTCATTTTGTAAAACTGAGCCTTCTGTCTTAATCAATTACAGCTCGGTTTAATCAATTATTTTACTCGTTATTGGAACTCAGAAACCTTCTTGAACATTTTATTCGATTAAGTGATAATTTAATCGATTACATAAGTATTTTAATCGATTATCTGGCGTGTTTAATCGATTACAATTAGTTACAAAATCTGTTATAAATAAGTTTGAAGGCTTGACTTGTTTTCTAACTTGACCACTTCGTATTTATGAGTATACACAAGCCTTCTAAGTCTTTCAAAGTGATTTTTTGAGTTCTATTACTTCTTGCTTCATTCAAAACATTCATGGGTCTTTGAATGATTCTTTAGCAAGAAACTTTTCAAGATTAAGGAAAAGCATTTTTTGATTTTGCTTGCTATTCAACTTGACTTGGTAACTCATGTGCATTACATTCATTGGATCATCAAGTTGTCTCTCTCCTTAATCTTTGTTTGTAAATTTGTTTTGAATTTCTGTTGTAATTGGCTATTGTAAGTGGGTTCTTCTTGCTTGGGTCTAGAGAAGGGTTCTCTAGTTAAAGAACAGGGTAGTGTTCTCTGGCTCTTGCTCTTTAGAAGTCTAATAGGGTTTTAGATTTCTATTCTTTATCTAGTGTTGATAAGGGAGATTTTTGTAAAAGCTTGTAAGAACAAAAATTTATAATAGTGGAACTCTAATTCAAAGTCCATATACCCTAACGTTAGTAGAATCCTTTCTTTCCAGATAGAAAAAATTATTCTCTCTCAATTCTGGGACATTAATTGTATTAATAGGTTATATAGCTGCAAAATATTCAACATATATGTTTACCATATATATGACTAATTACAATTAATACCATCTACCTTATCTGATCTAAATGCTCTAAATAAATAATATAAATAATTAAAGTTGTTGTGGATAAGCTTTAATTAATTAAATTACATAGATCACTTAATATTATCTATTATATTATTGCATTAAACTATAAGCAATAATGTCAAATAATTAAATATCACGAAATAGTAACTAAATATCAAAACCACAATAAGAATAGTAGCATGAGAAGTGTAACAATTAATTACAATATTATGTCTAACTCCTTATATGATCTTTAAACAACTTAATATATAATTATAATCAAATTATAAATGTTGTGACTAATCCATAATTAATCAAAATTATAAAGATCACTTAGACATAAAACTTAATCATATGATATCACATAATTTTAAATGGCCTAGTGGCTCATTCGATATTCAATAAATAGTAGGTCACTGGTTTGAGAGCCAAACAGTGCATAAATGATCTATTTTCCCCATTTTTTTCTCTTTTTTTACTGTTCATCGTC
This sequence comes from Glycine tomentella, assembly GCA_007407185.1. NCBI lineage: Eukaryota > Viridiplantae > Streptophyta > Magnoliopsida > Fabales > Fabaceae > Glycine > Glycine tomentella. The sequence goes on from PYAF01004759.1 coordinate 172,135, forward strand.
TACAACCTTTGATGGTTCAATTCAACCCATATATAGACCCGATCGATTCTCACTCATTTGGGTATCATTTTACACGATTCAAAACCATAAAACAAGGAAATCAATCAAAATAAAGATTTATAATCTTATTTTTAACAAACGAGGCTCTAAACACCAGAAACAAAATTAGATCGGAACAATACCGAAAAACGAAAATGGACAAGGCAGAGGTAACCACTACTCTGATACCAAATGAAAGAAATCTTAATGATCTAATCATGTCAATCACTACAATTGTTAGCAATTAGATCAATGCAAAAAGAGAAAAGGATCAAAATATACCTCCAGCCATTGCTATGCTCTTGATGCACTGCGAATTGCCACGAAAGTATTTATGAGTCTTCCAAACTCTTCCTCTTTTGCACATATAGGGTATTGCAAGTTTTTAAGAGTAAGTTCAGGGACCCCAAACATACACTATATACAGAACTAACTCAAACCATCAGATATTTAGTTGTTATGTGTACAAAACATAAGTTGTTATCAAAATATGTAAATTTTGAATATTGCTGAAATAATGATAATGCAATTTAAGATAGTATGCCACTTTATGACTTAGTCTTGATTGGTTACCAAGACTATAGAAACTATCAAGTGATTCATAATCATTTCCTAATTTTAAGTTTAAGTTAAACATGCAATAAAAAATTATTTAAATATATTTTTAATTATTTTATATGTATGTACAAACTTTTTGGTTTTAATATTCCTTTCAAGTTTTTTTATAATAAAAAATCTCTAAAGTTTCAGCCTTTTGCTATTGTCTCTTATTTCTTTCTCTTCAAATTTTAAGTGAACTATGTTGTTAAAACGTTAGCATAAACTGAAGTGTTAACTAACCTTCTTATGTGTGTATAATATCTTCAACATTTTCTTTTGGGGAGGTAAGAAAACAAAAGACAACAACTAAACAACAGATCAAAATTGAGTCCAACAAGAGATTCTCTAGAATACCCAAGATTTATATGGAGTTTATGTATGTCATAACATTCCTGATTTTTGACTTCTTGACTGCTCTTAACTACGACATTTAATCTCACACGATGGTACTTCACTCAATTTCTTGTTGGTCAAAACCTTCAGTAGCCTTTTCTGAGACATCAATCACCAATAGCAACTTTCAAGTTGAATGACTATCCCCACAGACCAACATAAGATTTTTTAGCGTGTTTTGTCCTCACTTACATGTTTTTTTGGGAAACTTTCTAGAAGGTTACTCATACCTCAAATACTACAAGTCAAGCACGCTTAACTATAGAGTTCTTAAGTTATGAGCTACCAAAAAGTATATGCTTCTTATTGCTATAGGTAGTATCAATTAATTCTTTTAACTCATCCTCAATTGCACAGTCTCATACATACACAATCTTTAATTTGGATTTCTCTCGTTTTGGTGTGATTCACCAGGGGTATTACAAATGTCTTCCCTAACCTGCCAACACATCCATTGCACTATTTGCCTCATGAGAGATGCAAGTGATAGAAAGCATCCAAGCTCTACTCGTCAACTCTCAGATATGAATAAGAACTTCAGCATAGCTATGCAAGGAAATCCAATCAAACTCCCACAAATTTAGGATGTCAACTATGGTTCCACATTCGGATTCACACTCTACGAATCTAAAGCCTAGCTCCCAACTGTATAAAAGACTAAATTGCACTAAGAGAAGCTCTTCTAAGAGTTAATCATTGATCCCACACTTTCACGAAAACCCCTCAACCATCTGCCAACTCCATCATAAACCAATCCACCCACACCTATTACTTAGGAAAAATCTAACTAGCTCCCATTGACATTTACTTTAACAAAAGGATGAGTTGGAAACACCTATTTATTACTGGTCGAAGATAACAAGGGTTTACCCATGAACACATTATACTCAACACAAGACAACTTGATTATGTGACAACATAATCAAAAGTCCAAGTGTTTTCAGCAAAAATGGCATTACATCTCCATTTCCACTCCCACCAGACCACTACAAGGATCAATGTTGGCTTAGGCAAACCAACTAAGTTTTGTAACCACTGAAAGAGATTATTCCGTATTAACAATGATTTGAAGTTATAATTGGACCAAAGTCACAGTTCCTTTGAGTGAAGGCAATCAAAATAACATGATAAGCCTCCTTACTGTCACATGAACACCTAGAACAAGAAACGGGTGTAGCTTGCTTACATGAAAGCACTTTGCATTAGTGGGCAGAGCTTGATGAGAGATTTCTAAATAAAAAATCTCACTTTCTCAGGTACTGGAAATCGCCAAAGCTTTTTCCATCAATATTGTTGATCATTAGTAGGGAGGTTAAGCTGCCATTTATAGGCTGAGGTTGAAGAGTACTAAAATGATGGATTAATACTAAGACTAAGGATATTGGCTTTCAAAAACTCAACTTCGTAAAGAGGTGCTCAATATTCCAAGAACCTGATACACTAGTCAATAAGTTTTAGGTGGGCATCATAAATATGGATGTATGGCACCAAATGGCATAAGGGTCCAATCACTAGCCAATCTAAGAACCAATTAATGATTTACCATTACCTAACCATGGTTTAAAACAAGTTTGGAGAACTTGGACAACCATGACAATACTCTGCCAAACATAAGAGTCTCCCAGCACTACTAGAAAAACATGATTCAACATCGGTTATTTTTGACATTCAACATCGGTTTTGAACCGATGTTGAATCAGCCGATGTTAAATATGTAGAAGTTAACATCGGTTTTCAAAACCGATGTTAACGTGATATCACAACATCAGTTCCTCGATCAAAACCGATGTTTCCATCTGAAAAATATAAAGTTAAAAATTATACGATTACAATATAACATCGGTTTGTTTATGAAAACCGATGTTGTTTTTAATTTTTTTTTTAATATGGTTTTTGTTTTTTTAATTAGTGCAGTTCTTCAACCTGTAAATGAAAAACCAGAGCCATACAAACCAGAGCCATACACCAACCAGCCAATTTGATAATACAATTCAAAAAATTAAAATTTGAATAACAAATAAAATTGAATAATGTCAATATGTACATAAAAAATATTTGCTAACCTAATGTTTATACAATTGTTTAGCCCATTCAGGACATAATAAAACAGCCTAATCCTAATCTATTGTGGCATCTCTAACTCTAAGA
>PYAF01004759.1:182469-199090 GCA_007407185.1 Glycine tomentella
ATCATTCTTAACATCCTATATTCAATTAATATTTACCATGCATAAATCACCGTCTATTCTTTATTGATGCACACTAGGTTACCTTGAATCGATTCCTCGCATCCAAGTTCTAAGGATATTTTACCGAATATCGATCCCTCGCATATTTAAGTAAATTACCCCAGCGTTAAGAACTATAATCGCGTGCTTTTATGCAATCAAAACATTATGCCCTATTCCTAGCAACGTAACGTAATGAGTAATTTCATTTAGTTCAAATCCTAAGATTACTTTCCAGTCTCACTTCGGATTTAAGCTCGTCATACTAGTGATCAAGTAGGATCAAGCATTAAGCGCGAAATGAAACTACCAATAAGAAATAGAACAACTCATGCATGAATATTAAAAGAAGTATAGGGTTAAGAAGATTACATCCAACCTCTAAGAAGCTAACCCAGCATGGAGAGAACCTCCTCTCGGAAGAAGCTGCTGAACGTTCCCATCCTCGCTTCTCTCCGGCAGAGCTTCCACGCTAAAACTCACTTCTCTCACTTTCCTAACCTACTTAAACCTACTATATAAGCACCTAAAGCCTAAGAACAAAGCTAAGGAGGAAAAGGGAGGAAGAGCTCCCAAAAATTGGTGAGAAACCTCTCCAAACCGTGGCCTATTTATAGATTTTGGGCACCAGCATGCTTTGGTCGCCCAGGCCACCAATTTCTTCATGTTTTGGTCGCCTGGGCCAGCTAATGGCGGTTCCTGGGGATTTGTGCTCGCCCAGGCGAGTGAAATACACATGAATTGGTCGCCCAGGCGAGTTAAAAGCTTAGTCATGAAGGAATTGTTGGGCCTTGGTGCTTCTGGGCCTAATTTGCTTGTGGAACTTCCCCTGCTTGATATGTACACCTTCCTTTCTTGCTTTGATCTTCCGGAAGCCTCAGAAATCCACAGAATCTATCAAATACACAACATGATTTGGATTAATCTTCCAAAATACTTTAAACATGAGTATAAGGTGCTTCTTAACTAGGTTTAGGGAAATTTCTAAGATAATTGAAATAAATCAAAAGATAAGTGCCAATATTTTAAACATGAAATCGACTGAAATGTGGCACTTATCAATATTCAAGGACATTTTTGCCCTTCTTAACTAATTTCCTTTATTTAGTTCCATTCTAACTTAGTTTCCTACTTAGTTCCTCTTGTTCCATTAGATATTAACTAAATTCATGATGATTACTTTACTTTGTAAGAAAAATCTTCTATGTTCATCATATGCCGTACAAGTGTCTTACCACTTGTCTTCATCATGGAGCTTGCCTTTCCAAGTGGCATTCATGAATTTTCTTCCCACCATCTACACCCTTCTTTCACGTGAACTTCATGCTAAAGGGGAAGGAAGACAAATTTTTCTTCCTTTTATGCCATTTTATGTACATATGTCATTTTTGATGGTAAAGAAAAATCTAATTCCAATTATGATTTTCTACATGGCATTTTCTTATAGGAAGTCAAGTTTGATTTGAACTCTTATACATAAAGATAATATGAAATAATAAAACTCTAAACTTCAAAAACTGACTTCAATTACAATACCAATTGTTCACAAATCGTCCATCTAGAGTGCTACACTATTCTTATCTACAAGACTGCTTATATCTTTAATTTTGATTAGTTTATGTCACTTTTGACCATCAAAATTACTAAACCATGTTATTAAATAAATCTGGACACCCCACAATTTAGAGAAAATTCTATAGATTCTATTTATTATTTTTCCATATTTTTTCCAATGCTTGAATTCTTCTGACTAATGTTTCAAAGTTGTCACTTTATAAAATTCATAGAAATTCTATTCTAGAGTTTCTTGTCACAAACTATTTTGATATTCCGCCAATCAAGAGTATTCTGTAATTTCATCAGGTTCTCACAAAATCTCTAAGGATATCTGATCATTTCTGGCCTAAAGGGCATCATGGTAATTTCATCATTCATCTTAGGGGCATATTTGTCATTTCTACCATAAAATATCTAGCCAAAAATATCTAAGGGTATTCTTGTCATTTCCAAAATATCCAAGGGCATTTATATAATTTCCATCTTAAAATATCTCACTAAAATATATAGGGGCATTTTTGTAATTTTAAAAATATCCATGGGCATTATCGTCATTTTCACCTTAAGGGCATTTTTGTAATTTCTGATTTAAGGAATGGGTAATATGGTCATTTTTCTTCAAACATTTCCTTAATGTCTCTAATTGATATTTCACCCAATTAATTCAAATATAGACCAGTCAAATTTCTCATAATCTAATACTTACATCAAGAATAATTCATATAACGTATATTTGCAGTTATTGAAATTTCAGGGTGTTACAGATACACTGCCCTCTAGCTAGCTCCCTCTCCCACTGTCTGTGACCTTAGCTCTCTCTGGCAACCGTACCCTCTTCTGTTGAAGTGAGCCTCCATCATGGGGATAGAGTCACCACATGTCGCTTCAGTTGCACCTCTCCCATGTCGCTTCGAGCTAGTGTCCGCCATCGTCTAATCAGAAGTTCAGGTATGGTCGTTGTTCATCGTCGATCCCCATGTTCCTTTCATTTTTTAAGTTGTAAATAAACATTTTTGATAGTTGTAAATCCGTCTATTTTGTTTGCTAAATGTGATGGACACAAAGTCGTTGTTCACTTTTCTCTAGTTCTGATCTCCCTTTTTCTGGTTCTTCCTTGATCTCTTCAATCCTAACCCCACAAATTCCTTTAACCAATTTTGGCATGAAAATATTCAATGTCCATTCCTCCTCATCATACTTTGCTTTGATCCAGTCCAATTTCACCCCATCAAGAATTTTGAAATTGTGAAAGGGCCTATGAGACAAGGAGACATTCTCACCCTACTCGAGTCTGAAAGGGAAGCAAGAAGATTGCGCTAGAGGGTTTCTTTTTTTGGCAATAATCGAATTTCAAGAAGGAGACATTCTCTACCCATGTTGTTTTCCCCTGTTCTTTTCATTTTCTCATTTTACTTTGAAACTAAATCTAAATTTGTCTTTTGTATGTTTCTGATTTCAGTTATGGTAAAAGAGGATAGCTGCAATTGTTTTTCTTTCAAGTTTTTGATAGTCATTTTTATTCTTTGTTTTTGTTTGTTGAAGGTTGACCTTGATCTTGGAAACTATGAGCGTTTCTTGGATATCAAATTAACTTGTGACAATAATATCACTACTGGAAAAATATATCAAGTGAGTTCATTGCCTTTTGATGTTTTCTTCTTTGTTTTTGTTCAGGTGTGCCTTATGTTTCTTATTTTGTTGTTATGGATGTTTATAATCTATTATTGAGAAGGAAAGAAGAGGAGATTATCTTGGAAAGACTGTACAGGTATGTTTAATCATTCTGACTATTACTCTTTGAAGCTATTTGCAATTGTGGTTAGTGCCTTGATTTTCATTTTTTGGTTTTTTGCTTTATTTGTAGGTTGTTCCACACATAATAGTATTGGATATAGGGGAATCATCATGAAGAGTGAAAGACTTTGATTCAGAAATGTGTTTTGAGCTTTCAACATGCTTGAAGTGCCTTGAAGTTTTGTAAATGAATCAAGTGTAAGAGAAAGGCAATCTATTGATCCTTGCATTGCATTCATTCATCCATTAACAAGCTTAAATGGTTTTCATTAAAACATCAAAGCTTTTATCTTTTTGGTTAAGGATTTAATCTGATTAAAAGGTTTTTGGAAAAATGATTTTTTACTATTTTAATTGATTACTTAATGATATAACTTATTATTTTGTTCTTCGTTCAATCTGGAAAAACCTTCATGAACAACTTAATTGATTACCTATCGGTTTAATCAATTATTTGGCCTTTGATTAAAATAGAACTGCTTTGTTCAATGTTTTAATCGATTACATACTTAGTGTAATTGATTACATGGTTGAAAATATTTTTTGAGCCTTGCTGTGATAATTGTTTACCATTATCCGTAATCGATTACATAGTTCATTTTGGCAAAAGCCTATTTTATGATTTAATCGATTACCAAAACTCGTAATCGATTACACAGTTCATTTTGTGAAACTGAGCCTTCTTTCTTAATCGATTACAGCTCGATTTAATCAATTATTTTGCTCGTTATTGGAACTCAGAAACCTTCTTGAACATTTTAATAGATTAAGTGATAATTTAATCGATTACATAAGAGTTTTAATCGATTATCTGGCGCGTTTAATCGATTACAGTTAGTTACAAAATCTGTTATAAATAAGTTTGAAGGCTTGGCTTGTTTTCTAACTTGATCACTTCGTATTTCTGAGTATATACAAGCCTTCTAAGTCTTTCAAAGTGATTTTTTGAGTTCTATTACTTCTTGCATCATTCAAAACATACATGGGTCTTTGAATGATTCTTGAGCAAGAAACTTTTCAAGATTAAGGAAAAGCATGTTCTGATTTTGTTTGTTATTCAAGCTAACTTGGTAACTCATGTGCATTACATTCATTGGATCATCCAGTTGTCTCTCTCCTTAATCTATGTTTGTAAATTTGTTTTGAATTTCTGTTGTAATTGGCTATTGTAAGTGGGTTCTTCTTGCTTGGGTCTAGAGAAGGGTTTTCTAGTTAAAGAACAGAGTAGTGTTCTCTGATTCTTGCACTTAGAAGTCTAATAGGATTTTAGATTTCTATTCTTTATCTAGTGTTGATAAAGGGAGATTTTTGTAAAAGCTTGTAAGAACAAAAAATTATAATAGTGGAACTCTAATTTGATTTGAATTAGAAGAAACTGGATGTAGCTTCAGTTGTGAAGTGAACCAGTATAAATTGCTTGAGTTTATGTTTTTTTATCTCTATTACTCATCTAGTTCATTGATTCTTTGATTCATATCCATTGTCCAACAAGTTCTGTTTTGAGCTATTGATTTCTTGGGGCTGAGTTAGTTGATTGAGTAAAAAGATTTCTTGGTTTTGAAAGTGATAAAGATCCTAAACTCTTATTTGAATTAATTTTAAAATACCAAGGTTTTAACCAATTCACCCCCCTCTTGGTTATTGTGAGTATTCCAATTATTTTCAAACAGATGCTATCCAAGAGTGGATAGAACGTGTAGCAAAGATACTAGTTGATGGGAAAAAAGGGCCAACTTATGTTTTTGTCATTGAATTGGGTGGAACTATAGGTAAATAATACTCATAGAAAACTTTTAATCAATACTACCAGCAAGCCTTTTTCCACTTTTAATCACAAAAAAACTCTAGAACTTATATATTCTAAAACAACCACCAGCAAGCCTTTTTCCACTTGGTGGGATAGTATATATTTTTAAAATCCATTTGAAATGACTTTTCTTTCATGCAAGGGATATTGAGTCCATGCCTTTTATTGAAGAACTTGGCCAATTTTCATACTATGTAGGTAATGCCTTGTCATGCTTCAAACCTCGTACTCTATTAATTTTTATATATCAATTTTGTTATTGGTGCGCTTCAATGAATCAATCTTGCTAATCTTGTGTCTTTTCTTTTTCTTTTTTTTACTTTTTGTAGGCCCTGGCAACTTCTGTTTGGTTCATGTCATCTTGGTTCTTATTCTCCATGTTGTTGGTGAACCGGTATAGTGTTAAATATGTTATCAGTGAATCATTTTTAATATTTTTTACTAGGAATAAATTGAGGAATATGAGTGTATAATTAAATTTTAATTTTCAATTTATTGGTCCTAAATAAACTGAATGGACTATTTAAGAATCAAAAGAGGGATTATTATATTTGTGTTGTTAGTAATAATCTATTACTGCTAAAAGAGGGATTATTGTGTTGGTAAAACTATTTCATTCTCTATGTTTTGGTATTTGATTGCGAGTACTGGACATGTTTCAAGCAAAGTATTTGTGGTTTAAGTATCCAATAACTACCACTTGATTATTACTTAATTGCTGATATCAAATTCTGGCACAAGTTTAATTTATTTCCTGCTCTCGTCATTATGATTAATAAGTTATTATTGTTATAGTTAATAAGGTCTTGTCAATGAGGTGGAGAACTTTGAAAATGCCGTGCTTATTGTGGTGGTGCTCCTGCTGGCTACAGGCCTTCTTTTGGGGTAAGCTTTTTGCAATACATGTATACCTCTGCATTTATTTTGGCTTTTCCAATTGATGGACATAGACTTGGTGTTTTCCATTTGTGTATGCTATAAACTAGCAGAAATAAAAGAGTATTTAAATCTTAAGCATTTTCAACACAAACTTCACACCTATGTTTGTTTTTCTCTCTTATTTTGTATTGTATTATATTCTCGTCTCATCCTCGCTAAACAAAACAATTTTATGGTCATTTTTACAGTAACAATATTTTGCAAGGAAGATTTGGGTTTGGTTTTAGCCTTTATACATACATGCATGAAATATACACATGCCATTGATCATGGATTATAAAAGCGTCTGTATTTGCTTTTGTTTACAGTTGATTAATTTAATGACCCTCATCACTTAGTTGTTTTATTCATCATGTGAGTGACTCACTTGCCCAGCAAGAGGAACTGGAATGAATTTGAATACAGGTGTTATAGGTGTGCTATGATATCAGTCCTTGTTTTTTCTGTTGTGACTGACAGCATCTGAGACAGCTGCAACTTCATTTCTGTCACTTATCCGTAGGCTTGGCTAGCAATTTTTTTCCTGATGATGAGTTTTTCCCTTGTATCATGCCTTACAGTATGAGGTCTTACTACCATAGTTGTAAAGGTAAGGCTGAGAGCAGCTTATGGATACATAAGTACAAGCCAACAAAGGCCTTTAAGGTCAGGCATTTCTTCTGGTTCCTATTGAATTTATTTTACTTAATTCATATATCTTAGTCTGTTTTCTATTTCGTGTTATCTCTGGCTATTAATTATCTCTAAAAAAAGGTACAAAAAAGAAGGTGAAACTCTACCTTAGTTTTTAATAGCATAAAAACAACACATTTGAGAAACAAAAGTGCCATAACCTTTTAGTGTAACTGTAAACACTTGTTGTTCATAACTTACTGGTTGCTAAAGCATGAGTTTGATATGATGCAGAGTGGCAAGTGGCAAGTCTACAACTGTCTATGGTTGTGCCCAAGAACATCAGTTTAAGATTTTACAGGTATCACTATTTAAAAATATATTTGTGGATATTTATGCATTCTATTGATTCATCTATTAATGATTAAGGCTCTAAGCTATTCTTAGTAATTAATTAAGGATAGAGGAAAGTTACTTAGATAGGATCTGACAAAGTGATGAGATATAATATCTAGCCTAGTGTGTCAGTCATTTTTAATTTTGGCAAAGTTACTTAGATAGGATCTGACAAAGTGGATATTTTAAAGGTTTTTTTTTTATTTACAGATAACCATATTTTATGTAGTGTTTTAATAAAAGAAAGAACCACCTACATAGAAGTTGAAGTATAGAGATTTTAACTGGTCTTGTTTACCGTGATTGGCATATACTTTAGCATATGCTGTCTAGTTTTCCTGAAAGTTTTACCGATGCTACTATTAAATTCATTGAGTAGGCCCCCTGCATTTATTTTGTTGACTCTGCAATCTGCAACATTGATAATGCGTTGTCGAGACGCATCAAAAACAATTTAACTAAGCTAATTCTGTAGCACAGGGTTAACCTAGGTCGACTTAGAGACACGATCAATATGGTTCTAGCTCAAACCATTGGTAATAATAAGGGAGAATTTTGTCAAACAGTTGGTATGCGCAAAGTAAAACATGCAAGAACACAAACTAAAATTAAAGAACAATGCAGAAATTAACAAGATTATGAAGGACTAAAGTAAAACAGATTAAAAAGCATCAATCCAATTCACCAAACCAAGCTATTCAAATCATCATCATTCTCATAAGTTGATTTTATCATAAACATTCATTCAATCTAAATAGAAGCAGTTCAATCGACTCTACTCCTAAATTAATTGAAACCACAACCCTAATTGAAATATCATTCAATTAATCTTGTGATTATCATTCGAAATTAGGACACGAATCCATAATCCTAACTCGCTTTCAATCCTAAATGCATTCATAATCATGAAAACATAATAGAAATTGAAGAAGAAGGTTAACATTCAAATAGAATTCGAAATACCAAATCGGAACTCCAATTCTCCTCTTGCTTGGGTTGGATCCTTGAATTGATTAATGATTTAGCCTTCCATGATCATCACCAAGGAAAGCCCCATGAAGTAAGTGCAAGAAAATGGAAGAATAGCAAAATGAAAATGAAGAAGATGAAGAACACTTGAGAGAAAATCAAGATTGATCCTAAAAACTTAAAGAGAGAAAATGTAAAATTGTTTTTATTAAATGAAATGTAATGTGAAAGTGTGTCAAAATCTGTCCAATGTGACTAATATGTAGTGACTAAGTTTGAAGAAAAGAATGGGTGTAACACCCCCAAAATCTAGGAAATTACAGACAATCATTAAGAGTAAAATGTTAATGAAAGGTAGTAAAAAATTTAGGACAAAATGACAAGAACGCCCCTGAACAATTTCAGAAATGACGTTTATGTCCCTAGGGTGAAAATGACAATTTTGCCCTGAACAATTCTGGAAATGACCAATGTATCCCTAGATATTTTAGTAAGATATTTACTAGGAGAAATTACCAAAACATCCTTGGACAATTTTAGAAATGACAAATAGGTCCTGAGGCACCAAAAGACCAAAATACCCCTAGATATTTTATTAATGACCAAATTGTCCCTGAGACATGAAAAGACCAAAATACCCTTGGATATTTTTGAAAGTGAACAAATTGTCCTTGGATAATTTCACAAATGACATTTAGGTCCCAAGGGTAAAAGATCAAAATGCCCCTGAACAATTGCCCAAATGACCAACATATCTTTATAGCTCTGGTTAGGTCAGATAGACTTAGTAATGCCCTAAAAACCTGATACCAACGTAGAATGATCTTAAAACAAAGAATTATTGATATTCTTAGTAAAGAAAAACCCTGAAATAGAATTTTAGGAATTTTGTAAGCTCACTTATAAAAGGATAAAAATAAATCAATTTAGGTTCCATAAGGATACAGAGAAAGGAAAGACATAATCTAGGAATTTTCCTCTTAATTATGAAATGAATGAAGTACTAAATAAATAGTCTAGATCTTTTACTAAATTAAAAACAAAATAAACCAATAGAAATTTAGAAAAAAGTTATTAGAAGGAAATTAGGAAACAATCATGGTTTAAGGAAAATTTTATTGAAGAAATTTCCTCTTAATTTCTTTGGACACGGAGGAAGTTATAGTTATTATTTCAAAAATCCCAACGGTCAAAAATTAGATATATGAGTTAGGATTACACCATTAAAATTTTAAAAAGATCCAACGGTTAATGAGTTCGGAGTAAAAATTTTTGTAATACGGGTTTTGACAAAATTTTTAGGAATAAGACTAAAACTATTCCACGGTTTTAAGCAAAAATGGCATATGATTGGCTTCTAAAATCCATGTGACCGTGCACTTCAATCAAAAATGAAGAAAGCTTGAGAGAGTTCAAGATTAGGACACTTGTGTGGACAAGAAGCAAGGACAAAGGCCATGGGACCAAGAAGAAAGCAAAATAATTATGACTTTGGCTAATAAAGTAACAAAAATCTATAACACCTAAGCTTAAGGAAATCACACGGATTCAACTCCATAAAATGCATCTTGGACCAGCTGTAAACCGTGCAAATAAAACAGCCAAGGAGAAGTGTAGAGTTTTCTTGAATCAAGACACTTGGAGGGTGCAAAGAAGCTAGCCAATAAAACACTAACCACATGGAAAGTTAGCAATAATGACCCTTGGATATTTATCAAGCCTTAAGCCTCCTATAAAAAGGTATGTGATCAGAAATTTAGAAGCTCTAAGAGAGCTTGAGACCGTGCAATCCTTGCTTGGTTCATTACAAAAACAATTCAAAATATTTTCAAAGTACACCAAGAGAAAATCGTGCACATGCTTAAGCCTTACATCCTTTGGTTTTCAAAACACTTGCCAAACAAATTAAAATGGTCGTGCATCCTTCCCTCCTCATAGCCTTCTCATTTTAACCTCTCACTTAGCCTTCTCTATCATCCTACCTATCATCAAAAAGCCAAGCCAAGATCATTTATCTTGCAAGATTTATGTGAAGCTTAAGGGAGCAAGGAAGCAAGGCTATCTAATTTTGAGGAAAATAAGCCAAGGTATGGGGAGTATTTTAATGAACATGAATTAGATAATTGATTAGGTTAATTTGGTATTCAATTCTTTAAGATTTAGCCGTGTTCTTCCTTGCTTAAATAAGGTTAAAAGTTAGGCACACCAAGTGTTTGTTAAAAGTCCTCAATGAATTAGAATAGTCTATAGTCTATAATTGGATTATCTAAATTAATCTAATCAAAAAAATGGTTATCCAAAATAATTAACCCTACTTTGTAGACATAGAATTACACAATTATAATTAAAGTTTAATGATGTTACATGTATGATTTGGTTGTTGTATATTGCTGTAAAATTAATATTGCTGTATGTTGTTTTATGATGTTGTAGATTAATTTATTTAGTGGTTGTATATTGATTTAATGTTGTTGTATTTGGATTTCTGTTGTTGTAAATTAATAATTTTGTATGTTGTTGTTGCTGTATGTTGATTAAGTTGTATGTTGCTGTTGTTGTATGATTAAGTGGTATGTTGCTGTAAAGTAATAATTCTGTATACTGTTGTTGCTGTTATCATTTCAGGTTGCTGTATTTAATTGATGTTGCTGTATGCTGTATTTATTTATATTGCTGTATGTACATAAGTTACAGTATTGCATTGATGAAGTTGTATCAATTATCTGTATGATATTCACTTGATGTGGAGCTTTGTTGAGATTCTGTAACAAAGATGATTTAAGAGTGAATTGATGGTTGTTCTGTGTTCCACTGGAATGAATGGAACTATCTGATATGTATTCCACTAGAGTGGGTGGAATTAGTTGATGTGAAAATTGAATTAAATGATAAAAGAGGTAAATGAACAATTAAACCAGCCATTATATCATCATTTGCATTTGACCCCTCAGAGTGGAGGGAGGTTTCACTAGAGTGGGTGAAACTATTTTATGGTACCTTGATTTCCCCTCAGAGTGGAGGGAGGTTCCGCTAGAGTGGGTGGAACTATTTGAATATGACCCTCAGAGTGGAGGGAGGTTTCACTAGAGTGGGTGAAACTATTTGGATTATGGTACCTTGTGATAATTAGCTGAGATCTCAGTCATGCATCATGTAACAAAGAAAGCATGCATCATTCATCAGGCATCTGTCTTATAATTAATATTTAGTTTTGAGATTATTTATCTGTTTTTACAAATTGGTCTTATAATTATTTGGTTTGATTATTTATCCGTTTCTGTTAATTATCTAATTTTGTTTATTAAAATACTTACCCGAGTTGTGTCGGTGGTTGACACCTGTGATGACCCCAATTTAAATGGGCGAGCAGAGGAACAGTGAAAGCTGAGATATGGAGAAGCTTGGATGAATTGTATGTTGTGTTGTGACTTGATGTATGGATGATATCTTTTGAAGTTGCTGCTTTCTGGAGCTATGTAATTCGTATGGAACTATGTTGTTAGTGGTCTGTATTTTATTTTGGATGACTGTACACGGACTGTTATATTTAACTATACTTCTCATTATAAATAAATCGTGGTAAGGACAATCATTTACGTTACTTACGAATCATAAAATCAGCAAGCAAAGCGAAATGAAATTTCGTGAAAAATTTATACTAATCTAATTTTAATGCCAAGTGGACACGAAATTTTAATTAAAATCAATCAAGCACGAGTGAAAAAAGAGAGGCGTTACAATGGGCCTTGAACAAAACCCATCAATTCTAATTATTTACTATTTACAACCATAAAAATCAAATTCGCAGCCCAAAAATGCAAGTGCAGTGGTTCTGACTTTGAAGCCCAAAATGACCCTCCAAATGACAGAATTAGCCTTGGCTTATTTCTGGAAAACTTGTATATCTTTTCGTTATCTTTCCAGGGACTACTAGATGCTCCATTCGGATTTCTGTAGAGCTTCGTAGGTCCTATACAAGGCAGATAGGTCAAGTGAGCATAAAATCCAAAAATACGCTACAATTAGCAATTAAGCCCACTTACTTGCCTAAGCCAAAAACTGAATTAGAATGGAAAAATAAAAGTCTAAGAGAAGTCAATTAAGCTAAGAAGGATAAAAAAATATTTAACTAAAAGCACTCCATCAAACATAAAGCCTATTTTTAAAAAGCTCTATTTAAATATATATATATATATATATATGATTATTTTCTGAAAAGAAAATTGATTTCAAGTTTCAGCTTCCTTTATTTTTAATAAATTTGTAGTTACTTATTGTCGTGATACTCTCCAAGTACATAAAGCCTTGTGTTTTCTTGTGGATGGTTGTGATTTCACATTCAACAACCTTTATTCACATGCTTGATAAATAAATCTTACTGGTAGAGCAACTTTAGTATTATTTGATTTCTTACCATATGCATTCTGGGCAACTACTTTCTAGATTCCTTATAGTATTTCTATTAACCTTATATATAAATAACTTGTTCATTATTGTATCTTTTCCATTTTGATGAGTTGTTGTTAACCATGTTTCATAGGCCCCACAACTACATATGGAGATCCATAAAAATGGACTTGGTCTTATGAGTAATGCGAGATCCTCTGCTACTTCAAAAGAAAAGGTTGTATATATTGAAATTTCATTGCATTTAATTAAATTTTAGTCATGTACTTACAAATACTAATTGTTCACTATAAATCAACTTCAACCCGCTATGTCAAGTTAATGGAAGTGGCATGAAGTTCTTATTTTGTGGATACAGCCTTGTTTAGGGCCATTATGCCTCGAATTTTGTGGGTACAAAGCTTCTTATGTTAAGGGTACAAAGCTTCCCATTAGAAATTTCATCTTCAACAATTTTTTTTTTTATATATAGTGTGAACTGTGAAGTAATGCAAACTACACACCACCACGTATATTAAGAAAGTCAGTCTTGCCTTATCATTTAGAATAGCATTTGGCACGCTTTTGAGTTGTGTTAGAGGCACTTCATGTTCTTGTCTTAGGATTTTGCTAGTATTTTACCTTGGGATATACTACCTTGCCTATGACATTTCCATCTGTAAAGCTTGTTTGCATTTTGAGTTAAATGTAGATACAATTTAATTTTATCTCAATAAATATTTTAGATTGATGTAAAGTTAATAATTTTTTTTATTGAAAATTATTACTAAATATGTTAAAAAAATTAAATAGTATATTTTCATAAGAAAATAATTTTAATTTCTAGAAAAATAATCTTAAGACATTAGGTAGTAGTTTTGAATTTTTAATGTCATTTAAGTGTTATTTTTAAATAAAATAAAACGTAATATTTTTATGTTTTAATTACATATATTTTAATTCATCTAGATACAATTTTATTCATGAGCAGGAACCACAAAACTTCACAATAATTATATTCATCTAGATATAATTACGTAACACTGGCATGTTTTGTAATAAGTGAGCTTTGATTGGTTAGGAAATAACCTCTTATAAACAATATTAAAGACAAATTTTACTTGGCTGTATCAAACATAGGCTATTGCATTTTATTAGGAATTTTTTAAAACTGATAATTATTTTATTTGGGATAATGAGCTCTTGTTCTCCTTCCTATAATTACCTATTACCTATGTATATTATATATAGTTTTTATAACTGTTACTAGTATTGTGTGTATTCTATTTGACTGTATGCTGATGACAGACTTTGTCTAATTTATGTTTCCCTTTTCATTTAGCTTATGCTTGGTATTTTCTTTCTTCCCTTTATTGTGAATAATGGTCATGCAGTAATTCACCAAATGATGAAACATTATGGCATGCGATATTTCTTTTATCCATATATAAGTGATTTGCGTAGAGTATGGTTGTTGTGGTTTTCCATATTTCCTAATGCATTTTACTTTATCATCTTGTTTTTTGGGTAATAAATAATTTTATTTAATTGAAAATGGTTGACTTTTATTGTAATTATTTTTCAAATTATATTTAAGGTAATTTATAAGTTGATAATATAAAAAAATTACACTAATAATGTATTAAAATTAAATTCTTTTAAAAATTAAATGACTATTTATTTTTATATAAGGTTTTTGAATTAATTGTTGAATGGAACCACAAGTATTTCATGAAAATGGTAATTTTTTAAATAAAGATATTCTAAGACGGCTCTTTAGAAAACCGTCTTAGAAAGAAGACTTCTAAGACGGTTTTTGCGAAAAAACTGTCTTAGAATACTCTATTTGTTTTTTATTCAAAAAAAGACATTTTATGACAGTTATATAAAAAATCGTAGTATAAAGTTGAGTTCTAAGACGATTTTTCTAAAAAAATCGTCTTAGAATAGTCAATTTTTTATTTAAAAAAGGATATTCTAAGACGGTTATTTAGAAAACCGTTTTAGAAAGTAGGTTTCTAAGATGGTTATATGCTAACAATTGTCTTAAAATGTGACATTCTAAAACGGTTCTTTCCAATAACCGTCTTAGAATGATGTAAAAAAATAAATAAAAAAAATTCAAGGACGAATTTTAAGATGGTTCTAGACTAACAACCATCTTAGAATGTCACATTTTAAGACGGTTCAATAATTGTCATAGAATGTCTTACCTTTCAACGAGGTTGGCTACAACGACGGTTCTTGAACCGACGTAAAATGGGTCAAATAACCGACGTAGAAAGTGTTGTTTGTAGTAGTGAAAAATGAAAATGTTTCTTCTAGAAATTCCAACTGACTCAGTCATATGTATAATAACCATGCGTTTAAAGCTTGTTTTTGGCTTTTTTAGGGTTTTCTGGAGTGCCACGCTGATGGCGTGGGAAGCCACGCTGCTAGCGTGGCAAGGGGTCCAGAAAAGCAATTTTTCTCTGGAGTGCCACGCTGATGGCGTGGGAGTCCACGCTGATGGCGTGGGATGTCCACGCTAGTAGCATGGAGTCCATGCTAGTAGCGTGGAGTCCACGCCAGTAGCGTGGGAAGTGGCTCAGAAATGAAATTTTTTTCTGCCAGCCCACGCTGGTAGCGTGGGAGCCGCGGCTGGGCCTATAAAAGGCCCAGAAGCTCGAAAAATCTGTAGTTTTCTCTCCTCTCTTCTTCCTCCTCCGTTCAGACCTCCATTAGAGGTGTTTCCAAGCTTTTAGGGACCTTAAATACTAGCCCAAACACTTACCCACGACCTTTAACTGTGATTGAACCGATTAGGAAGCTGAAATCCTTCATCCTTTTCCTTGATAACCCCGTTTTAAGTGAGAAGAGGAACCTCAGAGGAAAAGCTCAGAGAACTTGAGCTTGGCGCAGAACCACAGCGTAATTAGGACATAGAAGCTAGAGGAAGCTGTTCTGAGGTTGTTGGAGTCGCCATTGAGGTAAGAAACGCAAGTTTTACCGTTTGATTTTGAATCTGAGGGGTTTCATGAATAGTGACCCGTTTGTGCAGGGGTTAGAATTAGCCCAGGGTCCTGTTGAGAGTTGTGTTCAGAGCGATCAATAGATGAAGGATTAGCTTTCAGTTTCTGTTTCTGATGACTTTGAATCTTGGCTCTGTATAGGCCTATGTGACTAGTATAGAGTTACTTACTGATGAGTCTCTAATAGGCTAAAGCCTTGATTATGCGTTGTTATGAGCCGAGGGGCTAGTTGAGCAGGGCTTTGAGTGAAACTCAGCCCATTCTAATGAATATTGATGACTGAGGCTGAGGAAAGTCTAAGCCACAGATGTTGCCTTGAGTCTGAGGTGACTTAGAGATTTGGCTTTCAGCCCTTAGGGACCTTGAGTGGTCTGAGAGCAGCCTAGTGTGGGCTGAGTGTAATTGAACCCTAAGATAGGGGAATTTTGATATGTTATGCTGTGTGACTGAATGCCTGATGGCTTGGATTGATATGAATTTGTATATACTATGATTAGGCCGTGAGACTGAGATTGTTGGTGGCGGGAGCCACAGACCTGGGAAGGAACTGCAAACTGAGACCTTACCAGGTAAGTTCTGAGTCCCTGAGAAATGATTCCCACTTGGTTGCATACCACACTCCGGGGGAGTTGTAGTCATGATTCATGATGCATGCATTGGCTGTGCATTTCTGTGAGAATATGTATGCATATGTGCTGGCTTTATGAATGTATGATATGATTGTGGACAGATCTGTTGGCCAATAGATTGACAGGGTATAGAGGGTTCTCTGCCTTGTCCGGATGGCATGGAGGGTTCTCTGCCAGACGAGAGGGCATTGAGGGTTCTCTGCCAGGGCATTGAGGGTCCTCTGCCCCGACATTGAGGGCTCTCTGTCATGGCATTGAGGGTTCTCTGCCAGAGGTGTGGAGTAGATAGCTGCTCATATGTGTTTGAGGGTCAATGGACCAGGCCATGGGGCCAGATGTGTTGTGTGTACTTGTTTGATGTTTGTATTGTGAATTGTGGGCCAGGGTGGGACTGATATCCCATGGACCCTGAGCTTACTGAGATATGTTATCTCACCCCGTGTGGGGATAATATGATTTCAGGTGATCCTTCTGGAAGAGAA